>QVRM01006453.1:0-310360 GCA_003439945.1 Dermanyssus gallinae
CGCACCAGTTGCAAACTTGCGCTCTGATCAACAAACCAAGTCAATATGCGCATAAAACTAATCTTGTTGAAGCTAGCGAGCTAATTTTTTTATTGTTTGTCTCGCAATAGTATTTATACGGGACCGTATCTGCAAAGTTTAGACAGGAGGGGCTGCCATTGCTTGCCTAACCAGGCAACGCTTTCTGTTGTTCGCTTTCGAGCGTAGAAAGTAGGGGCGTCATACGACAGCGGTCGTAAGAGCCTGCCCAAGTGAGGAATTTCGTCGTTGCGAACCGAGCGGTATCGGCTATTGTGCCCAGTATGAGGACGCATTCCTTCCAAGAGGTTCGCAACTTGTATTGTCCCTAGCACTACAGTGCTCTTCAATAAAACCACCGCGAGGCGAGCTGGCGGGCGTGCGGGAGGGCGGGAGGGAGCCAACAAATGTCAGGTTGGCTCTGCATCTGCTCGGCATCGCTTCTCGCATGAGGATATCGATAGCCAGCCGGCGACTCAGCGTTTTCTGTCGTCCCACCGGTTGGCTGGTAGAGTGCGTGCCGTATCTTATCTTGCAACGCAAGTCATTGCGAGCCACCGTCATCGTACGAACTAGCAGTGGATGGCGCTCGTATAGAGTTTACGGTAGCGAGCTTGAAGCGGACGACTGAACGTCGCTTGCTCGAAACTTACTCTACTTTGACAACAAGACGACAGACGCGCCAACCGAGCGCGTCTCTTATGCCGTCCTCTCAAACATCAGTACTACGGCTACGACTACACCTACTTACTGCTACTACTACTACTGTAGGGCAAGCCCACTGCAAGTGTGGGCCGGCAGTGTAGAGCTCGAACCCACGAAACATCAGTTCCCCCCCCCCTTACTCTTCCTTACGCGGGCCAAGAACCACCACTTTCGCATTACTACACTAACGACTGGGGAGGCGCAGCCTTCGCTGAATTAAGCGTCCCTGGAGTCCTAGTATGATGCTGTTCCGCCTCGCTGTGAGTTCTTCTGCGGTAAGAGTGCTCGCTAAAACGGCTTTAGTCTTCGTGCAGTTTAATTTAGATTACATGATTTCTTTGGAAAGGATAGTTAGAGTAGGATTGGCTAGAGACTAGGTTTGATGCGAATGAATCGGTTTTTGTATGCTGGCCGGCCTTGGTTGGAGCCGCTTCTGGGGGAGGGGGGCTAGGCCGCAACAAACTAGAATTGTGTGGCCGGGGATGTCTAGGGTTTCCCCTTTTTTTTGGGTGCATTGCGAGCTGGGGACATTGCCCAGTCAGTAAAGATAGCAAATTAAGTCCCCCTTGGTTTGGGTCGCGTAAAATGTTAGTTTGTCTTTAGCATGAGTTTCATTAAGTCAATCTGTTAAAGTGGCAACAAGGTTTTAAACCCGGCCCCTAGTGCGATGCATATTCGCGCTGCCATTAATTCAGTAAGACTTGGCGGGCTTTCTCTCTGCTTAGCTGGGTTCGGTTCTCTGGCGGCTACCGTCCTCGCCGGAAAACCCCATGTGGTTTACTACTACTGCGTTTTTATAGGAGTAATTGGAACATGCGGTTTGCGCATACGAACACCTGTGGGAAAGGCGCTTGCAACATTGAACTGGTATGGCTTCAAATAACAGGCTTTTTGTATCCCACCAACCGCAAACTGCCTGTGCAAGTACTTTAAACAGGTAAATGTAAAGGAAGTGTCTAATCATGGTTAGATTTATCCTTGGAGACGTGGAAACCATTTTTGCGGATATGTCTTTAAATTAATCGTCGCTTCTTGCCACAAGTCAGCGACCACTGCGTTGGCTTGCACGGACGGAGTAGGTCCGCTCCCAACGTGTTCATTGTTGTTCTTAATAACGTTGCGGTTGTTAAAGTGTCACAGAGCCAGGTGACAAACCTTTTGGGTAAGTGGCTTTGTTGGCAATTTTTAAGGGCTTTCCCCGTTCTCCGGCGCAAATGAGCAGTCCCTTTCGGCAACCGGTGTCCGAGGTCGAATGCCTCGTTTGCACACCTGCCCAGATGCTTCGGTATCCGGGGCTGGACAGCGAGGTCGTCTGCGTAGGCAAGTTCCCCTAGCCAAGAAGCACGTCATTATGTACTATGTTTCACAGCAGGGCCCCAGCATGGAGCATTGTGGCATATTAGAAGTCGCTGCTTGGGACTGTTTCACCCCGCCATGTCGGGTATGAATCTAAGAAGCTAAGACGGGTTTTTTGTCTGTCAATAATTTTGAGTATAAATCTTCTTATAAGACGGTTAAGGGCATCGTTAACGATGACGAAGCGATTGCGTTTTCTAGGCGGAGGCTCGAGGAGAATTTTGGTTGTCGATAAAACCCTGCTGTTCTGATGCTCCCCACCCCAGAGTGCCAGAGGTGCTTCCACGATACACAAAGGAAATTTTACCCAGGGCAAATTGGGCGGTAAAACGTGTGGTCTCTAATGTTAAGAACGAGGGCTGCGGCCGAGGCAGGGAACGAGCCCAGGCGGAATATCTCCATCGCTGCAGCGGGCAGCGATACCGCACCCGTGGCCCGAGGGTGCTCTGCATGCCGCTTCCACAATATTATGCAGGCCGCGGTCATAGGCGGGTTCTTTATTCCAATAAGCATCCTCGCACCCAGTGGGCGGAGGCAGCGGTGAAGTACATCTTGCTAGATAGCAGTTAGTCACATCGGGCGCTAATAGATTTTTTACCCTGTAGCGCTGTTCAATTTAAAGCATGGTGAGCGTCTGTCCAATGTGCCTCTCTTAGGCCGATGCACGAGATGCGCCCACCTTTGTAGAAACTGAGAGCACCCGCATTATGAACGATAATATAGGAAGAAGATGACCTACTTCTTGTGTTGGTCTGGGTCGCTCCGCCTAATGTTTTGGCAGCGGCGCTAAAACCTCCCATAATGACTGAAAGCCTAATACCCCTTAGCACCGAAGAAGGAGATAAATAATTTAACAGTTTGTTTGTTGTTAACAATTTTAGAGTTTCTACACTCTGGTTGGGCTTGCAGGGCAGCAATATGTCGGTGCTTGGCCTGTTGCGGATCTCTTAGGGGCCGTGCTTATTAATAAAGTTGTGGTTACTGCTGGGTTTCATATGGCGCCATATGGTCTTTGGTCACTGCCAAATATTTGAGGAAGGTACTCCGTATACGCTAAAAGCATACTTTGATAAACAGCTACTGTGAAGTCTACATGTTTGGGATTACAATGCAAAAGTGTTATATCGTCACGATAATCGTATTACTATATCTATCCCATCCTAGTCGTCCTTTATCTTAGTTTACTTAGCGGAAAAAGCACTTGGCCCCAAACAAGTGTATAGATAAGTCTCGGGTTAGTGTTTCATCTAGAAGTTACAAGTAATTATTCATAGACAATGTTACTACGTAAACCATAGTAACAGAAATAGACCTTCTGAGCGTTGGGAACAGCTTAGACGAATTGTCCGAGTACAAATCGAACTCTCGAACAAATCAACAAGGTCCCTAGGCCGCTTTTTGCAAATTGGTCGGCGTCTAGGAAATTGGTAGAACCCGTATGAACCGCAGAAGTCTTTAAAAGTAACAAGACAAAGGCTTTTTGGCGGCGATCATCACGTCCCTACTTAGTGCACCGTCGCAGTCACGAGTCATTTTATTAAGAATAGAGAACAAAATCAAATAATATTAATCGTTCTTGTCAGAGGAGTTAATCTCTATATTGTTGCAAAAAAATCAGCTGCTTAAATAATTGCTGTAAACTAATGTGCATCATCATGCTGCAATCAAAATGAACGCTGAAGATCAATCTTTGTATGACTGACTTCTAGGACGGGACTCCAATTACACGTGGTGATGCGCAGCTTTTTAATTACGAAACACCAAGATACAGACAGGGACACCTGATCGCATCAGTTATTTTTAATCTTACAAGCATGTCACAGCGCTTGTCAATATGTCCTAGTTTTGTTAAGCGCCATAAATTACATTATAGGAGATGGGTAGAAATTATGTTTAAAAAGCACGTAGAAGAAACATTCACAGCGGCCTGGAAATTATGGCAAACATAACGTCTAGATATGCGTTCAAGATCTTACAGAGGTAAGTGGCAATTTTAAGAGCAAGTGCAGTTACAAAACGGTATAGTTACCGATATTGTTCACCTACTTCTTCACGCATGTTTCTGCGTCGCTTAGACCTCGTATTTTTTTTTTGTAATTGACAAAGCATGGCACAGCATACAGTCCAATACGCTAGAAAGCTAATTACGAGCGTGACCGAAGAGGATACTGCTGTGGCCAAAAACAAACTCCTCATTAAAGGCCCAATTAAAAGCGAAGCTGTTCAAAACTGAATCAGACATGACAAACGGCCGAATAAGCCTTACCTTGCTGACGACCGCATGCTAATTGCCCAAAATTCTTTATTATTCCAGTATCATTCTCGAGCGGATGCGGGCTTCGTCTGTTACATCACATCTTTCCTTTTGTTCCTTAACCGTATAAGTAATATACAGGGTGTTGCAGAATTTTTTTATAATAGAAATAGGGAATTGTAGAGCTCGTTAAAGCAAATATTTTTTTCCAATGGAACATGGTCTCTGAGAAGTCTTGTTTCAGAGTAAGAGCGAAATGACTACAATTTGTGACACTAGTGTTTTTGCCCGACATAGGAGCATAAAATGTACTGTTGCGAGACAACCCCCTAGACAGAAACTAAACACACTGTCGTGTTCCTGCTTCTTCCGAAGGGCATATAAGGCCGGCCAGAAGATGCGACACGGTCGTTTAAAAGAGAATTCGTCAAAAATGAAGTTTTTTATTAGCTTTTACGCCAAATACTTCAGAATCATAACCCTACAACCACCCACGTGTTCTACAAAGCTAACATTAGATTAAGTGCATGTAAAATGACTGTGGCGATGTTCACTACCGCCGACGTGTCGCGCGACAGCCGCAGCGCGTCATTTTTCATGCACTTAATCTGGACATGCCCTCCGAAAAATCGTAATTACTCCGCAACCACAGCTCGCATTGCCATAAGTTTGATACCAAATGATCGTCATGAAATGCGTTTGCTGAATATGTTAGCTTTGAACACGTGGGTGGTCGTAGGGTTATGATTCTGAAGTATTTGGCGTAAAAGCTAATAAAGAACTTCATTTTTGACGAATTTTCCTTTAAACGACCGTGTCGCATCTTCTGACCGGCCTTATATGACCTTCGGAAGAAGCAGAATTTTCTCAGGAACACGACAGTATGTTTATGTTTATGTTGGTTGTCTCGCAACAGCACATTTTATGGTCCTATGTCGGGCAAAAACACTAGTGTCACAAATTGTAGTAATTTCGCTCTCACTCCAAAACAAGACTTCTCAGAGACCATGTTCCATTGGAAAAAATATTTGCTTTAACGAGCTCTACAATTTGTATATTCTATTATAAACAAATTCTGCAACACCCTGTATGTAGTTTACCGAATGCCACAGTGACACTATGTTTGCATCTTTCTCGGCATTTAATCTGTCTAGGGGCTTGCTGTTTACGCAGAACGATGCACGCGTCGAGGACAACAGTGTCAAAATCAGTGTGTACCGTCATTGAACATTTCCCCCAAGCCATAGACAACCCTGTTAATGCAGCCCCATTCAACATATACGAACTAGAATATGCACTTAAATACGTCATTTAAACTTAAAACGCTAACACATTAGTAGTTGAACAAGCTTGTATCAGTACTCAATACAGTTCAGCATCGGCACTGATGAGAAAACCAGGCTGTGCCGGGATGCCACCCCACGTTGCAGCGCACACAGGACAGCGCAGCGAACTCTGCTGTGTTGAAGCTACGCTATGTTTACGCAATGTATGCTACACGTTCCACATTCACACTGCAAATAAGACAGGCACACATAGATGAAAGAACATGCTCGCAAGCGCTCAAACACTCGCGCAAACATGCGATCCGAAGTGCATGACAGAGAAACAGACTAAATTGGTTTAGTTGTTTTTTTGTGTATTTTATTTGCGTGGGCAACAAGCTGGAGCAACACTGGAAGAGCACTGTAGTCGAATGCACCTCGCCTGCCTCCTCGAAGGCCTCCAGCGGTCATCTGGAGGCGGCGCGGCACCTCGAAGAAAGTCGCGAGGAGGATTACGACGCCGACGAACGCGCGGCAACAATGATAGTGAAGTAGTATAGAAGAACAAGAATAAGGAGGACGTATTGCAGTTCCCTCTAGCGTATGCGTGTCATGGTCGACGCCACATACGGCGTATGGAATCTGCTCTCCCTTGTTTTTGGTCTTCGCTGCCTCGCTCTCCAGCCCAGCTCGTTTCACCGTTAAAACAGGCACGCTCGGCACACATGAACTCCCCCCGCTCCAACCCCCGCATACGAAGTCATACTCACATACAGAAACACTCGCTAGAGAATTTATAAGCGGACGAGAAGAGCTAGAACGAGAACGAGGTCGGAGCCGGACAAGGAGGAACGAAACAGAAAGAGAGATTACGATTGTAATTATTCACATTATGGCTACTAGTCTAACAATTATTAGGAAGAACATGTAGCCATACGGACTACGAGCTAGAAACGAGAAGGGGTCGGAGTCGAACAGAGACGAGAAAGAAAGAGGGATTACTACTGTAATTATTCGCATTATGGTTACTCCACTACTAACAGTTATTAGGGAGAGCATGTAGCCGTACGGCGGTAACGGCATCGACCGTAAACAGATACAGTTGTTATTGTTAGTTGGGCCTACAATTAAAAGCATTTTTAAGAAGGGTGTTGTTAAATGTAAAGCATCCTTCGTCCCATACGGGCTTGGAATTTATTTTGTGGCGTATCTTTAAGGCACCGAGGGCCTGACATGTGAGATTGCAAAGGTTTTCCCAACAGTCGTTGTGGTAACATGGCCGCTGAATGTTAGCGGTGTGGCTTATCATCTATATAGCAGTGAACATTGCTCAAGAAAAAATCGATTAACAACAAGGATCGAACCGACGACACCCCGGTAAATGACAACCATGACTATCGCACTAGACCACGCCACCACATAGTTACTTCGGCCTGTACGTAGACAACAACAAAAAAACGTGATTTTCGCGTGGCTTTAAGAAACGAAGACACTGTATTCTGTCCCTAGCCGTGTTTTGTGAGGTCGTATGTAGTTGTGCACGGACAGCACTAGCCGTACATAACCTCTGACAAGCAACTCACTCAGCAATGCGGAGAGCTCTACCCCTCACTCCCGGTCCTCCGGCGGTGTTCAATTCGCGTCCAATTTGTCTAAGGTAACCATAGAGGTGCGTCCCCGTGACTGAGATAAGGAAATGAGCGAAAATAATGAGGAAGAAGAGTTAGTTTGATTTTTGTGTCGTTAAAATTATTTCGCCGTAATCCTGGATTTAAGTTTCAAAATTATACACACATATATATATATATATATTTATATGTATATATATATATATATATATATATACATATAAATATATATATATATGTGTGTATAATTTTGAAACTTAAATCCAGGATTACGGCGAAATAATTTTAACGACACAAAAATCAAACTAACTCTTCTTCCTCATTATTTTCGCTCATTTCCTTATCTCAGTCACGGGGATATATATATATATATATATATATATATATATATGCATGCGTATTTCTTCTATATTTTTTAAAGTACAGGGATGTTGTTATTCGGCCTAGTTGCAGGTTTTCCTCGATTCGTCTAGAGCACCTAGGGCTATAATTAGGGTGTCATGACTAGTAAGAAAAAAAAGAGAATAGTAAGCAATTGAGTCTCTTCGTCGGAGGTTTCGAGTTGTAGCAATCGGTGTTGCTATGGTCGGATGGTCGTCGATGTGCGTATATATATACATATATATATATACGCCGGAAATGTTTTCGCATTTTCCGGTACACGTGCGAGTCCGGAAAGTGTTTACCAGGAACGACAAGTTTTGATGTCGGCAAATGAAAGGCGACAGCCACAACAGATTCATCCCTGGCCTCGTATGAGCACGACTTATGAAGCTGTCGACTGATACATGCGACGTGCGAGGCGTCACGTAACTACGGGTCTTACTTTTTTTTCTCAGGTGTCACTGAGCAAATGCCGCCTTGCATGACTTTTTCTTTACTTTCATGCAACCCCTTGCATGCAAAAACCCCTAGACGAGGAGAACTGGCCGAGTTCGCTTACTTTGTCGGACGACGCCTGTGCAAAAGTGCAACAACAGTCAATGGGAAAGTACGCGAGAACAGACCTATTGGTTACCTGTTTGCTGCAGTTCTGAACAAGGTCACACCTTTTTCTAACGACTCACAGTACTGACGATACGAAGCGTTTTATGGGCTACAGTGGACTAGACACACACACTACATATATATATATATATATATATATATATATATAGGGGTGAACTTGGTCAATAAAGCTAGTCCTAACCGGGTACCGCTATGGTTTGGTATATGTATAGTAGTAAATGAAAAAAAATATAAATAAAAACAATCTCCTTGAAAAATATGTTTATTTATATGTACGTAATAACAGATGTTAGCTGCATATAAATATACATATCGCGAACGTCACACATACACATATCTATATATATATATATATATATATATATATATATATATATATATATATATATATATATACATATATATATATATATATATATATATATATATATACAGCCTAACGAGTAAGCAACTCTCTTGCACTCGATTCAAAGCCCTGTGTTGGCGACCAACTAATTTCAACCGGGAGTTGTGTTCGGAGTGAGAACAGCAGCAGCTACTGCAGCAACAACCGCAGCAGCAGCAGAGGTACAACAATTGGGAGGGATCGCACGCGGCTCGTTTTATTATCGACTTCGGCCGTCTAGTGAAGCTAGACCTTGAAACAGCTACATCGACGGTCTGTTCTGTGTGCGTCGGAGGTACGCCGGCCAGCCTGCCTTTCTAGCTGTCTAGTTGTACCCGTCCGTCTGTATCTGTGGGAAGTTGCGAGCGAGCGAGCGAGTGGTAGTGAGCTTGAGCTGTTGTGCAATTAAAACGGCTAAATCGTTGACACACAGAACGTCGTCGTGCGATCACCGACGTCACTTGCCGGGGAAGGGGGCCTGCAAATTGCGCCTACCCCATCTCTCTCTCTCTCTCTCTCTCTCGCGCGCGCGCTGTACATCTATCCCTGTCTCTCCCTAGCTCTCCCTCTCTCTCCCTCGTTCTATTTCTCTCTGTACATGTAACAACAACACCGCGGTAGCAGTAGCAACGGCATTAGCGTCGCTGTCGAGTAAACAGTCACGCACGCTATTCACTCGATAATTCCCTTAACCCTATTTCGCCCCTGCAGCGTCCTCTTCCCCCCCCCCCCCCTCCCTCCCCTGGCCTTCAGTAACCAGCACTCGGTTTGGGCATTTGACTCGGCGCCGATTACGCCGATTCGCTCAGTGACGACGCCGGCATGGCAGGTATAGAGGATAGAGGAATAGGGCAGAATTGGCAGGTACAAGGTACAACGAGGTAAACAAATGCTGCTGTTGCTGCTGCAAAAAACAGCCAAAAGTGAGCCCTGTGTGGCTGGGGCAAAAGGGTGGGGCAACGAGTCGACGGACGGACGAACGGGTAACAGGAAATTGAAATATACTGCATAACGAAAAACTGACATCCTGTGTCGGAAAAGACGAGACGTAATTGCGGGGGAGCAATACACGCCACTCTCCGGCCGCTCTCCTGTTAGCGCAGCGCTGATTGCCGTCGAATGAAACGGACACGTTGCAGTAGTAGGTTGTAGTTGGATAACTAGAAACAGCAGTGGTAGGACGTGTAGGCGTGGCAGTAATAAGGAATACGAACAAAAACACAAACACACGAAGCTAACAACAGTAGATAATGGCTATTTCCTATAAAGTAACTAGCACATATATATATATATATATATATATATATATATATATATATAAGTTTTTTCTTTTCTTTATGGGACCGTTCTCTCCGGACGGCAAATTAGTTTAAATTCAAAAATTCCTCATTGAGCTTGAAATTACCGTAATTACGCAAATTCAAACAATTGTAACCAAAGCATTTTGCAGAAAAAGCTACCACCCGTGTCTATACATATATATATATATATATAGAGTTCTCCAACTTGTATTCGCATTTAATGGTGTATACTGACGTTGCCGGGAGATACTTCATCATTAATTTTGAAACTCGGGGCGGTTATCCGTATTGTGCCATTTACCACATCAACACAAACATATTGCCGAACAATAATCAACTAATACATCACACAACGAGTAGTTAATGCTCTTTTTTTAATTTTATTATTATTATTATTATTATTATTATTATTATTATTATTATTATTATACCCACATTTTTGATCAAATAAAGAAGTACTCAATGTCACAAATAGCGCATTCACAAGACGACATGATTCTTCCGTATTATATTGACACAAGTCACCACTCCTGATGCGCCTCTGGCTAGCCGCCAAGCAAACACTCAGTTCAGATACGCTTTAAACGGGTACGGACTTCGGAGTGATGAAGCGTTGACCCCCTTTGAGGTGATTATAGCGAAGGCCAAAAAAGTGCTACAGCAAAAGATGTACATTAGAAGAACATAAATAAAGCACTACATCCTAATGGCACTTTAGCCGCAAACGCACTTGGAACGTGCTTTGCTCTCTCACTACCAATTTTCAATATTTAGCCAGATGGGGTTTCCAAATATTGGGCCAGTATGTGAGCAGATAAAGATAGTTTAAACTAGAGCTTTTAAAATGTAATTGCATATATCAGAACGTGTTACAATGGTAAAGGAAAGAAAACTATTGCGTACAAGAGAGAATGGAGACAATCGCAGCAAATTGCACTCCTCTGATCTAATAGGTAAATTTTTGGATTCCCCTGCTTTATATGGAAAACGCAACATTTGTAAAAATATATGATTAATCCTATGCCTGGCGTCTACCCAATAAAGTCTGCAGTTGCATCCTAAAGATTCGTGTGTTCTTCTGCATTGCCTCGCGGGTGCGTATGTCTTATGGTTAGCATCGATTCTAAAGCGTACTTTCGTCGTGAAAATACGATTTACGAGATCTATATGTATAGCATAAACATCAGACTGTCAAGAACGGTGCCTTGAGGACACTCTGAGAGCACTTGCACCTCTGGCGAAAAGCAGTAACCTAGCTTAACCCTAAAAGTGCGTAATCTAAGGAAGTCGGACACCCAGAGTCGATGGCGAAGTCCAGCTCCCATTGACGGCAGGATTGCAATGAGCGCGTTGTAATCAACGTTTTTAAAGGCATTCAATTTAGGTCGAATACAATTGTGTCGGTCGGTACGTCCTTGTTTATATGCAGGGCGATGTCGTTTAGGTGTTTTAACACCCAGTAAGTTCTCGAACGCCCGGGGGCCTGTGGGCAAGCTGCTAGTCAGTTAAAATTCCGTGCAAACGAGCGTTGTTGTAGACGCTATCCGCAAGTATGCGCTCCAGTACGTTGCTCGAAACCGCAGTTAGCAATACTAAGCGCTTGTTTGCGGGACGTGTCTTGTCTCCAGACTTGCGAGCCGAAGCTATAACAGTTTGTCTGTACAAATCAGGTATAACGCCATCAGTCAGAAATTGTTGACAAATCAGTTTGAGCGGCTTTACCAGCCCAAGAGCCGTCATTTTAAAAGCGGTGTGCAGGAACTGCTTCGGGAGTCTGGCTTCTCTTGTTCGGAAGACGCTCCAAACACTTCATTACCGCTCCTGAGCTAAGATCGAGTTCATCATGTTGGTAGACGTTCGGATGGGGAGATTACCGCAATGCTGCGAAGAGTGGGTCGCAGCGTATGCGTCTTGGCGAAGTGATCTCGCAGGACATCGCACTTCTCCTGGTCATTCACAAGAAGGTCGCCGTTTGGCAGTTTCACGACAGCTAGGTCATCGCTCGTTTTCAGCCGACGCTGTGTGTAGGAATACACACGTTTGGGGTCACTACTCCGTATTATGTCAGCTTCTATGAGAGTTGGCGACGCATAGCGATATAATCACATAATTCCTGTTTGGACTTTTGTGTGATATGTAAAATAGATTTGAGAACGTCCTTGAGCCTGTCGTCGAAGAACTAGAGCCTGGATTAGTAAACCTTAGTAATAGAGGCTAGGCCGTTATAAATCGAATCATCTAAAATCATACGTTAACGCTGAATCCGCTGATCTTGAAAAGCAGTCCACCCACATATGTATATAATAGTCTGTTTTGTTCATATGAATGGCTCAACGTATTTAAATAATGAGCGGTCACTTTCCACGAAATTGCATTTAGATAAATTACACATAATTCAGCAGAATTCCCATTATAAGAGACATCTATAGTTTATGTAACTGCGTTATCCGCGTGAGGATCTCCGCAAAGGTAATGATATGCCATACGTGTTTATCGCCATTCCAAAACGATTGGCGTGTGTCCAATATGCATAGCAGTGCATAGTTTTAGAGGACAGGAATATTTTCGTAGATATGTAGACAAAAACACATTTATTGTTTCAACATCGTACGCCTGAAAAATTGTATCAGATTTGCTGCAGATAAGTATGCCCTTCTATAGGGTCTCCACGTGCCCTCTGTCGCGTTGGACTAAATCTATTGTACAAGCGGATCTGCTTCGCACTCGGATTCTGGGCGGTCACCATAACATAAGACGTTTTCGTCTATGGCTATGTCAATTATGCTAAAAGATACTTCAGCACACGCATGTTCTTTGTCAATGCCTGCCTGTATGGCAATTCCTGAGCCATACCTAAAGGCTTCTCGGCATCTGGGCAACTCAACAGAGTCCGTGGAAGCTTCTCCGTGCCCATGTTCTGGGCGCAGAATGTCACTACTCACGTCCGATGAAAGATAGGTGACTTTTATTGCAAGATATCCGTTCAGTCTCTGCAAAGCTCAATCTTGCTAGCGATTGCTATACCGCACCGTAGGCAATGCTTAAAATAATATGCTGTCAACATACATCTACAATATGCTCGTACAAGCACGAGAATTACGTTACAATCGCCTTAGGTCACTCTACCCGCTTCCGCTCAGTCTACTCAACTAAATTGCTGCTCCAGTGTTGATTCTGGATATACATACGCTCCTAGCGACAAAACGAGATTATGCTCTTGACAGGCTCGATTTGAGCATGAGGGCACGTTGTTTAAATTCGTGTCTTTGTGTGCCTAGCTACTGAGGAACACGCTGCTATGGTCCGTCGTCTCGATTGACGCAACCAACGTGAACTCTAGCAGTTGTTAACCGATCAATTCAGTCGTTGTAGTCGAAACAAGTAGTCAACGGGAGAGAGAAAATACGCATTTCGTAATTCGTTACCGTCATGATGATTTTGTTCGCAAGCTAGATAGGCATAACAGATTGTTTACGAGACGCCGGACACACGACCAGTGAGTGGCGCATCGTGTTTGACAACGATATCTATGGAAACGTCGGCAAAATCTCCGCAACCGAAGGAGAGAGAAATGGACGGAACAAAAGCATGGAGGAACGTGGTGAAGGTGCGGGAGAGAATATTGAGTGCTCTGAGAGGTAGAAGACTTGAATAACATCGTGACGCATACCTCCGCACAGCTGATTACATTTCCCACTACGCTCTGCGGTTCTGAGAAACTGTGGCCTGATCGCATTGTTGTTAAGGAAACCCTGTCTTGTTGATGAGGCGGGGGCATGTGCCCTATGAGCTGAAGGTCGTCCGCAGGCAGATAAACAGACAGCCGGACCGATAGACCCTAGTAGATTAGAACACCGATAAATAGAGTAGATTTATGTCGACGGCTTACGAACGCCGATTACTGGTGCAGAAAAGTTACGGCTATGAAAATTCTACAGACGTTCTTGACTCCGTCCCATCATTCGCGGCTGCCAGCAGACTGACTGTACTGAGCTGGAACTGAGCTAAAAGATAGTAAATGGCTCGCAACTTGTGCTGGACAGAATAAAGAGATCGCAGCCTACGTAGGCGTAATAATAATAAATACATTTACCAAACTTGCATCATTGTCTTAATACTTTAGCTTGTATAATAATTTAAAATAACGATTTGCCTATTTACTACAAAACTAAGGCACTGACACACGATACCTGGTGGAGAGCAGAGGGAGAAGACAAGCATATGGTAACGGTATTTGTAGCCTACGGCTACTACCACGCTCATGATAAGTGTACACGTATGCTCAATAAAGTGCGATAGGTACCTTGCCGCACAATGTCCCGCAGTTCAATAAATGGCAAAGTTGGCAACAAACTGTGTAACTCGTTCTTGTAAATATATTGCAACCTAGCTAGGGCATTAAGAAAGAACAATTAGACACGGTCGTCGACACTGATAGTATCTGGAGTTTTTCAGTTTCCGGTGCTCTTCGAACTAATTGTTCTGGCTGCTTAAAAAATGATCTTAGCGTTACCATCAGTTTAAAAAAATAATAATAATACTAAATAAGAAAGAATTGATAAGGGTGAGCAGCCCGTTCTGCAAATAAAAATCATGCTATTGAAAATGGTGAGAAATCTTACAAGTTTCAAAAGGTTTAAAAACCTACTACAAAGAATAACAAAGTAAGCTACTATTAAGAGAATTTTTAGCGAAGGGTTGCATGAAATCTTGGGCGCCAGCCAATTTCAGACATCAGCTCAATAGATTTTTTTCTGGAATATTTTGAAGTTTAGGCCTACTGCAACTAAACCAATGCCAACTAAGTCTACTGCAGAAATACACTGTCCGAAAAGCCTCAAGTTAGCTTGCTCATATGGGGGAAAATTCCTGAGGCTGTCATTTCAGCCGCAACCGAGGGATTCTATGACGGGTTACGCAATATTATATAAGCGAGAAGTGAACATATTCCGACTGGTGTTTTTTTATTTGTTATTACCTAATATATATTATAACCTTCTTTAAAAATAGCACGGGAATATGCTCTACAAGTTTTAAGAAAAGCCCCCCAAACTGCCCCGACTTGCATCCGTTGCTCTACTATGTATTGGGCGTGATTGACCGAGAGTCTAACGAGTCTTGACGTCCTAACATAGACTCACTCACTGCCGCTATTAAGAAAGCGTTTAAAACGCTATACAGGAACTTTTTGACACTGGCCTGTATGCTATTGAGACCGCGAATTGAAAGAGTGATCAGCGTGAGCGGGGGCTACTCTGAATTCGAATGTTCGTTTGGAGTTTTCCTGTCGACTTACAGAAAATTCATCTAAATCTTATAAAAAAGGGACAATAAAGTACGCGCCAATTTAGACGGTAGATCCTGCAAATATATATATATATATATATATATACAGGGTGTGACTGAAAGGTTTTTAAAGCGACGCATGGAATTGTAGAGCTCGTTAAAGCAAATCTTTTTTCCAATAGAACATGGTCTCTGAGACGTCTTGTTTCGGAGTGAGAGTAAAATTACTACAATTTGTGACACTGGTATTTTTGCCCGACACGAGCACAAAATGTGCTGTTGCGAGACCGGCCAGAAGACGCGACACGGTCGCTTAGAAGAGAATTCGCCAAAAATGAAGTTCTTTATTAACGTTCACGTCAAATACTTCAAAATCATAACGCTACAACCACTCACATCGCTAAACGGACATATTCAGCCAATGGGCTGTGGTTGCGGAGTAATTACGAGTTTTCGGAGGGCATGTCGAGATTGAGTGCATGCATAAATTACCTGCACAGATAAACCACTCGTCAGAGCTCTAGTAAAAAGTCACACCACTATATCTTTTCTTACAGTTCTGGAGCAGAATCTCGAAGAACGAACACGAAGGTGTGCTTAGTTTCTGTCTAGGGGAACTGGTTGTCTCGTGACAGCACATTTTGTGCTCCTATATCGGGCAAAAACACCTGTGTCACAAATTGTAGTAATTTCACTCTCACTCCGAAACAAGACGTCTCAGAGACCATGTTCCATTGGAAAAAAATATTTGCGTTAACGAGTTCTACAATTTAATGTATCGCTTTAAAAATATTTCTGTCACACCCTGGATATATATTTATATATACCCGTTGAGCCTGTTCGAGTGTGGCAATCGTAAGAAAAACTTCAACAGTGATAGAACAAACGCGGGCGGCAGATGGGCTTGTGAGAGGGTGGGCCCTCCGAACCGTATGAGGTTGTAGGGACGAGTGCGAGCCGAAAGGCCATGTTCTATTGGAAAAAATATTTGCTTTAACGAGATCTACAATTCCATGCATTTCCCTGGGTTAGAGAACCCGTGATCACACGTTCGCGCGGAGACAATTGTCCACTCCAAAGTGCTAACATACCGAGCAAGGTGGCTTAGTGGCAAAGCCTTTGCCTTGCATTCGGGAGGACTGGGTTCGAGACCCAGACCGGCCACTCTTAAATTGGTTTGCATGGTTTCCAATTTAGACAAGGTAAATGCCGGAGTGGAATAAACTTAGCCATGACATGAAAAATCCGTACACGGGCAATTGCCTTACGGGCCTGTATATATATAAGTAGGTATATATATATATAGGTGCCTATATATATATATATATATATATATATATATATATATATATATATAAGTAGGTAGATATATAGATCTACGCTGCTTCGTTTGGCCATACGTAGCTTTTTCCCTCAATGAGACATTACCAAGATTAAGACCGTGTCGAGAGTACACACCATCTTTGCTGCGTTTTCTTTGCGCGAACGATCATGTGTGGCTGGTATTAGGGCAGACTCTATTTCTAGATCTGTCTGTATGTCTGTGTATACAGCATACAACAGATGCGCGTATGTGTTCCCAGCTGAGAGCGGAGGGACCGCTGGGAGAAAGGCAGGAGGCGCAAGAATTCCAGGGAGAGACCCCCCAAACAGAGAGAAAGTTACACCCACTGGATGCGTAGAGAATAATATCTGAACTGGCAACTGCTCGGCTTATTGCTGTCGTGACCTTGGCGGTCGCACACAGCGGCGGCGGGCTACCGGACGAAGTTAATTACGTAATTAAGCCACGTTTGCTATCGTTCTATCATATGAAATGCTCTCATTCTCATGAATATATATTTGGTAAGTGCTATGATGAGGATACAGAGAGAGAGAGACAAGAAAGGAATAATAAAACTAGTTCAAATACCATAATGTTTAGGTCAAGAAATATTATGAACAATCAGTTACAGTATATATATATATATATATATATATATATATATATATATTGCTACTTAATATTCATAATATGTATCCACTTGAAATGATGATATTTGATTAATCAGTATTATTCTTCCTTTCTTGTTTCCCTCCGTATTATCATCATATCACTTACTATATATATTAACGAGAGTGAGAGGTAATATATATAGTATCTCATCGTCACTGACGGCACGTCGAGGTCGACCCTTATTAGAAAAAAACTACAAACAAAATCACAATGATTTCAACAAAGACCTTATCAGATGCCGAAATTACTGAACACTCAGTGCGGAGGATAGTAAGATCTTACTTTCAGGCAAAGCCATCATTGAACCCGGAGTATCATCGTAAATTGACTGTGCATTTTTTTAGGTCCAACTTGTGTTTTTATGTTTGAAAGATTATCTCCATAGGGTACAAATATACACTCAAAATGTTCGGTTTTTCCAAAGTAACCGAATTTCATGCAGCGGTCATGGCGTGGGAGGCTAACAAACCGAAAACGCGATGACGATGGGTGCACTTGTGCATCGTTTCACTGGCATCTCAACTTATTACAAGCATCTAAAATGTGATTGTCAGAGCGTTATTAAAAACATGACTGAGACCTGGGGATCAGAATGTTGTGTTTCTTTTTGAGAGACAAATGCTCCGGAGTTTACAAATTGATGAGAAGTGTAAATTGGACAAACGGTATCGGTGGGTTTAGCTGGAGGGAGATCTAGCGTGTTTGCGTTAGATATACTAGAACGAAGCTTCCAAATTTCGGGTAACTTAAGGCTGGCTTGATTTATGTCACATAATTCCATTTAACTATTTGAAAACATTCTCAACCGCGCAAAATTAGCTTGCGTCTGCGCTCAAAAACCCAAACCGCCACAGGTTATTTCATTGTTAGGCGTGAGGTTTTAATAAATAATTTTGTCACATTATAAGCCATTGTCTAAATACCCCTTTATGTGACATGACTTCTTCATTATCCTAATAATGTCGTAAATAAAGGTATGCTGCTGGCAATTTTCAAATAACGCTTTAGTTGACAATTCCGAATTTGCCAGTAAAATAATTTGGTGTGATGACGATCGGCAGTTGGAGGCCAGACTCGGCGCTGTTAAGCCTAGCGCTCAAAAATCAAACAAAGCTTATTTGTGTTATTTTTGAACTTATATATGTACACATGTATAAATACAAGTCTGACGATGAACCTCTTCCCCACAGATTGTGGGCCCAAAGATCAAAGTCCCCATGCTGAAGTTTAGTTTTTTCAATGAAAGTCTCGTACTTTTGTAAGGTAGTGTTTGGAGAAATCTACACTAAGTAGATCGCAATATCAGAAATGATAACGGAATAAGAGTGTGTGTCTTCTCCGACTGAGGTGGGGCATGATCTTGTGGGAAATAACGTATAGCGTGGTTGAAAAAAGTTGTTGCTAGTGTGGGGTTTAGGTTGAGAACTATACGTTGCGGGACTCTCGGAGAATAGTCGGATATGAATGTAGTTTTCGACCGTGAAATGAAACGCCAAATCGTGTGCTTTAGGGGCCCTGCGGAGTTATGTGCACTACTTTCACGTTTGCGGTTATCGCGGCGGTTGTGATCCGTATTCTGTATGCGGCGTACTGCGTCGTGGTGGCGTACTCTCCCTTCGTTATATACGTAGAATCTCATATTGGGCTGCAGCCCTCTGCGACGTGCTCTTGCTCCGAACTTAAAGCACGGATATTTGCTTAGTTCCGCTGCGGTACAGTCTCTAAGCGTGTGGTCAAGATTAAGACATAGGAACATTACAGTACCAAAACTATTTCGTAGACTCGGTACTGGTTCTTGTCAAGATATATTAGATAAGTCTCTGGCGTGGAAACCGTTAACCTGTCTCTGGGGGCAGTTCAGCAATGCATGAGTGCTGACCTGCCTGGGTTTTTCAAGAGTATAAGACTGAAAGGCGTGTCCGGCGCCCCATCTTTAATGAAATCTTTTAGAATGTCGCTAATTGACTCATCTAGGTCTTTAATTATGACCGCCTTAGCCGGCGAGACCCTTCAGCTGTCGCCTCCAAAGAAGCGTCTCCTTTATTTGCTAAAGAAGTTTGCCAGTTACATCAGTAGTATTCTCTTTTAACGTCTACTGATATCTGGAGCCTGGCACACCGCCAAGTTTTCTTTTATTTAAGGGCAAGTATGGCGATAACAGAGGAGACCCAAACCTATACCTCGGTGTAGCGTCTGAAGGAACGTTGAAAAAACTCTTCTGAAAATTAGTTATAAAACGGATCGAGCACCTGGTCGATCAGACCCCTCCGCCGGAGAAATTTGTTTTTTTCGCAGAGGTCGAAAAAAAGAACGCGTGATGTAATCCAAATGCTGCAGTCAGAGATAGAATGAGCTGTGGCAAAACCCGGAAGTAATTTGAACACAGTCTTTATAGAGTGCGTTCGTCCGGCCAAGCAGCATAATATCGAATCAGATCATTTGTTTAATGATGAAGACCCCGCGTATAGGAGTATTCGAAAGTTTTGTCTCAGAATAAGAAATAAAAGGTAAACAGGTCCTCTCGCCCTTTTGCATGCGACAATTGCCACATCTGTATCACACACATAGTTGTTGGCTATCGGTGGCGGGTCTGCTCAAATGCAAACTTCTACGAGAAGCAAAAGAGAATGCATCTGTTGACTGTGCTCTCAAGCGGATGGCATGCCGAGATCAGCTGACCGCAGTATAAATATTAGTGCTAAACGGAATAAATGTAATAAGCATATATATATATATATATATATATATATATATATATATATATATATATATGCTATAGACGACAAAGACAAGGCCGAGTTACAGAAGGCAATTGATGCCGTGCTACTATGGGCCCATTTGAATAGAATGGAAATATCCACTTCTAAATGCGCCGTGCTGAAAACAGTCAAGGACGACACTTTATATTTTATGAACGGCCATAGTATACCTGAAGTGTCAATATACAAAGACCTAGGTGTAACATTTGATTGCCAAATGAAGTATACTTCTCATATCGCCGAAGTTGTAAAATCTGCGTCTCGGCTGTGCAATCTCATTCTTAGAGCGTTTATCGGACATGACCCAGCAATGTACATAAAACTGTATAATACGCTTGTTGTACCAAAGTGGACATATTGTTCACACGTGTGGGCGCCTTTTTATAGAAAAGATGTAGAACTGCTCCAGCGAGTGCAGGATAAATTTGTCAAACGAGTCGCATGGCGCTGCAATGTTAGACGCGAGAGTCTCGTACTCCCAACCGTGAGCGAGTACCAAATGCAAGTTGACGTGAGATTTTTTAAACAACTAATCCGAAGTAATACATTTAGTAAATTTTTCACATTACGTCCAAATAATCTACGTAGTGGTGTCTCAATTACTCCACCGGAAGTTGCTAATGTCGAAGTTGTGAATAATGCGTTTGCATGGAGAGTTTCGCGACGTGCCCATGAGTGTAAAGACATATATATATATATATATATATTATATATGGCTTATCGGAAAGAGTTGTCGCGTTGTTTCTCGTTCTGCTTCGACCCCACATTGACGTGGGAACGAACCTTATGTTTTTTTAAGTGATTACGTATATACGCTAGACAGAAGCGATTGCGTAGGTCTAATTGCAGAAGGTATGAGCTAGGCATCGATAAAGGTGACTGTTCTCAGTATAGTTCGATGCAGCTCGTACTATTTGCCTGATTCCCTCATCGTCTGGCTACTGTCGCGCTAAGATACTTATGGTAAGTTCAGTAGAGCTCAAATGCTGCCGCCGTCTAACAATAATAGTAGCACACAGTGTGTGCGTGTGTGTGGTTCAAAGATCCGCTTGCTGATCGCTTATACACGCATCTGTAGCTGCTAAACACGTGGCCCTGAGCGCTAGGTCAGCGGGATAAATAATGCACTCGCCGCATCCGTTGTTGTTACTCACTGCGCCTGCCCGCCATGCTGTCACGGCTTCTACGACCGATACGATGGCAATGACCGCTGCATCCTCAACCACGCGAGACAATCCTCTTTGCTATCAGTGGCATACGGTATGTTACAGTATTACTCGACGGCAGAGCCACCGGAGCGTTGGCGTATGTACGACATGACCCTTACACGCAGGCCTCGAATTAGCTTCACAAACGCAAGCACGTTATTTAAGCACGTGCTAAAGTGGGTTATACTCCTCCAAAAAATCTATACTTACACCTTGTAGCACTCACGTCCATGGTTAAGAGACACCTAAATAAGGATCTCACATTATATATATATATATATATATATTTATTATTCGCTAGGTATCTATATCTAAATACACATGTCACTTTTATATATATATATATATATATATATATATATATATAGACGAGAAGGTGTAATTGGATTGTCAGATCCTTTGTTCTAAGAGATGCTGAATTGTATATGCAACTATTTAATATCTATGTCAAACCAGTACTGACGTATGCATCCCCTGCATGGTTTCCAAGCAACGAGAAAGATCGACAATTATTGCAGAATGTTTTAAAGAAATTTGTTGATAAAGTTGCATTTCGTTGCGGTGTGCCACGAAAGGACAGACATGTAGGCGACATAGTTAATGTTTTTAAAGAACTGGACCAAAAATGCTTACAAAAGATCATACAAAATGAAGAATTATGTTGTCAAATGTTCAACTGTAGACATTCGCATACGCGATCTAAGGTTCGCTACGAACCGAAATGCATAGCGAAAAAGGAAATTGTAATGTCCCTGTTTCCTTGGAGAGCAACCCGAACCTATGCATGAATGTTGTGATTTTCTTGCAATGTACATTTTCCCTTTATTGTAAATAAAGCGCGTATTATTATGATGATGATATATATATATATATATATATATATATTTTTTTTTTTATAATGTTCATTTTTTTTAATAATTCTTTTACCTATAATATTAGTATTTTTTTGGAAGAATATATATAATGCTTCACGACGTTGCTGCTCGTCGACCTAGTTGCTCCTTCTGCGCGCCGTAGCTGCTCTATTGCTCATGCTCGTGAGGAAGTCCTGCCCGCCCCCTGGCGGAAGGTCCGGGTCTATCCAGTCTCTCATAGTTCCGAGCACGGAGGTCGCGTTAGCTCTTTGGATCCCCAGGGACAGTCGCTGGAAGAAGAAGGCGTGCGCCCTCTTGTCCATCGTCGCCTGCTGTAACGCGCCGCCAACCCGAGAGATCAATGTTACCGTGAGGGGCCCAGGGCCACCCATCGTCTCGAACGCGAATGACGGAAAGTGGTGCGCCCGACTTAGGTGCGCATACTATCTTTGAGGTGTTAGCTCGCGAAACGGCAGTCCCCGCGCGAGACGCGCCGGGACCGACAAGAGAAGGGGTCAGAGAGTCGGTTACCGTCGCATACCACACCAGGGAACGACCCTTATAGAAGGGTATCAAAGTCATACCGTCGGGGCGCTTACCGTCGTCTCTTGAAAGCCCAGGTGGTTCCAGAACGCAGGGAATCCCCGCCCTCTGCAGCGATTTTGCAAATATTTCATTGAGGGCAGTGTGTCTTGGGCGCCTTGTCCGCGTGAGCGCAAAACAGGCCGTGTCTGGCGAGTCGCCCGACGGGCTCGCCACAAGAGCATCTGTGTGGCTCAACCAAATCAGCTCCCAAGATATATATATATATATATGGATCACTCTTTAGTTGAGAAACATACTGATGCTCATTTATCCGTTTAACTTGCACACACAGCTTAACCGAGCTAAAACAGTAAAGTATTTTTTGTCATACAAACGCAATAATGAAAATCCATGTTAACCTGCACAATGCCGACCAGCTCTCATAGAAGGCTTTCTGTCCTTAGGCCGTCTAGAATGGTGTGTTAGTCTATTTGTCCGATACAAAGTGCGTTCAAATCCGCTGTCTGTTTACTTTGTACTATTCAAGATTATGTTAATAACATAACATAACATCACTTTTGTTTCACATAGAAGGGTTGGTATCAATATACATACTTTTGTAAGACAATCGTGACTAATCACCAAATAGGCGAGCGCTATTTGGATTATCATGGGCCCATTTGGCCATACGCCAAGCAAACAGTCCGTTCACGAATTCACCGCGGGCCACGGCTTTTGTGGTGATTGATCGTTGACTCCTTAGGTTATTGGAGCGTACATCAAAAAAGTGTCCTAACAAGTCACATTTTCGTAATTGATGTAGAACAGATAAGTTGCACTGCATGAAAATTGAGTCAATACTTGGAACAACGTCATCTAACACGCTGTGGGGGCACCTGATTCGCAGGCGTCTTAGAAACATGTTTTGGACGCCATCCACCAACTTCCTATATTTGGACAGATAAGGCTCCCAGACAGGGGAGCAATAATAATAAGCATATATATTAAAACTCAGTTCTCCGATTAGCGTCCGTTCTCTGGTGAGCTCGTGTGCAAAGTTTGCTTAAGCATTTCTTAATAGACTAAGATTCTTCCAAAAGACATTTTTCACGCGGTTTATTTCATTTTTATTTCTGTACGTCAAGCAGAATGTAGAGCGTTTCATGCCATAGCAGATAATGGGTCTAAGTATATTACGAAATTTATTGAGGGCTGTTTGCAGCATTTTATTTTCCAACAAGTTTTGTTTCCATGTCTATATATATATATATATATATATATATATATATATCCGGTGTACATACATATATATCCGTTTTTATCCAAACAATATGAAACCATGTTGCTGGCGTATGCATGGCAGTACAGGAGATTGCAATTAGCCAGGCAACGGCCGGCTTTGCTATCAGCTCACTAATGAGCTCTACAAGAAATTAAGCCGTCGATGAAGTTAGACTGTTGCAGTTCATGCCATAAGTATTTCCTGTTACAATAACCAAATAATTGGTTCATTAGTTTATACTCTACTCAGATAGGCGGATACTGCTGGTAAGTGAGCAAGTTTCGTGTACTCGAGGCCGGGTGTCGCGTAAATCCTTTGTGTACGATCATGTGCACAAAACCTGTAATGGCACAGTCAATAGAACTTGGCAAGCTGTTTCTGAAGTATACATTTAAGCTTGAAACAGGTATTTTATGGTTATGCGTTTTCTGTCTATATTAATACATAGTCTTATAATTCTTAAAATATGATATTTGAAGTAAGTTTTAATTCCTCAACGGTGAGCACGAAGTCAATAATAGTTGCTATGAATAGTCCTACATATTACAGTCGTTCGTCCTGTGTTTATGGTTGATGGTGCACGATCACTGCACTGAAATGGCAATTGCCACCATCGTTAATTAGATGCGGTTAACGAAAAATGTCTTATCCATGGGCCTTATCGCAATCTGATTGCAAATTCAGCCCTTTTTCGGCGCATGAAAACTCTAAGGTCTCCCGGGTTGTGATAAAAGTCATTTCATGAAACAGTATATTGCGCGACCAGATGTCAGAGTTTTTGTAGTAGGTCCTTTTAACACTGAGGCCTTTTAGCCTTATTGTAAAAATCGCTGGACACTTGTCGCATCCTCTCGGGAAAGCGCGTCATGAACTCCTGAAGAGGGACAGGTGAAGGCGCGGCACTAGATCTTCAATAAATAATAAGGTGCCCTAAAACGCATAGACCAGACAGTTGCACGCGTTGCGGGTTAGTCCGCAAAATGATTTGAGGTTACTTTGACCGAGACTTTTGACCTTAGATCTTTTAGTTGTTCGATGGTCACGTCGTCCCAAGCCAGGGTGATGCCGTGCAAAGCGACTAGTGTCACCTCTGTGTTGAGCAGGGCTAATGCAATCGCCAGCGACAACTTTCATACAAACAGGGATTTCCAATCGTTGATATAGCCGAAATGCGTTTAACGATACGTTGCGTGATATGTGTTCCAAATGCTGCTCCGTTGATAGTGAAGAGCAGTTAAGTAAACGCCCAGATAGCAGAATCAGCTCATACACTCTATCCAGAGTAGCCGGATCGAAGCCGATCGTGGGCGGTGAGTCGCAGTCTTACTCGGAATTCGATTGCTTTTATCTTGACGGCGTTAACGCCAAGCTGGCTGTTGAAACAGAGTGCTGCAAGGTTTCCGGAGCCCCTAAATCTCCCTCCGTATTCTAGTGTATAGGACGATGTCGCCTGCATACAGCACTACGCCGACGGTGTTGTGGATATCCATGATCTGTTCGGGAATATCACAAGAAAGGCGAATAGTAAGGGGCTAACTTTCGTTCTGATACCTCTAAGGGTCTGTTTGAAGGAATCATACTCGCACACCGCGGTGTCTAAAATGGTCGGGGAGGATTGGAGCATTGCTGGCAGAAGGCCCAAGGTTTTAAGTGACCAATACTACAACAACCAAAATTCCAACCATCGAAGGTCTTAGAAAACGATCGGAGAATTAGGTCACCTTCCGCAACATCGAAGGCCCTAGGTCTACGAACATGCTGCATCTAGAGACGCCACGGGCCAAACTATAAATTTGCGCGATTTCATGGTTACGCTCTATGACTATTAGAACATTGCTCGTTTTGCGCTGCTTGCGCACTGCCGCGATGTAGGTGACCGGCTGTATAAAAGAGATGCGTGATGTGGCGACAGCATTGACATGCGCGCGGCAGTCGTACTGTCCTGGGGATGGTAAATAGAGACAGAAAGGCAGGCGCGGATATGCATGTAGCAAGCAGTAGTGCACACACATATATATATATATATATATATATATAATTTTCACTAACAATGGCAACACGCATGCGTGAAAAAACGCGATGCAAGAGCAGGCCTCTTACTGGCGAGGAGACTGAGTTGCCTCCTTTGCGGCACCACAGGGCCTGCTGTCCTCACCAATACGGGGCCGCTGTACAGGCGTTAGAACTGACTATTCTGCGTACAACAAACGCGAATCGATGGTGGTATTATGCTGGAACGCTTCGGCCGGCGCACCGTCGCGCGTGATGTGAACGAATAACAAAGCACAACCTAACGGCGCTGCAATAAGTTTAGTAACAAGAAACGTCTGTCACTCGGGGCTCCGAGTGACCGAGAAGACGTTCGGCGGCCTGAATGAAGAGTGAAGGCTACACCGTGAGAACAAAGCGAGGCTGCACAAGCGATTGACGGTTGCAGATGTGCTCGCATATTGGATGTGTTGAGAACTTCTAGAAGTGTACTCCTCGTATGCAAAAACAGACCTTGCAGGGGATTTTGGATCCACGTTATTGCGACTTTTTCCCACTGTAGTACGGAGACAACGTAATTTAGTTAGTGAGTCATCATTTGAGCCTAGATTGCGTCCCACACAGTTTGCTGTACAATGCTAGGCGTGAACGGGCTGTTAAAACGCGATTTCAATCAACTTATCAAATTTAGCGTAGATATTTTATAAACTTTACTGTAAAATATTCGCTGAGTAAGCGGTGTGTATTCTAGGAGGCACAATAATTCGAGTTTGAAGAAAAAACGACGTCGTTTAGCCACCTGAAAGATATGTTCCGCGTTAGAGGAACTGACACATTTTAATGTAGGCCCAGCCGTACCGATGTGGTGGAACATCGCTGACAAACAGCCCATAAACCGTTTGACGATATTGACTGTCAGTCGATTAGGCGGAGACACAGACATGATTGTTCGTTTCATTGTAGAAGTAGAATTGGAGGCCGAGTTTTTGGTGACTTTTCGGTTCGAGAGAAAACGCCATGTTTTCGGTGGGAATCTGGTTTGCGTATCTTTTGTGTAGGACTAGAAATGGCAAGACTACGGACGCAGCGTCCCACTGATGCGGCGTAGTTAGCCACCGCTGAATAAAAGTGCACTGAGAAGCATAGTCTTTAGCCTAAAATGCAACATATGTTTGCAATTTTTGTTACCAGAAGTAGTCGAACGAATTAAGCATCTGCACATCACTACTGCCTGTTACATGTGTATACACATAAACACGCCCTCAAATGTGAAACGTCGTATCCGAGGATTGAGGGAAAAAACAAATAGGGACAAAATCCCTGTCTTGTGTGGATTGTATTCGATCACCCGCCGGCCTCACACGTGACTTCCGCTCGGGATCTGGAAATTAAGCGACGCGACACGCGACGTGATGGGAGTTTTGTTCAACCAGACAGAGTTCATCTCACTCGGCGGCGCCGCACCTTCTTCTTACATCTGCTGCGACTGTTGTATTGTACTTTGTTGTTTGCTCTTTTGCTACGTGTTGAAACGGTCGTCGGGAGTCGCTACGGGAACACATTACGCAAACTGGAAAAAAAAGCGGCGTGTCAAAGCGAGACGAGAGAGAGAGGGGATAAGTTGGGAGAAAGAAAGGAAAGGGCGGGAGAGAGAGAGTGCAACATGGAGAGAGAGTGCGACAGAGAGAGGGGGGGAGAGTGCGACAGAGAGAGGGGGAGAGAGAGTGCGACCGAGAGAGGGGGAGAGAGAGTGCGACCGAGAGAGGGGAGAGAGAGTGCGACCGAGAGAGGGGGAGAGAGTGTGCGACCGAGAGGGGGTGGAAGAGGGTGCGACCGAGAGGGGGTGGAAGAGGGTGCGACCGAGAGAGGGGGAGAGAGGGGGGAGGAGAGAGAGCATTAACAGCGACGCCGAAAACTGCCCCGCTAGGCGGCTTACAGCCGATCATCAATCAGTGTGCTTTTAGCTCGTATTTATTTGTTCAAATTGATGCTCGTTGTGCAGTCTCTTCATTCACCGCCACCGTCACAGAGACAGTCATCATTGAGCATGGCATTCATAGCTAGCCCAGCTCACTTTTAACGAGTTGAGCGCTTGTTGACAGCAATCACATCACTCTGTTGATCTCTCCTGGCAGCCTCATTCAGCCTCAGACAAACAGACACGCACCTTTGTTATTGGTCGCGTGACGGCGGCAACGCAACCAACGGCCTTCATGACAACGCTCGTCAACTTTACGCAGACTCTAAGAACACCGAGCCAAGCCAGATCGTGCACATGCTTGCATAGCATAATACAATAGCTGCGAGTGAGTGGCGCGGCCGCTGCGCGGTGTTTGTATATGTGTGTATGTATGTATGTCTGTATGTAGGTAGGCGTAGGTGTATGTATGTCTGTATGTGGGTAGGCGGGCTTGCTCACGCGGCTCAACAACGGCTGCCCCCGGGCCCAATTGCGTGGTGCGCCGGTGGTGGAACGGTTATGGGCGTCGACATTTGCGAGCCATTTATTATCATCGCGTTCCGTGCAACGACGAAAAAAAAATAAAAACGCCGCGAGGCCGTGGCCTAGTGGTCGCTGGCCGCCCAATGGAGCGGCGAGCGGCAGGAGGCAAACAGGAGTCTGTTGTCGCTCCCCCCTCTCTCTCTGGCGAACGAATCAATTTATCACGCTGCGAAGAATTCAATGTGACGAACCGGTGGACGCGATAATTTGTCATTGCGGCTAAACGGCGATGAGAGAAATACAACGACCTCGACCACGGCGGTGGTGGTGGTGGTGGCGGTAGTGGACGATGTGACAATGAATGGACTGTAATGAACAGGCAGTTTTTAAATGGGCTATAATGAAAACATTTTTAGAAGGTTACTTCTTAATTCTAAACCATCATCCGACCCCTACGGGATTGAAGCAGCATCTTTAAGGATGAAGACCGCTAACAGGCTCATTTTCAATACAGCGAGTGCCGGAGATGTTGAGTTGTCTAGGGTTTGCCCCTAGGGTCCTTGTGGGGGCATGGCTGCTGACTCTCAACAGTACAGTTTGTAATCTATTCTTCGTGAGCAATGAGCGAATTCGACCAACAACGGGGACCGAACCAGCGTCATTGCGGCAGATGAGGATAACAGCCATAGTTAGCGCACTAGCCTTGACCACGCCGCCACCGGATTAACTAAGTAAATAAACCATAAGCGTGCAGCATAAAGATAAAGCGCAAAAAAACGTTTACGTACACATATACATAAACGTGTGCACACACGTGCGTTTTTGGTGGGATTGTTATGTGTTGTTGATGTGTTTGCTAGCGCTTGCTGCGGTTGTTAGTGGTTATTAGTGATGGTAGCGTTGTTACTTCTGCAGCTAAAGCTGTACCCGAGCCGCTCTTGTTGTTGTTGTTTTCGTCGTCGTCAAGGGTTACATAGCAGATCAGTTCCCCAATTGGAAAAGCTCTCGGAATTTAAAGCCCTAATAATGATTGACACTCTAACAGAACTGCTATCAACAGTATCACAATATAACACAAATTTAAACTTTAAATAAGAACATGTTTGTACATTGTTTTCTTCATATTGTAGACGTTCAGCGACGAAATGCAGCATTATTTTTGGTCACATTATTTTGTTAACAAACATAGACAATCGTGAGCCCTCCTGCCGTCAAGCACACCGCTACATTAGGTAAAAATAAGAAGAAAAATACAATGCTCAAAGAAATTCTGGGCTTAGATAGTATGTCTCTCTGTAAAATATGAACATCTCCACTTCACGAACATCTCCACTCGCCAAGAAACCTGTTTGGTGGATACCTCAAGATTTTTCTCAGAAAGAAAACGAGGCACCCCTTTTTTGCACGATAAAATTCGACGAGGGCCGGCCTTTTTGTTCTTGAAACTCGTCATAGCTGGTGATACTTAGGTCCACTTCTCTGACCCTTAATGGTCAGGCGTTGGAGATCCTGAACCCATAAAAAAAACGCTAACGATCGGGAAAGTATCGCGTCTTCATATCCAAGAGGACTAAAACGAGGTAGCACAGCGACGAGCGATTAGTTTTTATAGAACGTCTATCAAAGGGTTTGGGGAACATACTGGGGAATCATTGGCGGATGTCACTGGGGAATGTCGACATGGCACCGGTTTCATCAAGTTTCACCAAGGTGTTCTTGTTGTAAGCTAAGTTGAGTGTGTTTTTTTTTAATCTAGATGTACGCATTTTTGTTTTAAGATAGCTTGCTCGAACCTCTCTCTTCTGGTTTTCTCCGGGGTCACCTTGAGTGTCAACATGGCGTCGAAAGAGTTCGTGTACCGTACCATCTGCTTGATCCCTGGCCCTGTCGTGGCTCCGACGCTAAGATGATAACGTGTGCCCGGATTTATAGTATATGTTATGGTAAATTATAGTATACTTGTTATATTAGATTATACTTTGTTACATTATAATATACTATGTTATACTACAATATACTATGTTATCTTATAATAGCAACACGCCAATTTTGGGATGGCGTCACTAATTGAGCCTAGTTATTGATAATTTGTCTTGTAATTGATAACTTAAATGTGGGCACTAAAGAATTCAAGGTATCCGGTTAACTTGAGTCGTTAACTAATTGTCTGGAGGAAGACGGAGCTCCTTCTTACCGTTCTCTTTTAGTTTCTTCTGTGCAGCTGTGGTTAGCAAAACGAGGCTAAAGCAATGCGACCAGGCGTCGTACTCCATTTGTGGCTCCACTTGGATTCGTCGTGGCAAATAGGGGCCCTGCAGGGAGTTTAGTGGCAGTGTCAATCGGCATCAATATGCGTTACAAGCAAAAAATCTTTTTGTCGAGCGTCATCTGTAATCCGGGTGGCAATGTCAGAAGCGATACATATATACTTAAAGGCGCACAAGCTTGACAAAATATACTATATGGTGTTCTTCTAACTATGTGACTTGGAAAGACACACAACTCACTATTTTAGACGTCTTGTTAATAAAATGCGCCGTTTAACTTTGTATTGCTAAACGAGAGGCTTATGTCATCATCCTACCAGATCGGCTACCCAAAGAATATCTACAATCGTCTTCAATGGGAAAGTCTCCTTTATTGTGGACTCCTGTCGGGTGACTTTACTTATCTCCTCTTATTACCGGGTAATTATATAATTTATACAACGCGGAAACGACGCGTCGATAATTGTTAGTTTATTGCCCACGGGCAAGGGACTCCCCTTTTTGCCGTAGCCGAATCGAACCGGCATCTGAGCCGGCGGGATATGTGCATTTATGAAACGATTTAGCTTCTGAGGTGTCAAGTACAACAACTTTTATGCCCTATAGAAAAAAAACTGTTCCTGAATAATTATTGAAGCATATAAAAGAAGCTTCTTGGTTACCTTCAAGTAGTGTTCGGTATTAGAGGCTTTCAGAAATAAGCGCGCTCCATTTATGTGATAGGTCTATTGATGTTATCGTTTCTCCTATTCGCTATTTTGTCTTTCTCCGAGTTTACGGAATAATAACAAAATGTTTCGTTGACACTGAACGATGAATTCACCAGATGCCATCTGGTGATGTCTAGACAGTCGTAGCCGCAAAGTTGTTAAACCTAGCAGCTCTATCTCTGACAAGACCTTTGACTAGTATCATTAGTCACTCCTTCCTGACTCTTGTTTTTCTATCAAGCTAAAGGCGTAGCCTCACAGTCAACTATAGGCTGATATCGATCGTTGACTTTAACTCAAATGTCTTGTTCTTGAAGAGGTAGTTTACGCCGGTGAGCAACATATGACAAATGTTCGCATACTCACGCACGGTAGATAAATACGTGTGTGTCAAAAAACGTCTCGACGCACACAAAGACAGATTGCATCCACTGCTGCGAAGGACAGCAACAGGGAGACCAATAGCGCACCACTCAATTGGAAAACCAAGCATTCCGACGCATTCGGAAGAAAATCGAACATTGCAGGAAATATACTTATATGACCGTAGCTAGAATAAAAACTATTGTAATATTAAGGAGAATCTACATCATTAGATTACTGTACATTTGCATGTTCGAACTTTCACGCCCAAGTTCTCAGAAAATTCCATTACGCGTGCAATGCGTTCGGACGAATATATATCTAAGTGATTCATTTTTGTACCAAAATGGTAGACCTGACGTCTGTGGTTGCAAAGTAACTCAAATCTCCCAATGCCCAAATCGGGTGTGAGTACATACATGCAGCTACTATGCTTGCTTTCTTTGTCAATCAAGTCACTCGTCAAAACTGTAGAAATACAAGAAAATATTTCGTTTAGTCCAAATCTTGCTTGAACGAATGCCCGTTCGCCATTCTAAGAAAATTAAATTCGAAAAATGTCTGAAGGCCAGCTTTTAGCCGGCCTATGGGGCAGTCCCTTGCGTGGCTGTGGTGAGAGGTCGAACTGAGTGGTGTGGTGGTTAAGGCTTGTGTCTGGGCTCGACTAACGTTCCATTATAAAGTCCAGGCGTTTCCTTCACGTGTATCATGATGAACCAGTTCACAAGTGCTGAGAAAACTGACATGCATTTAATGTATAATAAGGCAAATAGTCGCATGTAATGTATAGTAAAGCAAATAGCACGCCGGTTGTACGCAGAGTGTTTTCCGCACAGACGGACGCCTGGCAGGAAAACGTTTACGAGACTACATCGTTTGCTTTGCGAAACGGAATAATTTTTCGCCAACCGCCGACAGTGAGAAGTCTAAATACGAGGGAACACATTGCTGAACAAATAGTCGCGCGTCCTTCCACAAGCATTAGGCAGGTGGCCAGAAGTGTAAGTCGTACCACCGTTAAAAAGGCGCTAAATGAATTAGGGTTACATCCGTACCATCTGCAGCGAATTCAAGTTTCGCGGGATTTTTTTATTACCAACCACGCTGTGATTACCGTTGCAGGTTTCTGCAACAAGCAGCGGTCAAGGTGGAATTTTTTTAGAATTCACGGACAAAGTAGCCTTCACACAATGCGATGATGTGTTCAGCGCATAAACGTTCATTGGCGGTGCAAAGAGGACCCCCACATTCGATACGCCCGCATGCACACCCGCGTTGCGTCTCTATGAAATTCTGGGTTGGCATAGTGAACAACTACCTTATCGGACCGTTTGTAATTCCCGACAAGTGAAATGAAATAACATTCCCAATATTTCTAAACACAACCTTACCAGAACTCTTGACATATGTTCCACAAAGTCTAAAATGTGGTTCCAGCATGACGGTGTGTACCCAACATGTAACATTCTTGAGGAACGGAATTATCTGAATGACAGGTACATAGTGTATGGTTATCACTACCTGGTATGTTCAAACGCAACGTTTCACGAGGCGTATGAGTTGTGCACCTGCCGGTTCTGCCTGCAGAGGTGTGCCAAGTACCATGCAGTGGAGTGCACAGCGCTGGACCGAAAATCGTTGCACTACTTCTCTCATCGGAAGCGTGAAGAAGATAGAGCTTCATGAAGATACATTTGAAATGTATATTATACTCAATTTGAGTGAAATAGACATAATTGTAATAAATTATCTAAAAGAGACATCGTTGCATTGGCCGAGGCGACCCACAAGCTTAGCCGCCGTGATTGCTCGATCTATCAAGGCTCTACTTTCGTTTAGGCCACCTAACGAAAAGCAGTCTATGCAACTCCCGTTGAGTCATCTATAAATCTGATCGCCAGAGTAGTTGCGTTATTACCAAATGCGCCGGTATGCTTGATTTTTGTTAAATGAGTGATACTTTCATTCACAGTCGCGCATTTTAAGTGTATACATAGTCGGCACAGCTACCCTAAAATCACAACTCACAACATTTTTCATCACTCTTATTCAAAACATTTCCTCTCCCCCTATTTCAGTGGCAATTGAATTTTGTCCTGTTTTCTACGGATATATATATATATATATATATATATATATTGCACAACGACACATACACTTTTTACACAATTAATATTATTAGTCGAGAACTTTTCAGACAGAGTTATGAAAAATTAATTGATCAGGCAATCTTATAAAATGAGCGCCGCAGGATGATACGTAAATCCAACAAAAAAAAAATATTTTGTAAAGGGTTAGCAAAACATTACTGCGAAAATCAATTAGTGCAGTAGGTGCGATAACGCAACGTGGCTGGTCAAAACAGGTTGATCGTTTATCTAGGAGCTATGAAGGAGTCTGCCAGAACGCTGGTCTGTATGGTGCTTAATTTAGATAGTAGCAGAGTTTCGCCTTTATTATTTACTTACCTAAGAATGTTGTCTCGTAAAACCTATATTACAAATAGATAACTTATTTTTACTTTGATTCTCATATTCGTTATTTTACCCACGTTTGACGTCCATATTTTTTAATAATATAATACTGTATGATTGTATCTAATATAGATCTGTCACTTACGGCGAACACTTTTTATTGGCAACAGAACAGCAAGCGGAAAACGTATTTCTAAAGAGCTCATCAAACTATTATGCACAATATGCACGCTCTAATACATACTTCTGCCAGACGTTGCCTATTCATTATATTAACGCCGGCCAGAAGATGCGACATGGTCGTTTAGAACAGAATTCGCAAAAATGAAGTTATTTTATTAGCTTTCACATCAAATACCTCAAAATCATTACCCTACGACCACTCACAGCTCTCAAAACTAGCACATTTCGTGATCATTCTGGTACCAAATGTATGGTAATGCGAGCCGCGGTTGCGAAGTAATTGAGATTTTGGCCAGATGTCGAGACTGAGTGCATGCAAAAATTACCTAGAGTGCTAGTAGATCATTTATGCATGCACTCAATCTCGATTACACCGCAATATTGCTCGCATTGCTATGCATTTAGTACCAAAATGATCGGCATGAATCGCGCATTAGTTTTGAGCGCGGTGATTGGTCGTAATGTTATGATTTTGAGATATTGAACGTGAAGGCTAAAAAACTTCATTTTTTGCGAAATGTTTTCTAACCGATCGTGTTGCATCTTCTGGGCAATATCATATGTTCTTCAGAGGGAGCAGAATTTTCACAACGATTAACACGACGGTGTGCTTAGTTTCAGTATAGGAGGACTGGCTGTCTCGCAACAGCAAATGCTGTGCTCCTATGTCGGGCAAAAACACCAGTGTCACAGATTGTAGTAATTTTACTCTCACTCCGAAACAAGACTTCTCAGAGACCATGTTCCATTGGAAAAAAAAATATTTGCTTTAACGAGTTCTACAATTCAATTTATCGCTTTAAAAATCTTTCTGTCACACCCTGGATATATATTTATATTTATATATATATATATATATATATATATGCCCGTTGAGCCTGTTCGAGTGTGGCAATCGTAAGAAAAACTTCAACAGTGATAGAACAAACGCGGGCGGCAGATGGGCTTGTGAGAGGGTGGGCCCTCCGAACTGTATTAGGTTGTAGGGACGAGTGCGAGCCGAAAGGCCTTCCATCTCTCGGGGAGGCACCCGTCCCGCAGAAAGCGCGTGGCCAGATCTGCCAAAACCATGGGAGCTCTGAGGCGACCCATTACTACCTTGATGGAAGCTCCTACGGATCAATCTGGACAGACTCGGTGGACTCCTGGTTGTCCTACCAAGGTTTCGGCGCATCTTCGCGGTCACTCTGAAGATACTCAAGGTCTTCGTCAAGAATAGCGACGTAGATGTCATCTTACGTCGCTCAGTCAGCGGGGAGGTCACGCCTTGTGTGGGTTCTTCCCCCGCCCCACAGACGAGTGCTAGAGCGTCTTCAATGCGGCTTTCATCGATGTAGACTCTCTCGGTCGCGCACGACAGTTGTGCAGAGTAGAGGCTAAAATCTTCTTGTCGATCCCCCTCATCTCTTTATCCACCTGCACCTTCCACGATTGTACGAGGTCTGAGGCAACATCATTGGCGAGCGTAATATCCAGTTGTGAGAAACATGAGCGCCGACCTGTGGCTAGACTCCACATATACGATACAGTATAGAATGTCGGCAGTGCACTCCCGCGCCGGGTGGCCGGGACAGTACCAGGCCTTCGGCCTGCACGTGCTGTCTCTCACTCGGATGGAAAGCTGAGTCTGTAGGGAGTGCGCTACGGGCGGCATGGCCCGTACGAGCGCGCACCACCTGCTGGTTCAACGCGTACCACCTGCTAGTGGGGCTTTGGGGACTCCCTTGGGTACCCCAATCAGCGTGCCGAGATCTTCCTTAACCTTTGCCGACGTAAGCAGAGTCTTTATGCACCATAAAGAGACCTCGTGAAGACACCCGTTTACTTGACTATCAGCTTGGTGGCCAGCAGTCTCAGTGACTAGTTAGGCCATGCAGGCCCATCGGCAGGGGGGTTTTCGTGAGACGTAAGATAACATCTACGTCGCTATTCTTGACGAAGACCTCGAGTATCTTCAGAGTGACCGCGAAGGTGCGGCCCTCCTCTCGCCCATGCAAACCCTAATTGAGGTCTGTCTGTTTAGAGCAGGCGAATGCGGGGCCTTGACCTTCAGAGGAAAGGCTCCACGCCCCCAGCTGCGCCGGGCCCTCGCAACGGCTCAGCTGAACAATCCCGACTAAGTACGCTTGAGTCACTAGGGCGCCAAAAACCTGCTGCGTCTTCTGGCCCCGTCATTGGCAAGCAACGAAAAAAAGAGATCCTATAATTGCGGTAATGGCGGAGAGTTCAATTACGGTACACCTTCGAGTAGTTATTGCATAAAACTAAATAGTTGTTTCTGCTTTTAGAAGTACGACGAGCCACTAATTCAATGAAGCAGATCTAAATGCTAACATGTTTTCGTTATGGCCGTAGGGCAATCTTAGTTTATTTGCAATTACAGATTGTAGACCCACCATTGTTTGTGTACCAAAGTGATCGCTATAAAGTGTGTATTTGCCCAAATAGGTTTGCTGTAGGCGTTGTAACTAACCGTTTTAAGATGTTGAACGTAAAAGCTTAAAAATGAGATATAACAGGATCTAAATTTCTTGTTTTATTTTTTGTTAACGCTCTGGCAACCCTTGGGCGCCTGTAATAGGCTAAAATCGTCTGTGGCACGATGGCGTCTAAATGCATTAATTGTCTTATATGCATCTATCGACCTATAAGCGCCTCACCTAGTAGAGTAATGGAGCAGCAGGACAATAACAACTACGCCCATCGGAAACGCCCTGCAAGGCCGGGATTTGAACTTGCGTTACTCGCTCTGTTATTTATGGCCGCCATAGCAACGCCCCATTTCGAGCAATGCATTAGCCGCTCAGAGCATCGACTCACTTATACGACTACATTTTCTAGCCAACGTTGAATGATCTTCAGCACAGAGGCGGACAGCGCTTTCTCGTGATCAAGTGACGGTATGCGTTAGTTGCTCTACAGAACAACTGGTTCCATTTGATTCGCACAATTTCTAAAGCTATTTCGGGCGATCGACAACATCGATCTTACACACTATAGTAATATCACTCCAAAACAAGAGATTTCCGCCCCTCATTTCATTAAAACAATTCGTTTTTGACGAGTTCTAGTATTCCCTATTTATCTTGAAAACAGTTAGGGGCACACTTTAAATATATATATATATATATATATATATATATATATATATTGAGCCTAAACCAATCTAGGTCGCTAAGCATACCGGAGTTTGGTATTCACTACTAGCTCTAGTTTATTTTCTCCGTAAGCGGAGACTCTGCTCACGCAAATCTCACCAACCGCTTCTTCGTATCGCTTTCTACTCCCCTACTGCCCGCTATGCACGTATGATGATTCAGCGCGGGTTATCCGCTTGTCGCCATGCTCCCTTTGACATTTGGGTGTTCGTCTTTTCATTGATTTTTCTGTTTCGGCCGAAAAGCAAGTCATGTCTGTCCCTTTAGCAGGTTCATTAGTTTTTCTCATTTTTAGCGTACAAAACGCGCTAGACCAACCAACCGTTCTCAGTGAGTCTGTTTTGATCGAAACGTAGGACAGGATAGGACGCGGTTCTGATTTCTGCTCTCTCGGGAAGTCTTATCCCTCCCGCCCGACGACACCCCATCGAGCGGGGCGAGTAATCTCGGTGGGTGAAGTACGGTCTCGGTTTTGTTCTATCTTGCTTGCTTCTATAATCACGACGTGTTTTAATGCAATCAATTATACGTGTCGATGGTTCCGTTTTTTACTGAAAACTAAAACGCTCTAGTGATATTAGCTTCCTCATGCTATGCAGGAATCGAAGCTGTCGCATCTTTCGTTTGATAGACAGACGCGTCGCGCCGGAACTTAGTCCGAGATCCGTGCTAAACAATTTCCTACGCTTTGCTGGCTCTATATTGTGCTAACGCGATTTGTCCCCACTAAAGGTCTGCCTCTAATGCATTTATCGTAGTCGACTCGGCAAGTGGTTTGGTCGTACAGTAAAGCACTTGGCTATAGCTCTTGCATTCATGTCGCTTAAAAAGTTATTGAGTCTATATTCACTAACGCTCGAGAGTGCACTGGTATTTCGGAACGCGTCTTTTAGCAAGCATACACATAGATTTTATATCTTTGCTTAAAAAGCGCATGGCATTTGTGCTGATACGTCTCGTGTAGCGAAAGGATTAGATATATCCGTTTGCGTATTCGTTTGATAGGGCGCTCGCCTTATCTATGTGTGATAGCCGTATGCATTAAAAATACTAAAAAGAAAACTCGAGAAAAGTGTATAGGAACGAACGAAGCATACGGAAATGGCAAACGGTGAAGATGTTCCGGTTGGCAAAGACCTAATACCTACCGAAAAAGCTCAGTCCTATGTATCTGCTGGATTGCTTGAGCAAAATTCACTACCAACATCAATGCAGTCTTGGCTGTTATCGCAAAATGTATCCTGCATTTCTCATCTAAACGTAGTGCAAAAGAATCAGACAATGGCAACATTTTCCATTTTGGCATTTAGGCAAATTTTCAGTCTGGGTGTGTAAACGTCCAGAATATTCCACTATTTGAAATAACGCCCTTATGCATGAAATATTGATCCGACCCGGTTGTGCGGCTAGTCCGACACCGCTGTAGTCAATTGTGTAGTCCTTTAAGACCCCTGCGAGCTCTAGTTGTCATTTATGCCTTGCGTAGCCACAGGATTTGCATTGCGGGTTCAATGCGAGAGCCTGGTGGGAAGTTGGAACGATCTAAAAGAATGGGCGTCCTTGTTTGGGAAGCTGAGCTCATCTCTGACTCCACGAAATCCTGTACAAAAAATACGTGGCACAATCCGATCATTTTGACACATAATATTTTAAGCTATCAAGCCAGCTCGACTCCTCGTGTTCCAAGCAGCCACTGCAATACAGCAGTAGCGGTATCAACAATATTACGCCTTGCAACGTGTGTCTATATTTACGTTAACTAAACAAACATATTTGTGCATAACTTATCTGCCAAGCCTCGATGTTTTTTATTTAACCGTCACGAGTATCATTGTTCTACCGCTCTGCTGCCACAACTGCTATTGTTACTGCACGATACTATGACCAACACGCAATTCAACTATAAAGTGACACACAAAACACAGCGGTTGGACAAATTGATCGGTAAAATGCCTTCCCCATCACTCCTTCACTACGTGCATTGTCTACTATCGTCTACCAGTACATTATGTAAAACTGTGTTACACAAATCCGTTTGCCGTTCAAACGAGGTTCCAACGCTAGCTCAAGGTTGCTGGCCGTGAGTTCGAACTAAATGCTATATTGCATACATGACAACGATTGCTGCCAGCTGTAAAGCATGTCAAATTGTCAATATTTTGTTGTGACAGATCAATCGGATCGCTTAAAATCCCTTGTCAAATCGGAAAAGCGGCGACTCTCAACATATACGACACTAAAATGCGTATAATCGCAAACATTTAGGATGTTAGGCTATGCGTACCTAAACACAGAACAAATTCACTCTTGCCTACCCATAATATGATCTATACTATCACTACAGTGCATATACTAGATTGGTATGTGTGCATATATATATATATATATATATATATATATATATATATATATATATATATATATATTAGAGAGAGTTAGGAACAACTAGGCCGCCTGAGCAGAACGTAGGGGCGTAGCTCACCACCTCTCTATAGCTCTTAAAAAGATGCAGACATTTTATCGATATGACGCGGCATAGAAAGCGGACGCGGAAAATTCAAATTGAAACGATAGAACGCACGGTGCCGATCAAGCGGGAGGCATCTCGGGGTGCTACCGGATACAGGTTTCGTGCGAACGGCGCACGTGCGATATGTCACCAAGAAAGTTAAGTTGGTTACCAGAAACTTGGCTGAGCTTCTGCCCAAGCAGAGGGGCTTCGAAACCAAACAAAAGTAATGAGCAACAGTGGAAAGTGCGCCGCCCCATCAACGGTAAGAGGCCGCTCTTGGAGCAGGTGGTGTCACACTAGACGACGACTGAGGCTGGCTAGAAAGAGGGGCGAGCCATGATGAACGCTCTCATGTCCCGAACGATAGCTATGATCGCCTGTTGGGATGGGGGAAATGGCCCAGGTAGGGCGAACCGGGACGAGGATCCAGGGGAAGAGGGAGCAGCTAAGCGCTCACCGCAGTTTCGATGCGGATCTTCTCAGATCGAAAGTGAACAGGAGCACTATAAAGCGAGGCTCCTCCTTCTAGGTGTCCACGAACTGCCACGCGCTTCCGAGCCTGATAAGGCGAGGAGAAACCTAGATTTCGTAGGTTTGTGAGCCACTATTAGATGTCGGTAGCTACCCGTTGTCGACGCAGACACAAACTGCTGTATTAATTTTTTTTTACAAATACAGCGCAGACACCTCTAAGAGAATTATACACTTAGTCTTCTGTTTGTGCGGCTTCTTAGTATCACGTTAACTCAGCTTAACTACTTAACCTAAGTACCTAATGAGTTAGTAGCTAAGTACCTTATGCGGTCTAGCACAAGGGCCCGAAGTAGTAGCGAAGGTATGTGCATAAGTTTAAAACCCCTAAAGCAAGTAAGCGCATTCAACTAACTTCGTTAAGCTTAATTTTGCGATTTGTCGTATGAGAGATGAATATATTACTTGCGTGGCACCTATACGTAAGACACATATAGCACACCTAGATATAAATACAATATATCTGTTTAAAAACCAAAACACAGTATTGGTTATGTGTAATCGTCATCACAGCGTTTGTTAAATTCGAGTCTCACGCTGCGCTGAAGAAAGGCGCAGACCAAGCTGTTCAGCGCGAATCATCTATAGTACTGGCCTGCTCTGTTTTGGTGTGCGATGAACGTTATGTTGTTGACGTTACCACCAGGTCATTGTCAAACTCCCGACACTGTTGAGATAAGGCAAATGTGACCCCTAACTTTGACTCGACATCGTAGCCTCATCAATCGCATAAAACAAATAAATTGCTTCGTTCTCTATTGTCTTTTTTTTATTCGACTTTACGCAACATAAAGTATAGTCGTCTTTGTGGCAGTGACGATAAACATTGTGGCAGTATGTATTCGAGTAACCCTAACAAGGTATGGCCTATTCAGAAACGAATACTCATAAGGAACGGCTCGGTTTGGTAACAAGCTAAAGCTCTGAGTTCCGGTTTCAGAATCTCATGCTGTGGACGTGTTCTTGTAGGTCTGTCAAAAAGGTCTAAGTATCCTAGTACTAGCCCGGAATTAGTCAACTTTGTGCCAACAGGTGCGTGGCTGATTTGCCGTGCATTGCAGAACCTTGGAAATGTAAATTTTAGTGAAACCTTCGAGGTAGCATCGTGTAGTGAGGTCACAGCTTCTGGCGCGACCAGTGGGAACCCCAGCAGTTTCACAATCGTCGGAATCCAGCTAGTTTGGCGCCAAAAGTATGGGCAGGTCTGAACTAAGCTACAGTCATAAAAAACTAAAATCGTACTCAACGAACTAAAATGAGTGTGAAATATTGCCGTACATGGCATAATTGCAGTGTCCTAATGTAACATATATATATATATATATATATATATATATATATATATATATATATATATATATATATATACAGGGTGCTGCAGGAATATTTAAAGCGCGATATACAGAATTGTAGAGCTCGTTAAAGCAAATATTTTTTTCCAATGAAACATGGTCTCTGAGAAGTCTTGTTTCAGAGTGAGAGTGAAATTACTACAATTTGTGACACTGGTGTTTTTGCCCGACATAGGAGCACAAAATGTGCTGTTGAGAGACAACCATGCCCTCCGAAAAATCGTAATTACTCCGCAACCACAGCTCGCCTTGACATATGTTTGGTACCAAAATGATCGCCACGAATTGCGCATTGGCCGAATTCTGTATATCGCGCTTCAAATATTCCTGCAACACCCTGTATATAGCCGAGTCCTACGTAGGGCCATACGAGGGGGACAACTGAGGGGAACGACGAGAGATGCACGCAGGATAGAATGGGCAGAGACAATGGGAAGAAGACAGACTAATAAAGATTCTAGTGGGGATTATAAAAAAACAACTCCAGGACGCCGTTCTGGCGACGAGGCAACGAATAGAAAGCTTGGTGAAATTGGGCGAAGCACACTCTCTTATAAAGACGTAGACTAAAGAAAAAACCAAAAACCTTCTTAAGCTTCTAAATAGGCTAGTAGCGTCATTAGAGGATAAAAAGTGAGCCACAGGAAACACAAAGTAGGGGAGGAGTGCAACGTCGAAGATCTTGAAAAAGGCATCTGAATACAGAGGTGGCAGAACTGCACGAGGAGAAGAACAAACTCAAGACGGATAGAGAAGAGCAGCCTAGAAACAAAGGTGATAATGGGGCATGGAAGTCTAGGATCAGAAAGAGAGTAATGTTTTCCCAATGTCGAACCACGGAAGACTGGTAGCGCAAATCGACACGAAAATCGAAGAAACAGTGATTATCCTTCGGCTGGAGAAGCATCGGGAGGGCGTCACTCTTTAAGGGATCTTCTTCTTCTTGACCGAAAAGGGAGTAGAGGGGGCTTTTAGAAATGCACTCCACTTGCCAAGAAAGGCCGCGATTAGAGTCATTGAATCACGGGTTTGTAGAGCGGAGGTATGGTACTCCATGGTGATCCTGCCTCTGATGGTAGCAGGGTATCTTCTGTCCCATAAAACACTAGAACTAGCGTCAATGTGATGCAGGTCCGAAAAGTGGCTAAGACTCCCTTCCTGCTTTATGCGCCAGAAACCGAGGCAGCGAGGTCCGCTTTAAATGTGGCAGTCCGGACTATAAGGCAAAGGATTGCAAAGCGGAGGTACCCAGGATGCCGTTTGCGGGTGAATGGGCATCGCGCAGACAGCACTTCCTACAAAGGAAAGGTGCAGAAACGCAGGTAGTCCCGTAGGAAAGGTGCCGAGGGACACAGGGACTCCCAAAAGAACCTCAGAGAGCACCAAATGAAGGCAGCGAGGAAGCGATCAAACAAAAGAAGGAGAGAACGAGTAATGGACATCAAAGGGGATTGTGCGAAGGAGCCTCCTCTATGACTGTCCATAGGATTCATGAAAAGTCATAGAAGAGGCTCCTTCAGCGCCACTCTGACGCTTAAGACAGCCAAGAAGACCGCTAGGCGGGGGGACGTTCACGTGGCAGCCCCGAGAGGGTGGTAATAATAATAAGTATACTTTTTAAAAAAATATTGCGGTCACACGCAACAAGTACTGGTTCTTTCTTTTTTTCATTTTACAAGCTCATTTGCGCTTAGGCTCACTAACTCGCAAGCAAATACCATGATAGAGTACTTATGTGGACAAAAACAAAAATCTGTTTAAATGTGGTTTTCTTGCATGGATGTCAAATAGAACAAAGTGGATCGTTTGCAAATAGCTATGGGGCACAACGAAGTAAAAAAGACACGAAAATAATCCCGATGGAAATGGTTGTAACATGTTCAAATCCTTAAAGGAAGATAACAGAATACAAACTTGCTGTCGTGCTGCTTCCTTGCCAAACCTGGCGATTGGCCCTAAACCTCACGTGCGGCTGCTAAACCTGTCGCAAATCTCAACAACAACTCTGACCTGGCTAGAGAGAACACAGATTAAAGGTTCATTCGGCGTTGTCAGTGCCGGCCATCCTTATGACAAAATCCTGCTACCCCACAATGACGATGAGAGCAGCGAACATGACGTGCGTCCTCGTGCGACTCACGACGCGGCTGAAGTCATCAAGAAAGCGATAAGGCAGCAGCAGCAGCAGCGGCAGAAGCAAATTATCTCACTTGTTTGAGCGGTTTGTACCTAGCTCGAGCGGAGAGTGACCTGCTAGCTGGCAGTATGCGAATTAGTATTGGCGACTTTGCCCACCCGGGCACGTCCGCCGTCACAGTACTCTAGGTCGTACATTGATTTATCTATCTATCCAATGATTATGTTATCTTGTCGACGTGATCTCGAGAAACGAGATTGATATTATTACGAATACTACTTCTACTCTAGCTAAGCTAGCCACGATCACATATTATGCAAATGATCAACTCCGTAGTAGGCGATTACTCCGTCGTCGCCACTGCGGGCTGCCACTGCTAACGTGGTTGTCGCTGTGACAGCTCCGGCTCGGATCGCGGCGGTTAACGGCGTGAAGAGGAGAGAAAATGAAGGCGGACGGGGGGGGGGGGGGGGGACTTACCTCCACGACCCACGCAGGTAAAAAGGAAAATCCTTACCACAGAGACTATCGTAATCTGTTCGATTCTCAATGGCGATTAGCGGCGCCAATGTTTCTAACATTAGATACAGCATGTTACTGGAGGTCTGCTCGGAAAATGTTATTGTTGTTGTTTTTGTTGTTGTCGCTGCTGTTATTGTCCGTAGTTATTGTGGCTGTACTTTTTGTTAGTTATCTTAACTGTGTGTTCCGCCTGAACGCTAATCGTAACGAGTGTCGCTAAGGAATTATTATCTGTATTCTAGTCTCCTCCTGATTATATTAAAAATAAATCATTTTATACGATAATACTAAGAAAATATTCTGTTTGTGCTGATAGATATTTGTATAGGTAATGTTTAGTAGCTGTGTAATGTGCAGTCTCAGCCATTAAGCGATTAGTCGTAAAGAAACACTGCTGACAAGAATAACTGGAATAGCCTTAATGTGTTATTATCGTTTCCGCAATCCTATTGCACTTAGCTATCACGGCTATTATGAATGTACACCCGTGCACGCCCTACTAACGATAGCAGCTGTTAAAGACTTTGGTCAAACATCGCCCTTTGGCGTCATACAAGTTCCGTCCTCGATTTTCTGTATACACTCTCTCTTCTTGACACAAATCTTTGATTGTAAAATTTTTTGTCCAGTAGCATAGACGCTAATGAACTTTGAGAAAATAAACTGTTACCATTAATACTTATGCATATTTATATGTGTTAAGCATCATTTAAATATAAATCTCATGTGAGACACAGTAAATCAATAGTGCTGCATAGGCCTAATCTGTGCAGCATAATTTTTCCGCGCGTAGAACGATTAGGTAGTCTACTACATATACATCCGAATAGGGACTAGGCGAGTCTGATAGTTCCCAATCATTCAGGCTAGTAAGACTCCTCTTAGATTTTTTGCCCAGAAAAAGTTGCCTTGCATCTATCTACACGGTCCACTTTTGCTACAATTATTTTTGTCTCAAAGGTAGGTAATGAAGAAATAATTTGGGTATACTATTACTGCCACCGCTATCTCTATGCGGGTGCTGCAATTAATACTGGACGATGTACAATGCGATTTTGCTGCCGCCAGTAAAGTAATCCTTTATGGTAAAGTGTACCTTAATATAGAAAAAGTAGGACCGCGTTTTCATTTTCTAAAAAAAAGGTCACAACTACAAGGTCAGCCAATACAATTGCTTGAATTTGTAGTAACATGAAACACTAATCGTTCGCGAGCTAAGCGTGAAACAGTCGGAGCAGTCTGCTAATACACTAAGTTATAAGGTCTACAATAAAGCCCAAATGCGCTAAGAGGTTGTGCATGATACGCAAGTGGAGATTAATTAAGTGGTAAACTACGTATTTACGCGTTTTGAACGTAAGCGGATAGAAAGGTGGAGCTCCTGTGAGCTTGCGTATTTTCTAATATTAGCACACTCGGCGTTGTTTGTCGTGGATGTGACGCACAGTGGCCAATTTCTGACGAGACTAGGGTGTGAGACAGTATATCAACCCCCCACAAAATGGCGTCCGGACAGTAATGCCCAGCACACGGAGATGCCATTCTGCCGTTGTCCAATTCGACTGTCCACTCTATGTGATTCCGTCGTGCGCGGCATGTGGGCCAATCGCTACCCCTGACACGAATATTGTTGATGCCATGCAGTGTCGGGAACGTCGGCTAGCACTTTTGTATGCGATTGAGAACTCGTGAAGCCCCCTTGGTTAGACTCTTTCCAAGCTCCCGCTGCACCAATGCTGCTCTTCGACAGCAGGTCAACGGAACCTGAGCCTTGGTTCAGAATAATGTAGTGTGCAAGTACTCAGTTGTACATGACTTACTCTGGAGCACTTTTTGGCTTATGGTAATTGTAGTTGCAATGCGATTTGAAAAGAAAATAAAAATTAGATACATTTGCAGTGCAGATTACTTGGTGCGCGTATTAGCAAATTACGACTGCTTTTAAATGGATAGCTACATATTTCACGAAAATAGGCATCGAGTAAAGCAAAGGGCTGCCGTCACAATGTGGACTTTTGCATCATATGCTACAGTATTGTGCGCCGCATGCTTCTTTCTGGTTATTTCGTAGAACAAGACTTGATTAAAAGGCATAACCAACAACATCACTTGGTTTGCAGCACTAACGATATTCGGACAAGATAACACTCTATTTGTCTTCCGACTGCCTAATGTAATGCTACGGAAAGAGGGCGCCAGTTATTGACGTGACGTAATAAAGAGAACAAAAGAAAGCTATTTAAACAATCATGCAAGCAGCTCCTGGAATAAGTTGCACGACACAGGATGACCTAGACGTTCCGGGTGCTCCCGTCATATGCGAATGAATCCCACGGGTAAAGGCACAGTCTTGTTTCACCAAGATTTAACTATATACTATATTTATATACTATATCCCCGACCTTTACATATACCGAAGGCCATGCTGCTTACGACGAGACCACTACGGTTATTCTAGGTGAGATATTGAACATTAGTTCAGAAGGGAGATTATGGAAAGGACTAAGCTTTCCAGTAGCCTTCAGAAGCCTTGGTATGAGAAGAGCTATACACCTCGCCGCAGTGAGCTATGCTGCATTATTGAGTCAATTTGGCTTTTTAGAAAAATAACTTGCTAATGAAGATGCAAAAATAGTGTTAAAGAAAACTACCATGTTGACAGATGTGACGTTCAAAGGCCAGCTTGATTCCGCTCCTCTGAAAGAACACGTGACCTTACAATTTCTCTACGCTTGTAAAAGCAATACATCATCGTGGGATATCATGGATGACCTTACATCAACAAGATAACGTATCGTTATTTTAGCGGCTTAACTTTTCTTTAGCGGGGGCTGGCTCCAAGCGCTGCCCTCCAGCGAGCTTGGCACCATGCTGGATTCCAACTCCTTCTGCATGGTGTCAATCTTTAAGATAGGCGCCCCCGTCTGCCAGCCTCCTTTTATGAAACCATGCGGCCAACCTATGAACTCTGACGGTCTACACCGGCTAGGCGGTCTAAAAAGTTCCGGCAGGCTTACAAGACACGCGGAACTCAACGACATTGTAAGAAGACGGAAAAAGCCTTTCAGGGAACGTAACTATTTAATGCACGTTGCAGAATACGCAGCCTCTGAAAAACGAAACAAGTATTTCGAGCTAGCTCAAGGAGGTGCCACTTTGTACCAATTACATTGAAAACAATCGGCCCCATCAGCACAGATATAGCGAAATTCTAAAGGACAATGGAAAATGTGTAGAATACGTTACGGGGAATCGACGCGAAGCTATGTTTTTAAAGCAGAGAATACGCATAATAATAATAATAATAGTATCTCATTTAAAACGGTAGAATTTAAATATTTTGCTAAGCAACTCCTTCTACCGTTGGGCTTCTTGTCCCACCTCTAGCCTCTTCGGTCTTGGTGGCGCCGTTGGTGACGTTATCTATTGTGCCAGTTGGAGTTTCGCAACCGAGATACAAAACTAACCCCGCAGCCAGGTAGATTCCCGCTATTGTTAGCGGCACGATGTTTTTTCCAGAGCTGCACAGCTGTACAGATGGTCAGCAGAGATGTCGCAACAAACTTGACAGCAGCGGCCGTGGGCATCTTTCTCCAAAGCGAGGTCGGGGAGGCCGTGACTCCTAATCGAGCGAGTTTGGCCGTTGCTAGGACGATCTTTTTCAGGAACTAAATCTAAACACGTTGCCTACGTTGCAGCAGCGTTAAACACGTCGGCTTTATCAAACAACAGGCTAGCAAAGCTATGTTACACATATATATATATATATATATATATATATATATATATATATATACATGGATTATAGACTTGCTATACACATCATAAAAAATGTAAAATAAACATTTATTTATATGTAGTTTTACTATATATTTATACTTTTAAAACGTTTCGAATTTCTTCAGTTTCGAAATTGGCCTCCGTGTTGCCTCATCTTTGTATAGAAGTTACCAGTTATCGGGCCATATTCCATCGTAATGACAATTCTTAAAAAAAACACTTGCTCACTTGTTATTAAAAAACAGCTTTTATTAAGTCTACACTTTGGTCGGAATGACATTTCAGTCTTCAAGTCACCAAAATGACAACGGTGCACGACCCCTTTCTACTAAATAAGGCGTGTCGTCAGTATGAAAACGTATAGTTTCTATAATTCTCAATAGCGCGTTTAAAATTAAAAGCAATACAGTTTTGCCATTGAAGACGATAGGCAGCCACAGATAAATCCGTCTGCGGAGGCTAAAGCTTGAAATTCATAAGCTTCTTCCCATATTTATAGCTACTCCTTAACAGATAGTTATAGCACGCCATAAACTTAGAGCAGACAATGACGACACCGAAAGTCGGAGCGACGTACGTAAGAAACAAGCAGACGATACTAGGAAGCGCAGAGAGTATACATTGTAAGTTGGCACCGTTGTAGTGGCGTGGTATGCCGCGAGGGAGCGGGTCGAAATGACATTTCAGTCTTTGAGTCAATCCAGACACTGTCACTTCTTAGCAGAGACGTTTTAACAAATAAATGAAACGGGTTTGTTTTCCTGTTTTCCTGGAAAAAACCCTGTTTTTCTCGAAAGGAAAGTGTCGCTTCGTATACTTGTTTGTTGGCTATGGACTCGCAGTCGAAACAGTTAGAGTTGGGCAGAAGTCACCGATCCATTCCAGCACCTTTTTGCAGGACCGACAGGGAAAGATTGACAGCCTATCAGGCCAAGATAGGAAGTCTTGACATCAATATTTTTCGGTACCGTTTAAACGGAGCCACATGCTCTAGCCGCCACGCACACGCAAGATATATCTTGCACGGCTACCACCACCTAGTGTTTTCACCAGCTATGCAGTCAGTGCCGATGCCGGTTCCGCTCGCTGCTTGCGCTAAATATTACGCAGTGAACTGTCAGACGCCTTTGCGATCCCTGTATTACCTCTCTAACGTGGGACAGGCGCTAGCGTTACATGAGGCATCTTACAGTATATATATGCATATATATATATATATATGTGTGTGTAAGAAGACAAACGAGTGCAACTCAGTCGTTATTTTGTAACAACCTATTTTGTGAACATAATTTTATATGAACTCCATGTATTGGTAATCCGGTAACGAAGTACCGAGTTTGACAACATGGACCCTTCCAGTAATTAGTGGTCATGCCTCTAGTCTCATAAAATACCAATTAACGTCCGCAAATTTATATTCCTCGGCGGCGGAATTGCATCGCTTTAGTTTTTGATACATTTGTCATTGGAGAGTTATGGCCAAAGAAGTTTTATACATGAGTGAACTCACTGGCGAGTGGAGCTGCCGGATTTCGTCCTGCAGATTACTTACCAATACTGAAAACATGAACGACCTAAGATTACCGCCTTGTGCGACGCTGTAGCCTGATTAATTAGGGTGTGTTCAGTTATCCCGTCGTCGATACGTTTCGTTTACTTCGGAGGGCCTATTAAATGGTATTGAGGAGAACAGCGCAAGCCGTCATCTTCGATCCGCTTCGCATAAACCCGTGTGGCTACTCTAGCAAGCACTCGATACTTCCTAAGAAATCTTCCAGACGACGCGCGATCAATGCAGATACAACGTTCTAGATGACGCTTTGTGCTTTGTTATGCTACAGTACGATAAAAGTGTCAAGGAATCTTTTTTTCTTTTGATATCACACGTGATAGGCTCACTTTTCATTATTCAGGCAAGTAGAACGTCTTCATGATTTCGTCGAAGAGAGCGCCGAGACTAGGAGCCAGGACAACCGCAGATATTTGTTCTGGACGAAATCTGGACCCGTAGCCCCTGTGCTGGCGGCACCTTGATTATCGCATCCACTACCTCTGAGTAGCGCGAGCCAGCTCCTGGCGGTTTCGGTTACTCATGGTCCCATATGGAGACATACATCGGGGTACAACTGGGGATCGTAAAAGAGCTAGTAAACACGTGTCAAAAATGAGTATCTAGCTTTTCAGGTGGTAATAGACATGCTATTGGGCGCATGTCAGAGCGTAACCATTTGCGTGCATAAAGCTGGATCTCTCCGAGAATCTTGTGTTGTGCCTTTATTTTTCGTTCCAGTTTCGCTCTTTCCCGCGCCTTTATAAAGGCGGTATATAAAAGAAGATCATTTCCAATCGACTTTTTGCTAAGATATACGTCCACCAACGGATTGCCAGGATATTCCGGGATATTAGGGTCGCACGCTATATACTATAACATTTTATATTTAGGTTGCATAAACGTCAGGGGTTAGGGGGGCAGGGAGAACCTCTTGCGCGAACTCCAGTAAGCGGGTTGAGTTTTTCAATAGATGAAACGCTACGATTGACTCAGGCATCAAAGAATGAATCCGCCCTTGGCCTCCTGCCTGATGATGAAGTATGAGCGACATTGCAAGTGTAATGTGTCGTCCGGTACGGAACGCCAGAGTATTTGTTTGCGGACCTTTGTATTTGATGTTAGCATGTCTGTCGTTTATGGCAAATTTGTCTATTGAGGCAATTCTGTCAATCCCGCTCGTCGTTATTGGATTAGCACACATTTCAGGTGTTGTATAACGTAGAATTGAAGGTGGCTAGGGATACCTACTATGACAAGCAGTTTGCTGCTGTACGTGACCACCCTCCCAAGTTCTGGTGTTGCTTTCGTGAAATCTGCGGCCGTGGCAAACCGGCTAGGGCAGTGCCAAGCCGACTACTTGTCAAAGACAGGAAGCTGGAGGATAGTGGGCGCACTAAATGATTTCCTCTTATCTATCGGTACTAAAATACATCTATGCTTCCCCCCCCTCAAAAGAGCCGATTGACGGTCTTCTCTCGATCTTATGGAACTCCGAGCCCAACGCAGTTCTCTTTAGTGCTATCACAACTCAGAAACTGCGAATCGCTGCTAAATACGTAAGGACAGACTCGCTTGACAGCAGTGGAAGCGTACCTGGTAAATTCCACTCAGAATGCATTGACATCTTAGCGGCTCCCGTAGCCGCCGTATTTGATATTTCGGTTTAAATGGGTGTGTTTTTATTCAAATCACATTGATTTCACTCAAATAGCGTTTGTACAAAATAAACGGGCGTGTTTTCAGAGCGTTTTAAAACATTTGCGCTGGCTCCGCTATATAAGGGTAAGGGCGGAACGAACCACCCTGGTAATTATGGACCGATGTTCTTGTTTCTTTTATCCCAAAAGTATTTTAAAGGCTTGCTAAACAACAGCTGAAATGTCATTTGAGCTTCTTTAAAACTCACTTTGGTTTTAGAGAGACACGATCAACTCAGCCGCCATTGGGACATATCTGGGGGACGATCATTAAAGCTGCGGTGCCCGAAAATGTGTACACTTCCTGGCGTAGCCAAAGCGTTCGACTGCGTCGACCACTCTGTTTCTTAGGACGCTCCAACAACTGGCGGAGCATTGTGGTTTAAAGTATATCTTAATGGATGGAGGCAATTTGTAGGCATAGGAGCGTTAAGGTCTGCGACGGAAATTGTATCCACACTCCAGGGGGTCGGTTCTTTGAACTTTTATTTTTACCCCCAACATGAATTTCGCTCTGATGGGCATCGAGCGATACGTAGATATCCGCCCAATCGTCTTTGCAGATGACACTACCCTTTTATTTCGTATCTCAGCCTTCCAATCACCCAATAATCTGCATGATCTCTAGCACGTTAACGCCAGTATTGAGAATATATTTACTCCAAAGATCGAAACAGAAGTTTAAAATTTGTAATATCTCTCTCCGGCTAGGAAGTGCGGCGCGCAGGTGTCTCCGTGGTGCACCAGGCTCAAGCTTTTCATGTTTAAACAGTTAGCGTGCTAGCCTAAACGGTGCAAAATAATTAAATTCTTTCAGATTGTGCTTTCAACTTTGTCCTAACCTTAACGTTGTCCGTTTTGTCGATAAGCAGTTAAGATCCACGCAAAGTTGTCTTGTTAAGATCAACAATATACAAGCAAAACACTAGTTTCTCGGTCGGCAATAACTTGCCAGGGATAGGAATACATTGCAAATGTAGTTATGAAGCTTCCTGCAAACGCAACGCGGTTGTCCGTACATAATGGTTTTGTTGCACTGACCGTATTGTCATAGAGTACAACAACGCCACGGCGCGTTCTTCCAGGACCATCCGTCTGTTGTCCAGAACATTCTATCAGAGGCTAATTGGAAACTACAGTTGGTTCGGTGGACCAGATCTCACTAAGCACCAGTACGTATTGTATAGTCATAGTCAAAGAAATGGGGTCTAAAATTGAGTTTATATTCCCGCAATTCCATTGCAAAAAGGTAAGTTGACTTTGTTGTTTCGTGGTGAATTTCTATTCATTTTTCTCCACGACGATACGTGCACGCGAGTGGTTCGATCACAAGTGCCCTCGGCGCTTACCTTTCCGCCGGTATCCAATGTCGCCTTATTCAAAGAGACACAACGCGCTTCACTTAAGGGCGACTCGATTGAGTGCCAAAGCTCCAATATCATTACTTTCAGGATGCCTCTTTTTCTTGAAGAAATCTGTTGTATCCCAACACCTACTAGAACAATATATAATATGTAATAATATAATATTTGATAACAGAAAACATGGACAAATAAATTTGCCGGCGGGCTATGTCGGTCCTATATTATGTAATATATATGTATAAATATATATATATATATTTTTTTTAATAGAGGTAACTAGGAAAATGCGTTATGCACACCGGGCGACGTTGTTAAAGCCTCGGTAGTGTGGGACTCGTTTTTGTTTTTTTTACTAATAAATAATTTTACTAATAACACTACGACAAAAAACGCTTCTTATACCTGCTAGCGGGTTGAGGACCGGCAGTGGAAACAAACAGAGTCAGGTTTAGTTCACCGATTACAGGGCTACTACATTAATTTTTGTTGAAGTGGCAGGGAAAAGTCACCGATGCCTCGGCAGAGGTAGCGCAGTTAGATATGCATTTCGCCAGGAAGCTTTGGGATGGAATGGAACTAAAATCCAGTCGTCCTTATTGCCCGTTGACGGGGGGTGGCCGCAGTACTGTCTTCTTGAGATTACTTCACCTGGCCACTCTTCTTGCCATTTAGGCTGCTCGACTTTGTACGGCGGTTATTTTCGCCTCAGAGATACCTTGTGCGAATCTTCTTACCAGAATCCTGAATTTGTAATCTTTAAAGAGCCCCTCTAAAAGGGCCTGGCATGTCAGGGGGTTCTGCAGTCCTAGGTACCGGGACAATAGCTCTCGCTCAGTGTCGAAGAAGGGGCACCGCTCATAGCAGTGCCTAACATCATCCGGCTCCCCCGAGTTGCACATGCGGCATACAGGGGAGTCAGTTTTACCAATGCGGTGCAGGTACTGCTGAAAACAGGCACCATGGCCTGTTAACAGTTGCGCGAGTGAGTAGGTAAGCGAGCCTTGTTTGAGGCTGTACCATTTTTTAAGATCAGGAAGTATTGATCTTGTCCAATATCCAGGATGGCCCGGCTGGATTGCTTCCCATTGCTGGCTCCATTCGCTTAGTGTGTCGGTTCTGCTGACTAGTGTTCTCTCCGTCAGAACGTTGGTTACAGGGTTTCTTGATGCCAATTATTTTACTCTTAAGTCCCAGGGAATTTGTCTGGAGAGGACCTGTACGGCTGCTATGGAAGCCGTGCGACTTGCTCGTGTTATGTTAAGCGCCATAGTTCTTTGGGTCTTGTTGAGGAGGCGACGTGTTGTAGCTCTTGTAGTCGTGCGTTTCCATAAGGGTGCGGCGTGTAACATGATGCTGTCTATTATTGACGCTAAGAGTCGGCGCCGAGAGTCGCTTGCTCCTCTGGTCCTTGGGAGGATTTTCCGTAACTCTGCTGAGGCTTTGGCTGCTTTTTTAGCTGCATAGCGCACATGAGGTGTTCCTGTGAGAGCTCTATCCAGGATCACGTCCAGGTAGTCGACCACGGGCGTGGGTGTTATTGGATGGCCTTCCAGGTGTAAATCTAGGTTGCGTGGAGGACGCTTCGTACAGTTTAGAAGGATTGCTTCTGTTTTTTATGAAGCCAGTTCGAGGCCAAGCGTGCGGAGGTGTTGTCGGATATCCGCCAAGGCTATGTTGGCTGTACCTTCGAGCAAATCCTCGTCACTGGCGGTAACGATCGGTGTCAGATCGTCTGTGTAGGCGATAGAAAAAACTCCCGGGGGATGCGGCAGTCTTAGTACTCCATCATAGGTTATGTTCCACAGGGTTGGTCCCAGTACAGATCCTTGCGGAACCCCGGCAGTGACGGCGTAGTCCACTTCATCGTATTTAGATGCTTGGTCCTTTAGATACGACGCTAGGATACGTCGTAGGTAGGGAGACACGCCTTTATTTCCAAGTGCTTGGTATATGGCGTCCCACGAGAGCGTTTTTGACATCAATAAGGACGGCCAGGCAGTGCGCCCGGTTTGCGATAGGTGAATTTCTTTGTGTTTCAGCTATGTTTAGAACTTTGCTGATAGCCGAGTGTGTGGAGTGCCGGCGCGGAAACCATGCTGGTTTTCTGACAGCGCCTTCTTGTCTTCTAATTCTGTAACTAGTCGCCCGTTGATAATGTGCTCAGCTGCCTTGGATAGGCAGGAGAGCATGCTTATAGGGCGGTATGCTGAGGGGTCTCCTTGTGGCTTCCCGGGTTTTGGGACAAGGTTTAGGCGTGCCGTTTTCTAAGGCTTTGGGTATTCTCCGCTGGTGAGAATTGTGTCCATCATGCGTTTGAATACCTTTGGATGGTTCTTTAGGAGTACGCGTACTGCTTGAGGGGGGACAGCATCTGGGCCCGGCGCTTTTCCTGGTCGTATGCGTTCAGCCACAATTCTGATCTCTTGAATTGAGATTGGCTCAAAGGAAAGATCTGAAGTTTTTTCAAAGAGTACCGACTCCGACGATGGTCTTTGTGGAAAGGGTGCATTTACAATCGGTCGCGCCACTTCTATAGGTAAAGGCGGCTGTGCGTGGCGCATCTTTTTACGCACAATCATGTATCCTTTGCCCCAAGGGTTTCCCTCGACCTCCTCACCCAGAGAGATCCAGTGGGCTTTTTTACTAATCTTAATAGCCTTATGTAAAGCTCTTCGTGCTTCTTTGTACTCTTCCCATAGGTAGAAGAGTTCTGGTCGGTGCCCTGCTCTGCGGCGCGTGCATACTCGCCGTATGCGGTGGCAGGCCTTTCGCTTTTTAGCAATCCGATTATTCCACCAGTAGTACGATTGGCTATCTTAGGGTGTGGGCGGGAGCTGGACTCTCGGCAGCGGGTATAATTTAGCCTGGGAAAACGTTGCGGTTGTGTAGGAGCATTAAGCTGGGAAGAAGTTAGATTGACAGAGAAGGTTACGCAGAGATGGTTGGATAGAGTTTCTTTTTTCTCGTGAATCCTCCAGTCGGTTATTAGGTGCGATAGTTCCTCTAATGCAAATGTTAGGTCTAATGTTGATTTGTGCCTGCCATTATCAAAGGTGTATCCCTGGGTGTTCATGAGTTGTAGATCCGCCCGAGTTGCCCATTCTAGCAGGATCTCTCCCTTCCTTGATGAGGACCTTCTTCCCCACAGACTGTGGGCCGCATTGAAGTCCCCTCCCACAATCGCCTTTCGGTGACCGCGAGTGCTCATGCTGAGGTCCAGTTCTTCAAAGAAGTCCTCGTATTCCTGTAGGGTGGAGTTCGGAAAGATATAGACTGAGTAGATTGCGAAGTCGTAAGTGGTGATAAAGGAGAAGTGGGTCCCCTGTCCCACTGACGTGGGCGAGTGTCTTGTAGGAAATACATTGATCGACGCGGATTTGTTACCAGCGTGGGGCCCGGGTTGAGAAAGCTGTGTGATAGGGGTCTCGGAGAGAAGTAGGATTTCTATTTCGGTTGCGAATTGGGACGCCAGATCGTATGCTCTGGGGGCTCTACGGAGGTTTATTTGCAGTATTTTAATTTTGCTGGTCATTTTGATTGTGGATTACTCGGAGGTTTGTAACCCGTTGTCTGTATGCTGGGCATTGCGTTGTAGTGGCGTAGTGTCCATCTACGTTGCATACGTAGCATCTAATATTGGCCGTGCAGCTCTTTGCGACGTGTCCTTGTCCTCCGCATTTGAAGCAGCGAGGTTAAGTTGGCCGGGCTGCGGTACAGTCCCTGGCCGTGTGGTTAAAGCTCAGGCACAGTGAGTACTGCGGTACCGAGACCATTTCGTCTATGCGGCACCGAGTCCAACCAAGGTGTATATGTCTTTGACGTCACAATTCTGTAGACGCAACTCTCGCGCTCTGAATCGACAAGCGGGCCTCCAGACAAAACAGGCTCAGGAACAGCCGCCTCTACCAGTAGCAAAGCCTGAGGAAGCAACACTCCCAGACGAAGCTATGGACACTCAGTGCGAGCTTAGATCTGCCTCCCTTAAGGGAAAAGCTAGCTACACTCCTGAAGCAAAAAAGACAACCCGCGCGCCTACTAGTCCGGAGCAAGAAGAGCCTTTTCGCCTAGCTATGTAAACGAAAAAGACCTACAGTTCCTACTGACGTCAGTGGCCGACATAGAAAAACTAGTCAGCAAACACGGAACTACGCACCTGCAAATCTCTAAAGCAGTGCGAACTATGGGCCTAAATATACGTGAAATCTGCCGTAGAGCGCTTGACGTAGGTTTCACTCTTGCCAGAACAAAGGACAGTCCGTCGAAACAAATACCGACCCACTTCCAGAGCTTGCACCTCTCCCGCCACCAGAGGAATTTATAGCTGCAGATTTACAAGGCCTTCTCATTAGAGAGGAACTAACCGACGAGCAATATGCAGACCTCATGCAAAGGGAGTGGTCGGCGCGCACTTATACTACCACCAGCCGCAGCAAAGCAAGTATCTTAGCTGACAAGGCCCCAGCAGGAGCCTTAGTGCTTTCAAAAAAGTCCGACAAAGACGAACGCCTTATAAACCGACTACCGCCACAGTTCCCTGGACTGCAGAATGCATTGCCGCACCTTAAGGAAAGGAAGACTATTTTCCTGCAAAATCGGGACATCCTAACAATCGAGGGAGTTGAAAACACTCCAGCTCCAACACGAGCACGGATGATCCCGCATGCTGAAGAAAACGAAAACGATTTCTCTTTGCAAGTTGTAAGAGAAGCAGCAAGCAGTCTCTGCGGCTTCCTTAGGACTAGAGACATCCAGGCAGCGGCAATGGCCATCCCGGCACCAGCCGATATTATTCTATTGAGAAAAGTATTAGAGCAAGCCCTCGCGAAACTTCCAGGAATGACCCTGGAAATCCGAGTTAAAGGCCGGAAATTAGAAGAGGCCTACGACAAAAAGAAGAGAAAGAAGCCTGACTCTACCTTTGCAGTTGTCGTGAACTCAGGCAATGCATCCTATGCTGAAGCCCTACGTGCACTCAGGAACAACATTGTCCCCGCGACAGCTAGAGTGGACGTTAAAAGAGCCTCAAGAACAGCTACAGGCGAAATCCGACTGATCGTGCAAGGTACTACTCCCGATGCCTCCGGCAGATTTCTTCAGCACATAAAGGAGAAGGCGTCTTTGGAAGCGGCAGCCCAAGCGGTCTCACAAACCAAGGCTGTGATAAACCGGGACCTAGATGAGTCCATAGAGCCGAAAGACATCCTTAAAGCGCTTACCAAGAACGGAGCACCGGAAATGGCTTTTACCTTAAGCCCGCTAAAGAAAACCCGAGCGGGCAACTCCTCGTGCATTTTTTAAAATGCCACCAGAGGAAGCCCAAAGGTTGATATATATATATATATAATGGCGCTGAGATAAATCTGAGCATCAAGTCAAATTTAGTTATATACAAAGGGTGTTTCTAAATCAAGAAAGGGGTAGCAAATTGTGTTTAAAAAAACTTGCTCCCTAATAAAATAAAGAGACTGAAATCTTTTGTTTAGGAGTATGAGTACAATTACTGTGATCTGTCATACAGATGTGAATGGTCGGACATCACTTCGTAAATGGCGTCATTACAGGTGAACGAGTTATGCAAGTTCTCAAAAGAAGGGGATACCCTGAGATATATACTTTTCTAACTTTCCCGTTTAGAAAAAAACAAATTCGTTTAATAAAATAGAATAAGATAGAAAACGCTTTTATTTACGAAATTAATAGTGGGATGCAGGGAAGCCCGCAAAGCCGCCTTATTTTGCGGTTCTTTGGCCAAACGCTAGGCAAACCTAATATAGATAGTTTAAATTCGTGCAATACATTGAAGTTTAAGCCTTATTTGGCTCCTACAATTATTCATTCGTACATTAAAGAAGCAATCAATAGACCTCGAGCTTACAAACTCATTTGTGTCGCAGCTCTCAAATAAAATTAACAGCGACGGAAGGTTCACGGCATTTGGCTCGGTATCATATCTTCTATAGAGACTTTTTAGGTATATTTTCTAAACACCCTCAATGATACTTATGTGGATGCACAAACATGACTTTCACACGGGTGAGCAATGTAAAAGTCTCGATAGTGCAACCGGTGTATCGAATGAAGATACACATTTGGATTATTAATAAGATAACAACTGAATAGAATGTTCGTCGGTACTAACTTACCTAGGTCCGGCGCAACCTTTGGAGTAGGCAATATTTATCCATTGATTTGATAGTCTAGATCGAGAGAGCCATGTTTTAGAACAAGACATTTCAGAACGGAAAGCTCCATCGCGTTGTCACCGCATCAGTTGCTGACGCCCTCGACAGCCGACAGCAGCGCAATATGCGTTGAGAGAGTTAGAGAGAAAGCATATTTTTAGATCGTCAGAGTACAAAATATATTTAACACTCGACAGAATATGAGATTTTATGCCTAAAACAAATGCTGTGGATAGCAGTGTAGAGACACGGGACGGTGTCAGTCGTAGCCCTCAAAGAGTTTCTCCGCATTCCACTGTTTTTGTTTTAATAGGAAGTTTCGGGAATGCATAATACTCATGCGTCGCTGGCAGCTGTCAGCAACCAGTGCGGGAATCGCAAACCCGTATTTCTCTTCTCCCCTCAGGCCCGATAGTGCGTGGCGTTTCTTCCACACCGTGAGGGAGGATTCTCACTTCTCCAAGCGCTCTATGCGCCTCTGTGCTCCTCCGAGCCTCCGAGTGGATCCGTCGATACCGCGCTGAGAGCCGAGCAGCACCCCGCATTTTATTAGGAACGACCAGTTGCGCCAAAAAACTGTAAGCCATTGATAAGTCTGTGGATGGACGTGGAGCGTTCTCATTTTGTTAACAACAACTCTGCGATCGGCCACTACTAAAGATACTCTCTCTCCCCCCTCTCTCTCTCTTTATATATATATATATATATATATATATATAGGAAAAGAGAGCGCGATCTGGAACTGTGGCGTCGTGGAATGATCGGTCAAAAAATAACTTTAAAGGCTCTGCTAAAATGCAGTGGACGACGCAGGGCCGGGATACGGAGAGAAGACTCGTTCGAGAGGGGCTACATATGAGCGCAAATTCTCGAGCTTCTTGTCGACCACAATAGGGTTTAAAGCTTTAATCAGAAAGCGATAGCACCACGTGATTTTATTGTACACCTAGTTAACATTCATAGCAGTCTAAAAAACACACACAAAAGGCTTCAAGTTTTAAACGTGAAAGCCCTAGAGAAAAAGATATAGCCCAGGACGAAGTGGAATTGTTTGCCGAACAAGGTTGGCTTCGCCAGCGAACAACTCGTTCATACGCATTGTGGACTGTGGACGGTCACACGCGCGTCTTGTGATGACACTGGCGAGGCCGATGACGTAGATTGCACGCTTTTTCGCATGCAGGCACTTGATGGCACGAGGTATACCGGCCCGATCCCGACTAGATATGCACCGCAATACGACGAGAGATCTACTCTCAGATACCAGCGACTTACCTAAACATATACTCAGACATGTGCAAGCCTAGACAGAAAAATGCGTATGTTCTAGAATTAAGACGTTATTATATATATATATATATATATAGATATATATTATATATTATATATGTGTATATATACATATATATATATATATATAAAGTCAGTTTTCTAGGAGGCGAAGGGATTCGGTCCGTAACTTGTTCACTCGTTTTAACCTACATACTGTGGCAAACATTTACTCACTGTAGGTTTCAATGTTATCGTACAAAATTTCGCATGTTATTGTGCCTATTCAGATCGCATACCCACTAGTTTCTACCATGCGTCGAACATCAGCTAGGCGTGCAGCAACTTTTGCAGTGCCCTCAGTATTCTTGAAGTCTAGTCAACGCGCACCTGCGTGCCGCCTTCCTGAAACCTAGACCTGCATTCCCGAACATATAAGATGCCTCACTACGAAACACCTCTTCTCTCGCGAGTTAAAACAGTGGCTGTTAATTTCACAGTCGGAATCAGGCGTGTGATCTAGGTATATCCGGTATTAGAACTGTTGTGCTTTGTATACGTAGACACACTCAGATTGAATAGTATTTACCTATATGTTTTTAGTCATAGTTGTTGTGAATTGCCTTGATGCTGTACTAGTGGACTATTTCGTTTTGGTGTTCAATTTGCAAGTTTGTTGTCTCATGTAGTGTTCGGCGCGTTCGACCAATCGCTGATCTGAAGTCTTTGTGACAATCAATAACCAGTGTGATTACCAAGTGTGTGAAGTGCTTATACAAAGCACTTTTTGGATTTTGTCGAGAGTGATTATCTGCTTCGTTGTTTGATTCATCTATTTTAAACCATTTTTATTTACCGAGAACTTAAGCGCTGTGAATTGCAGTTCCGTAAACACACCACGTTAGCTTTCACGCCCAATACCTTAAAATAATGACACTACGACCATTTGCAACGCTCATAGCTAACACGTTCAGGCAAATGCGCATTTCACTCATTTGATGAGCATGTTCGTATCAAATCTACGGCGATCTGATCCGGGAGACCGACATAGACGAAGAGATAGATTTCACCCAGAACTGGTTAGTACTAGCTGGTCAAAAATCCAAAAAAATCCTGGCAAATAAACTATTTTTAAGAATACTCGTACTGGTACGTTTTCATTGCGGTTATTTGCGGCAAATTGACGCAGACTACGAGACAAACATTACTCCGAGATACCAAAGGCTTTCTACGAACTGCACTTGCTCGCGGTGAAACATCAGTTGATCTGCGCGGGCTCAATGCACCCCACGTTGGTATTTTACAGCCTTTTTGACAAATTATGTGTTTGACACAGCCCCTATGAGGCCATTCTGCCAAAAAAATTCGGCAAGTGTTTGTGTACTAGCCTGCAGTACAGTACGAGTTCTACAAAATCTTACCAGGTCATCTGTGTAGAGTAGGAACATGACTATTGGATTCAGCCCTTTCACGTTACGTAATCATATATAATACATACATGGTAAAATGACATATATGACACCACCTTATAAAAACAGTCCGGCATAAAAGAGGCAGATCGCTGAGCAACATTATAGATAACAATGGGTGGAGGCTGTTGTCTTGCGGATGCCCAGTTGTCTGATAAAACGCACACACCATCATCGAGAATAATCTGGTTAGCTCTCAGAAGTGCGCTGAGTAGATAGAGCATTCGCGGTCTAACTCCAGCCTGCCATAGAACCTTCAAGACACTATCACGGGTGCGATGTCGAGAACAGATTTCAAATCAGTATAAAAACCGCGAATATAAGAAGTTTTTTAGTTTAATAAACTTATGATCTTCCCAAAAAGTACTTCACGGGCTGAGAGAGTAGAACGCCCAGCCCATGATGCTCATTTGAAACAACCGGAGACTCACGGCAAGGATACGTCCGAAAGGGCTGCACGACCAATGTTAGGTGCTATGTCTGTAGCCCACTCGTAGACAGACGCTACGCCAGTGTTCAGTGTACAACTACGGGTTACAAACCTTCGAGGCAACCGCAAACAAAATGACAATTAACACTGAAATACTTCAAATGAGCCTCCGCAGAGCCCTTAGAGCATACGATATGTCATCCCAATTCGCGGCTGAATGTCAGATAGAAGTCTAACTAGTTTGCGAGACCCCTGTGTCGCATCCTTGGATCTTGAACACTACGTAACCTAACAACATGTTTTCTTCAATTAAACTATGCTAAGCCCTGGAAAACGGCACGTTTAACCTTTGTACTGGAACCTGGTAAACCGCAAGGGAATCCCTCGGCAGACCGCCCTATACGTTTACTTTCCTGCCTACCTATAGCTGAGCACATTACAAGGTGAGCACGTTGTCAACGGATGACTAAAAACAGAGCGAAAAGACAAGGAGACGCTGTCTGAAAACTACCACGGTGTCCAAGCCCGACTCTTCGCACATTCGATTATCAAAGTTCGAAACATAGCTGAGACACAGAGAAATTCGCCGAAAGCGAACCGGTCGCATTGTCTGGCCATCCGCTTAGCCAAAAAGTGCAAGTCGAAAACGCGTTTATTACAGCCTAATAAATAGCCCTTGAGATTAACGAGATTATCGCCCGGGCCTTAAGGTCAGCTCTACTGCCATGCATTCGAGAGCCAACCGGCCTCCTGAGAAGCGACGGAAAGAGACCTGACGGTCTCACCCTTATCCCTTTTGAAAAGGGAAAGTCGCTTATTCGGGATGCTACAGTTACCGACACGCTCGCTCCCTCGAACATGGAGGCCAGCGCATCAGCCGCTGGCTCCGCAGCACGCAAGGCTGAACGTCTAAAGACCAACAAATACGCCCAGCTCACCGACGAGTTCATTTTTGTGCCACTAGTATTGGAGACACTAGGGGGGCCTGGCCCTGAGGCATGGTCACTTTTACAGAAGATTGGCAAACGAATTGAACTCACGACGGGGGACAAAAGTGCTTTCGACTTTCTACTCCAGCGGCTATCTCTGGCATTTCAGCGCGGCAATGCGGCAGCAATTATGGGCACAATGAGGGGCTGCCTCGAGGATAAGCTCGATTGATAGCACCCCTCACAAGCCCAAGGGTAGTTAGATATTCATATTCCACTGTAACTACAAAATGAAATAAAACCATATATATAATAGCCTATGCGTCATGACGAAAAAGCGAGATTGGTCTCCAGTCAATGTGCCGAGTGTACAACGCATTACAATCATCATCATCATGAAGGTCATGCAAGTGTTGGTACAAGGTCAATGCAAGTGAAACCGGATTCCGTGGACAGAGGGCGCTATTAATGTTGTAACTAGCAGCCGATAGCGGCAATGCCCAATTTGTTGTTGGAGTGTTCGGCTCATTGTTCCACGAGCAAAGCCTCGGCTACGTATTTCTCACGAATGCTGTCGGCAGATCAGAGTGTTTTGGGTGGTGCAAAAATTTTAACAGCGGCAATTTCGAACTGAACGCCGAAACATGCGGAAAGCCGTTCAAAATGTTTAAGGACACCGAATTTCAAGCTTTGTTGGACGTTGATGACACGCAAACGCAAGGAAAACACTCTGTTTAACTAACGTGTGCCAACCAACCGTTTGCAGACGCTTGAAGTCCATGGAGAAGAGGAAACAGAAGCGTCATTGACTGTGAGGCCGAACCACTTTGGAGAATTGACAATGCTCTATGCTTGACGGGATCAAAAAGGTGCTGTCCATTATAGGCTGCTACAATCTGGTGAAACCGATGCTGGATGCTACAGTCAACAAATATTCGATTTGAGCTACAGCCAACAAATATTCGATTTCAGAATACTGAAGATGGCACGGAAACATTTATTTGCTCTACGACAGCGCGTCACAAAAAGAGGAGTCGGTGAAAAAAAATTATAAAGCATTTTCAGTGGGAACCTTTTCCCACCCCGCTATTTTGCGAGACTTGGCTCCATCCGATTACCACCTCTTTGTGTCGTTAGGTTACGCTCTGATCAAGCAGACATTTTTTTTCGAAAACGTCTGAATTTAACATTTGTTCACACCATATATTTACACGTTATATAACGAGAGGCATTCATTTTTGCTCAAATCCGGTTGCATATGCGTAGACTTAGTATTCGATCTCATTTGTGAGACGTCGCCTAACTAATTTGTGTTTGCATGCAAGCGCTCATTGGTAATAGTGCACGCAACAAATGCACGAATAGACGCCATCGGTGAACGGCAATTAGGTGCCGAGCGTATGTTAGCACATGTTGCCGTATGCATACATATACGGTGATTGTAGGCAGAGCCTATGCAGATAAGGATGAGCATATAGTCCAGTTAAAAGTATAGAAACGAAATGACGGCAAATAGTAGCCGTCTTCGACTAGCCAATGCTGCAATTCCTGCGGTTACGCCGCAAAAACCCCTCATTTTGACGAATCTTGAGGAGATAGCCGCAGTTGCGCCAAGAGGAACCGGGGCTGAATCATAGAGATTTCAGACGAGTGAAGAGCTCTACAACAAGTTGAGGATATGGGTTGAACGCGTAGCACTATGTGTTTAGCCAGGCGGGCATACCTACAGCAAGTTTGTAGGTATCAAAGTTCAGCGTGGAAACGAGACAGCCGTCACCGGCTCGCTGCGGATGCCGAACGGCACGGCAGACTGTTCAGGCTCGTAGCGATTCAAACTTACGCTGTGATAGTGAAGTCTATTTATGTAAAACTTTTAATGGTGTACCCATGTCGGCAAACTTGACTAGATCATTAAGAGCGCCAAAATCAATCTAACTTCTACAAGGTAACATAGATTAGTTACCATGTATACAGTCGCTTGATCAATGTTGCAGTCGAACTGCATCGTGCTCGACTTCCGGATTCAATTTTAACACGTATGGCAATGTATCGATTAAGCTGTACCGCACTCGGGATTCACTCAGTTATTAGAAGGATGTTTGTTGTTATCGGTGATTTTTTATGCATATAGTGAGAATAGCTCGAAGGATTATTAGCAATGGTTTAGGGTGGCAGATAGGGGGTTGTCCCAATAGGCAATTGTCCCAATAGAAGGCAAACACCTAGTAGGTATCGCAGGATACATTGATGATATAGACGCGTATGTAATATGTATGCTGCCGCTCTAAGCGCTCCTCTGATATAGAAGGATGACATGTGAAGTTAGGTGTACATGTCAACCGAATTATGTATATATATATATATATAATAAAATGATATGATTATATTGCCTTTTCTAGATATTAATTAGCGTCATATATATATATATATATATATATATATATATATATATATATATATGACGTTAATTAATATCTAGAAAAGGCAATATAATCAGATACTTTTCTTTTTTCTCGACATTGTCTCTGCACGCCCAGTCCAGCAATGTTCTAACTTTTTTGTTCTATTGGAAGAGTAGAACATTTTCAGGCATTTGAGGATTATTAGATAATTCGTGCAAGTTACACCTAAGTGACTAGAGGCGCTAGACCAGGAGTCTGATATTGTACCTCAAAACTCGGTATGACTGCCGAAACGGGGAGCTAGTTGACCTATTGTACAGCCCTTTTATAGGCTTGTTCTGAATTCTATTCCGTCTTTACTCAAGAACTCCCGTAAATGGCTTGGTGCGCGTCTAACTTGCCGTGGACGTCATTCACAGCGGTGCGCTGTCGTCTTCATGTGGTGCACCCGCCGGCGGCTGGCCTCCATATACTGACCCAGTCGCCGGGCACGACTGCACGAACCTGGTTCCGACTGCCGTTGTTCTTCCGTCTGCGTACTCCGTCGGTTCGTCCACTCGCGCTCGCTCGTCCTCATGTCCATTCTCCGCTACCTCCAGGCATTCGCCGTTGGTCCAACGATCCCAGCGTTGCCGCTCCTCCACGCCGATCGCCTGTGCATTCTGCCGCGTTCGTACACTTCCGGCCGAAATGGCCAAACTTGCCACATTTTCGGCCTCTCACTTGTTTTGCCGGGCACATTTCGGCCCCGTGCTCGTTGCTTGTCCATCCGCACGCCTCAGGCAAAGGACGTGTGTTGCTTGAGCGAGGGAATGCCGAAGCAAACTAAAGACATGGCACCAAATAGACGATGCCGCCACCCCAGTAGTGAAGGCGCGGGAAGTCACTAAATGCGCGGGCAAATCTATGATATAAAAGGAGGCATGCGAATAAATATGTTAGTGGTCGTCGTTGGTGCAGACAGGCAGAGGACGTGTGTTGCTTGAGCGAGGAAATGGCAAACTCGTAACCATCGCCGGCCAGTTATGGGGTGGTAGACACTACACATTTCTTATCGTTTGTTTAGTATATTATGCGCCTTACCGAATGAGATGCCTACAATCACAATTATCTTACACGCCTTCATTTGGCTTTATCTTCCATGAAAATGGCGATACACGCAATTTCTTGCGTAGTTATCACAATTGGACGTCCGAACGTGCTTCATATTTTAGTTTATATCTGGCTACGTTACTAGATAATACAATACTAACAAAAGCACATTTGTCAAAGCAAGTGCAGAGTCCTTGCAAACTTGCCTAAACTCAGCTTTCTAAGCTTTTTCTTGAAGCCGTCCACTTCATAAAATACAAATGCTCAACTACGGTACGGAGTTGACGTTTTTACATGTCTACGACAATTTCTGACATGCTTACTTCAAGAGCCTGCCACATTTAGTCTTAACACAGCTTTTGCCTAAAACGTGATATGTGACTGTGCAAAGAGCGTTTCTTTCCTGTAATATATCAGAAATAGTATTGCGGGCCTACCTAATGTAAACTTTGGTTGCCTATAAAACAACTAACGTATATATATATATATATATATATATATATATATATATATGGGTATTCCTAACGTACACATCTCTAGCAGAATAGGTGATGTCCAACAGTTGTGCATGGAATACACTTCAAGTGCACCCAGGAGCCACCTAATCCATTGTCCACAATGCGTTTTCCCGCCCCGAATGTCGGACTCCGATAGGCGTTAACACGGAAAGGAACGTTAGCACTTTGTGGACGATCTGTATTTGACGACCGCTTACGTCCCTCCTCTGCTAACACGGGGCTTTATGGAAGTCCGACATCGGGGGGCGTGGGAAAACGGCTCAGGGTAATCATATCACGAATCGAACCACCATCGAGACGGTACCAAAATAATCCCTGTAAGTGGAAATTCTTGTGGTTCTATGGGCGCTGACTGTAATATTAAGTTATTGAGTAATTGAACGTGAAAATTAGAAAAGTGTATATCCAAGAACCCTAGATTTGAGACCTGTTCTCAATGTGACTATTTGCGTTTCTATAACAAGCATGCGTACAAAGGCATGCATCAGACAAAGCGGAATTTTCTGTCAAACACGACGTCTTTTTTAAAGTCATGTCCGACCATCCACATCACTAAAACAGATATTAGGATTTTTTCTCTTACTCCTAAATAAGATATACCCCTTCCCCATTCCACTGTGTTTTTTCACAAGTTTAACCACCCATAAAAATGCAGCGACTTCATTTAGAAAGGCTATGCACATATCGGCAGGATGTTCGTAAACAAATTGTAGCTGCTTTAGGGAGTCGTAGAATTTGCTCAATGAAGCACTTTTCCAAGAGAATGTTGAGGGGGGGGGGCGATCTTGTTCGTGGTCGTATTTAGGAGTGACAGTGGGATAACTAGTATTTGCTATACCGTTGCGGCTGTTACAAATTGTGCATATAAGAGTAATCGAGTAGTTCAATAAAAACCAAACACACGTTTAAAAGATTATTCTGGCGGAAAAGAAATAGTCGCTTTGGAAAAGATTTCCAAACATCAATATCCTGAGAATCGATCTTTTTCACCTTCAGTAACGAAAAAAAATTCCAGACCATCGAGAAAATGCGCATTGCGGAGATTATTTTGGTATGCGACCACGTCGAACAGACCGAACTTCTCGGGCACGATCTGCTTCGCCCTTTTGAGGACAGCATCATGCAAAAGAGTCTCGATGTGACCAAATGCGTAGTGGGCCGGCGGAGTTGTTACGGCTTCAGCCAACAAGTCCACGGAACACTCACTTGTTCTCGGAAACGTTTGTACAAGCAGATAGAGCGGCCATTACCAGAAGCCCCATCTGAACTGCTGTCAGCATTGTGCAAGTTAATTGGACTAGCTCATTTTGTTTTTAATTCTTGTTCCTTTTCATCTGGTACACTACTCGCCAGGCGCGTAGGTTGTAGCTGTTTAGCACGATCTGGCGTTGTTTTTTCCTTCTTAGTTTTTATATTCAATGCATAATTTAGCCTTCCATCTTCAAACAAACTGGTAGATAATTGCAATATAGCGCAATCTCTGAGCGCAATCTCTCCGAGACTTATATCTGATGTTTGTTGTAATAAAGCCTTTTGTGTCCCCTATTTTTCTCACCATCAAGGTCTCGCCTGGACATACAATTTCCTTTAATGGCGATAATTGTCTACATCTCATAAGCACAGCAATCTGACGTGTAACTTGGAAGGTAAACTAGGATTTAGTTTATCAACCAGTGTGCTTGTTGTTTCTAGCTTTTCTCTGCTTGACACAAACCAGAAATTTCGTAACGATCAGACCGTGGAGGCAGCGATCGAGCCAGTACATTATAGTGAAAAAAATTCAATTGAAACGCTTCCGTCATGCTTGTTGGTCGATTATGTAGATACGACACATGTCTGAGTTTCACAGGTGCTTTGACGGTCTCATGACCTCTGGTAAGATAACAGCAATTTATCTAGCCGTGCAAAGCCTGGCGTAGTTTTAAATTTCTTTTGCTAACAAGCCTGGGCCACCACTGAGGCGGACCATCTTTTCAATGGCCTCTTTTAAGTCGTTTTACTGTTTTTCAGTTTAGGTTAGAATAACTTATTAAAAAAAGCTTCTTTAGCGGCGTTTTCTTACCTTATGATGACATACAATTTGCCCCAATGTCTGATCTCTTAGCACGTCAGAATGTCGTATTATGGCGCGTTGACTTTAAACCGAATACGCTAAGAAGCCGCTTTATAGTAGATCGTAAAGCTATTTATTGTGCAGAACAAGAATACATAATTAAGTTGTCATGGCATATGGTTAAATACAATGTGAACATAGTGTCTGTCATTTATTTAGATAAGCGCCTTATATTGGCTCTATATATCGCTGTTCTAAGCAAATAGTAGTGATAAATATTCTAATAATTTAGGCCTTCGCGAGATAAATATATTACGTTTCCTGACGGTATACCTAATAGTAATAAGCAGTTTACGTACAAACGTAATTTTCCATTATGAAGCAAACGCAGAAATATAGAATAAATATACGTATACACATTTGTGATGCAACATTTTGGCCGAAAATTTACGTTTTGACCTTTATAGAGTGCAAATATGCTTCGCCGCCTTGGCGTGGCGGCGTTATTATTTCATCGTTTCACATGTGTTTGCTTCTAATTGCCGTTTAAATGCATACGAGTCGCTTGAAGTGGCCGGGTGAATAGAAAGAATGTAGGAAAACTTCGAATTTCAGATCTTGGAATTGTGATACATTGGAGAAGGCACATTGAGATAGAACTGGTCTGTGCACCTGGCCTAGTGGCAAAGCGTGAGCAACGCCACAGTAAAAACGTGAACAGAATTTATCGTTCACAAGATGATTTAAAACTAACTTAACTGATTCACTATTCAACGTATTCTTTGATTCACAAGAGTAATTCGTGCCAATAGCCAAGGTAATCGTGCAACGTCTCATTATTTGTATATTCATTCAAGTCGCTAATTAATATGGAATATGTGTCATGGAGAAAAAAGCCCCTAACATAACTCCTAAACTGCAGGTTAACTTTGTTCAGGTAGCAGATATAACTGCAGATTTCCGCTATTGCCTAGCAAACACAAACGCAAATTGTGAAGAGTTAGCGCTACAGCTATACAAGTAATGTAGCCAAGCGAGTCGCCTGGAGCCTTGCAAGAAGGACAAACAACTTTTTGGGGGGAGTAGACCTGATGCAGCTCAGAGAGAACTACAAAAACTCTAAAGCATCGCAACTCGCCCGGATCTCCAAGTGATCAGAGCATGGAGGAGTCGCGCAGTGCATCTAAAAGCTAACAGCAACTAGGCTCATGTTAGCGGAATGCGGCACCTTTCGAGCTCTTGGGTTCCTACTCTGTCCACTGGGCCTCTCTGGGTAGAGAGGGAATGGGCCACCCGCGCTCAAATGTTTTCTCTGCATTCTGCCTCTGTTTTTATCCGGTAAGAGTCCCACACTAGGTGTTGTTGATGGCCAACGCCGACTGCGCGTTATGCATTTTATAAACCTCCCATAGAAAAAAAAGAGTTGGAAGCCTAATCACACATATTGCTGGAGCTAACATTAGCGCCCTGCGTGGACCGCGTATCAACCTTGTTGCGGCCTACGAGACCAGGAGAGGGGAGTCCCATGTTGCGGCCCTCTCCTTAGCCTACGAGTATGTCTCGAGCAGGGAGTAGGTCCTTCCCGGGGGTTGACACTAGAGGCCTAGTGTTGAATCGCGATTTGCGGCGATCTTCCTAGCAAAGTTTTCCATGCATAATCCCGTCTAGGTATAGGATCCCAGCGTGCAAGTCCGTTGCCGACTTGGGCATGTTGGCCACGATGGTCGTAGTCGGGCTACCCTCTTGGAAATAGGAGAACCCCGTGCGGTAGGCCGCAAGGGCCTCGCAGTCCTCTGTGGTGCGCGCGGCGTCATTGGGTGCGCCTGGGGTGCAAAGAAAGCAAGTATCTGTATTCGCCTTGCCTATGCGGAAAAGGTACGACTGGAATTGCCCATCTCCTGTGAGCACTTGCACGAAGTAATATGTCCTCCCTCGCAAGGAAGGATGCGTGCAAGGTTGGTGGAATCCTTCGTGACCTTCTAGATAATACTTTGGATGTGTGGCAGACCGATGAGGCCTGTGTCCAGCGTTACCCCTAGGTACCTTGCCTCCCGTTTGATAGTCAGCCGGAGCCCTACAAATGCTAAGGATGCTTGCCTAGTACGACGGCGGCCGCTTAGGTAGATCGCCTGCAGGCCAGCTCCAGGTAGTTATCGGCCATCCACTTCTCTATTCTGAAAAGAGCCGCATTCGCTCGCGCCTCAAGCACCGCTCCCGTTCTCGTGGTGACCACCAGCGCCAGGTCATCGGCGTAGGCGATTATGTTCACCCCGTCGGGCCGGTCGTCTAGCCGCAGGACTCCGTCGTATGCTATGTTCCAACAAATCGGCCCGAGCACTGAGCCCTGCCCGCCGTGACAGGGTGGACCTCACCGTTGGCCGAAAGCAAACGCGTCAAGATACAAGGAAATAATCCGTCGCATGTAGGGGGATATGCTTCTCTGTTCAAGCGTGTCCCTTATTACTCGCCAATTCGCTGTATTAAACGCGTTTCGCACGTAAAGCAGAATAAGTAAAACATAACTGCGCGTCTTAAGTGTCCGTTGTTGCTCTGTGTAGGCTACCTGGAGCACTCGTTCGACGGCATCGAGGGTCGATCGGCTCGTGTCGTGCGGTACGGAAGGCCCCAGACGTCTGACTACACGGACTCAACGAGCGCTTTCCAGGAGTCGGCCTTCGCTCTGCTTATCAGCCGTCGCAGACGCAGGCGCTTGGTGCGGTACAGCTGTTGTAGTTGATCAGCACGGTCAATTGCGTCAGCTAGCTGGCGATCGTGGAGGGTGGCCCTAGTAGCCGCCTATGGAGTCAAGGTACTCTGGGGGAACCTTACTGTCGAGAACTTTAAACAACTCGATCACCTTAAAGCATCGTTTCTGAAACAGGTCCCGGAAGTGCACAATTCTGTGTGGAATCGTCTCGTGCGCCTTCTCTCTAACACCCCGCTATACAGCGAGGACTTCAGACTAAGAGTCGACCTCTCCGCTACAATCGCCCGTTTTCAACCACCTGCACATTTGGTAGCTCAAGTTCGCCAAAGTCGGCGTGCAATTCGTTAGTGCAGGTGTCAACCAAAGCAAAATGTGAAAAAAGGAAAGATCGCCCTATCCGCCACGCTGTAACTCGCTTTGCACGACTTCTTTCTGTTCTTCACTTTTTCTTTTGTTCTTCGCTAAGAAGTTTGGCCGGTTGAGGACAATCATATTTTTTCCGCAAAACTTTGAATTTCAAGATGGGACATAATTACAATACAATCGTCATTATTTAAAATTTGAACACTCTAGACACCGTCCAACCTGGCGAGAAAGTGCAAAGATCGCCGATGCGTCTGGCAGCTTGCTGCGTGGCATTTAGTGCATATCTGCGAGCAGAACCGGCAACGACATTGGTCGCCAACTTTATGAAATCCTTGAGTCGAACACACTAAGTGATGATAGCCATGTACAATGTACCTTGTGTACACGTGCCGGCTAGTGCATGCCATTCCATCCCATGAGGGCAATAATCTGTAACCCCACAACCTTGTGATTCAATATTAGTGATATTCGTGGCTGATCCGAATTTTCAGATTTGTCAATATCGTAAACCTGCTTGAAAACATTGTCGAGTTCTACGTATAATTTAGAGTTGTTAATGACTACTTGGCAAAAGTAAATACGATAAATTGAATTAAGATATGACTGTAAACATAACGATCCCCCTAACAAATAAGCACACTGTCTGTTCACTATATTATATTGATGTAGCTCGATTGGGATAGTCGCTGGTGAAGATCGACAGCCTTTGTAGGCGCTTTACCCATGACCGGAGGGTACTCGGAGTGTCGGCCTGCGAGACTGTACGCACTACGGAGACCCTGGTGAAGGTTCTGCTTTGTTATCCATAAGTCAGCCGCATCTATATGTGTATATATATATATATATATATATATATATATGGCTGTACACACTGCGGGGACCCAGTGAAGGTTCTGTTTTGTTATCCATTAGTCAGCCGTCTATATATATATATATATATATATATATATATATGTGATTGTACACACTACAGAGACCCTGATGAATGTTTTGTTTTGTTATTCATTAGCCAGCCTATATTTATATATATATATATCTTCCCTAGTTTCCATTTATTATAATACTGCGCTGCTCGTGATACATTTGTATTCATAGAATATTGTGTATTGACACACATTTTGACAGTTGTGTAGTTCTTGGGGTGACCTTTTCTACATATACTACCCGCGCTGTTCAATGCTTGTATAGGATGGTGGTGGTGGTGGTGCTGCTGCTGTGATTTGCGACACACATGTGCGTACTTTGTACTAGGGCATGATGATTTGTCTACTTCCCACTGGCTCTCTGATTTAGATCCTCATTTGTCTGATGCTGTCTCTCCGGTTAGCTCTGCGATCTGGCAGTCTAGTGTTTTGAGCTTCCCGTCCAATGGCTTAAGTGAGATGTCCGCCTCCATTTGCTGTTCTGGCATCGCATTTGGTTTATTTTGCATGTTGCCTATTCGTTTACGCTGGTTGGTTACTCTAGCTCTTAATGCGGCTCGTTGTCTGACCAGATCTGCGAGCCTCGCTTCGCCCTTCTGTTTCATTTCCATATTCCATTTAAATCGACTTAATTAACTAAGTTCAGCGACGCGGATCCGAGTAAAACACCAGCAACAGAAGCCAGCTACGACTTATCAGTTACATACGTTCTTTTGTTGAGGTCGATTTTGAACACGTTGTTGTTGTTGCTGTCGGTGTCCCTCGGTGAACTAACCCTGTTACCTTACGATCACCCGTACAAAGGTGTGGGTCATCTCCAGACAGTGTGACGCTGACCAATTCGGTCGATTTTTGATCGATACCGCCAGATCTTCCGGTCTGCCGATTTCGCTGGACTTGCCCACTTCAATCGTTGTCATTAATTCGCAAATGACGCAATGAAGTAACGGTCGTTGGACCATTAACTGCATGCTAATTCTGTTTGGTTTTTCTGACAGACACAGGATTTTAGGAGGCACTCCCTTTATTATATAATATGTTGCTCGTGTATACTGTGCACATGTGTAAATTAGTATTGGCAATGCTATATATTATTTGTATTACCAATGCAAATATACACATTCGTGGTGTATATTTGTATTGGCACAACCATACACATGGTTACGAATATATATATATACATATATATATATATATATACAGGTAGTTCTACAAGTTTTTAAAATGATCTTTTCAGAATTTGAATTTTTTTGCGCTTTCACCGCTATTGGAAACGGCAACTTTTCGAATGTTAGCAGTCAAAATATTATGGTGATTGGCCGTTGCGATTTTGTTTGATCGCTTTTCCCGTGCAACGTATCGGCGTGATTTTGAAAAATTGAGAAAAAAAGAGTTTCGAGTGGTTATCAAGCGTTTTTATTTCAAAAGTTGGAATGCGATCCAAGTGAAAATTGAGTTAGACGAGGTGTACGGTGACTCTGCGCCATATTTTGCCACTGTTTCCAACTGGATTAATGAGTTAAAAAGAGGTCGCAGGAGCACCGAGGATGAACTACGTTCAGGACGCCCAAAAACGGCAACTGATGAGGAAAACGTGGAAAAAGTGCGGAAAATCGTTGCAGCAGATAAGCGAGTGAACATTAAGGAGATATCGGAGGCCTTGCGGATCAGTTTGGGTAGTGTGCATTTCATCCTGCACGAGAAATTGAAGATGAAAAAACTCAGAGCAAAATGAGTGCCGCATTTGCTCAACCAAGGCCAAACGGGCGCGCGTGTTTCCGCTTCACAGCGAAATTTGGCCAAGATGTCGAAAAATCCGTCGGATTTTTGGCGCAGATTCGTGACCGTCGATGAAAGCTGGGTCCATCACTACACTTCCGAGACCCAAGAAGCATCTCGCCAATTGTGTGCACCTGGTGAAGGACCTCCGAAGAGGGTGCGGACAACGGCATCGGCCGGAAAGATGATGGCTACGGTTTTTTGGGACCAACGTGGAATAATTCTGGTCGACTACCTTGAGAGCGGTAAAACGATCACGGGAGAATATTATGCAAGACTGTTGGACTGCCTGAAGCAAGAACTCATCGTGAAACGGCCCGCTTTGCAGAAGAAGGTTGTCCTGTTTCACCAGGACAATGCTTCTGCACACAAGTCGCGGCAAGCAACGGCAAAACTGGCCCAACTGAGGTTTGAACTTATTAAACAACCTTCCTATTCTCCAGACCTGGCCCCCTCTGATTATTTCCTCTTCAGACATTTGAAGAATCGTCTCGGTGGAAAGCGTTTTTCCAGCAATGAAGAGGTTACAACTGCTGTCAATGCCTATTTTCAGTCTAAAGACGCAGAATTTTACTCAAGAGCTATAAAGGCTCTGAAATCTCGGTGGGAAAAGTGTATTGAGCTTCTCGAGGAGTATATCAAATAAGAAAAAATTAAAAACAAGATTTGGAAAATTCTTGGTTTTCATTTTAAAAACTTGTGGAACTACCTGTATATATATATTTTAAGATTTTCCGTAAGGCAATTGCCCGTGTGCGGTTTTTTCATGTCATGGCTACTTTTAATCCACTCCGGCATTTACCTTGTCTAAATTGGAAACCATGCAAACCAATTTAAAAGTGGCCGGTCTGGGTCCCGAACCCAGTCCTCCCGAATGCAAGGCAAAGGCTTTGCCACTAAGCCATCTTGCTCGGTGTATATACAGTTTGTGGTGTACATATATGCGAGACACACACACGTAGATACGCGCGGGGGTGTTCTGGGGGTGGTCTGCGTCGTTGTGCTTCATCTTAGCTTCATCGTCGTTATACACGTCGTGCTTCATCTTGGCTTCATCATTTTGCACGTCGTCTTCTCGTTCTGGCACGACGATGGTGTCTGTCCCTCTAGTGGCCGATGGTGGCTGTAGCCGTGCGTAGCGTGGGCCGACCGCCAGTGCGGGCCACAATGTGGCCTATCTGTCTAGCTGCTTGAAAGTCTGTAGTCCTTTCTCTGCTGCACGTTTGGTAATCTACATTCGCTTATTGCTTTTGTGCGCCACTAGAGCCACGTGCTCGCCTTGCAGAAACCCGCCGAACAACAAAAGCCCTTAATTAAGGAATGCTGCTCCTCGCCTCTTATCTCTAGTAACTGTGCAGAGAGTAGTAGGATTAGGACCAGCCGCTAAGATATTTCCTATATATATATATATATATATATATATATACATATTTATATATATATATATATATATATATATATTATGTACAACAATAGAGTAACATTGTTGGAGTGGCGGCTTACTGTGGCTGACTGCTGCATTATAACCCATGCTTAAAGAGAAATATGCTTAGACTAGATAGTCGTGCTACAGTGTAGCATACAACTGTTAAGATCCTTGGATGGTTTACGGTACGAGTAGACTTCATTTCCTGTATCTGCTGCAGGCAACGTATAACATTACGTGAAGCACGCGCTCATAGTAATGTATTATGTAGTACGTGTATACAACATGTGCGTCTCTCATGGAAGCAAAACTTGTAGTACTTTTGGTTCTGTAAAGTAAAACTTGTAGTACTTTTGGCTCTGTAAAGTTGTGTAGGCAAACGTTTTTAATCTTTTTTATTTGTTAGAATGAATAGACATGCTCTTCTTAGAGCGATTACAATTCATAACAGTTTTGTTTGTGTAGGTGGTATTGTTTGTGTGAATTTGTACACTATTTTGAACCTACATCATTAGAAGCTCTTTGCGTGCTGCCTGGCTGCCATCCGAGAATTGACACTTTCCGCATTGTAAGTGTCCTAGTCGTGTGTGGCATGACCTTCTGTACGTGGGCGCTGACGCCTTGTTACCGTCAAGCACATTCGTTGCTGAGTTTCAGCTATAAAAGCGTGTAAAGTTCTTTCCGCAGGTGCTAAACTTGCGTGCCGCATATCATAGGCAGAGATTCAGATTGTGCACTGCACCTTATCATGATATGTTGAACCGTTTCCATTTAGTTAGTATATGAGCTAAAAACTGTGATGGCAGAGGGAGACTAAAGCAAAAATCCGTCCATACAAAACAAGGTTGATATTGTTCCTTGCAGTTGTACGTATGGCGGTGGTGATATTTATGCTTATGATGTATATATATATATATATATATATATATATCTTAGACTAGGCAAACTGAGTTAATAGAACAAAATACCTGTAAATTATGATAATGATAAAAAAACATTTTTTTAGCATTGCCAGAAAACTTTCAAGCGAGTCAGGAGTAATCAAAGATATATAAAACAAAGTTAAAAACATTTAGTTGATTGAGCCGTTTTCAAGGCTGACCCTCCAGGTCAGAATTGGCTACACCTGTTTGGACTTGTATGCACAATATTTATTCACCATAGTTGTTGGTAGTAGGATTGGATTGACACACATGGTTTGCTACGAAATTATAACAATATCTCGTTTACACGCGCCTGTAACGAGTAAGAGTCTAATGCCGAACATATTAGAACATGATATCGTCAGATATTAAACTCACCACAAAACTTACATACACAGTCGTTAATATCATAACATTCACCTTTGAGGCACATATAATGGTGATAACCATGCTATGTTACCCAGTACAATAATGGTTGGTTACTTTGGAAGGCACGTTTCCATTTCTCTGAGCGAAAAGCAGGTTCATCTGTATAGTTACACATAGCAAAATGTACGTTTCGGTCTTTCCTGAATGCTCTGTACATGTCGAGTGTAATTGTACTGGTCGGTTATTTGTGTAGGACTAAGTTTTCTACCAGAGTGCGTTCTTCGCATAGTTCTAGGGCTAGTTGGACTTGTATAACGATGCTTCGATCACTTGCACTGTAATCCGGCTGAAATTGGTAATAACCCTCTAGCAATGCTAACACGTTTTTATCATTACCATAATTTATAGGCATTTTTGTTTTATTAACTCAGTTTGCCTAGTCTAAGATATATATATATATATATATATATATATATATGTGCATACATGTATCGTAAGCATAAATATCACAACTGCCTTACATACAACTGCAAGGAACAATATCAACCTTGCTTTGTATGGACAGATTTTCGCATTAGTGTCCCTCTGCCATTACAGTTTTTAGCTCAGATGCCAACGAAATAGAAGCGGTTCAACATGTCATGATAAGGTGCAGTGCAAAATCCGAATATCTGCCTATGAAACAAAGCAGCATATAATTGAGTAGCTAACAGCGATCTAACAATCGCCTAAATTACGGTGACTAAGTTTGATCATTCTCTAAATCGTATGCGAGTCGTTAGAGTTTGTAGTATTAATATGGATTTTAATTATACTACGTATTTGTATCCATTCACTACTATTATGTCAATTGATTGAAAACTTCGAAACTATCAAATTAAGGATTTATACGAGGAGTGGTCCCCCGGCCTCTTTCCTAGCATAGACTTTGTTAAATGCCAGCTCCGCAAAAGTATTTTTCTACTTCTTTTGTTGACGGCAAAACGCGTTTGTGACCTTATCATTAACACCCACTGATCTACGGCTGGTACCGACACACCCAGACGGCTGTGCGTTAGCGCAAAAGAAAACTCGCATGTATGTGTATTCAGACGGTATCTGCGTCGGTCTATGTACAGACGTCTTACGAGGACAGGAGCGGTAAGTAAGGCGTAAGTAAATTAGTGTACGTAATCGTAGACATCGCAAACGCTGAGACGTCGTGTTCCGCTCAAAGTTCCGCTCGACGAAACAAAAGTCAGTCAGGAACGAGGGAAGAAGTAAAGAACGCGAAGCCAGCAGCAGCAGGAAGGAAGAACCGTATGGCCCATGTATGTACGAGCCGGGTCGAGTCGTAATAGTAGCCAAGCCAGAAGCGATGTATAGCATACGCAGGCTGACGGACCAGATCAAGGCTCGTCTGTGGTCGCCAGCTGACGAACCAACTGCCTGATTGGGCGCGTACGAACAGTGTGGCTGCAACAACATAGACGAGACCAGGTGAAGGAAATTTAAAACTGTAGTCAGTCAGAGTGAAGCGGTCGGCCATTAACGGCGGTGAGGTTGTGTGTTTCAGACATTCCGACGCAACCCGACTCGAGCCCACCTCGCTGTCTGCGCAGAGCTCCCCATTTGTTCTGACCAAACTGGCCACTACTACCTCAGCCACCACTGCTGGTAAAGTAGTTTCAATGGCCATAGTTGTAACATATATGTCAATACGATTGCTAACATCACTCTAACGCACGAGGCCCCTCCAACAGGGTTGCCTTTGAGACTAGTGCCGCCGCTGTTGTAACTGTATGCATGTATGTGTGAGTATATGTGTATATATACTATACGAATTTTATGGTGAATTAAATACAGGTAGTTCAACAAGTTCTTAAAATGAAAACCAGGGAATTTTGTTTCTATTTTTTTCTTATTCGATATACCCTTCTAAGAAGCTCAATACACTTTTCCCACCGTGATTACAGAGCATTTATACCTCTTGAGTAGAATTTCGCGTCTTTAGACTGAAAATAGGCATTGACAGCAGCCTTAACCTCTTCATTGCTGGAAAAACGCTTTCCCCTAAGACTATTCTTCAAATGTGCGAAGAGGAAATAATCAGAGGAGCCAGGTCTGGAGAATAGGAAGGTTGTTCAATAAGTTCGAACCTCAGTTGGGCCAGTTTTGCCGATGCTTGTCGCTACTTGTGTGCAGGAACATTGTCCTGGTGCAACAGGTCAACCTTCTTCTGCAAAGCGGGCCGTTTCACGATGAGTTCTTGCTTCAGGCAGTCCAACAGTCTTGCATAATATTCTCCCGTGAGAATTTAACCGCTCTCAAGGTAGTCGACCAAAATTATTCCACGTTGGTTCCAAAAAACCGTAGCCATCATCTTTCCGGCTGATGCCGTTGTTTGCACCCTCCTAGGAGGCCCTTCACCAGGTGCACACCATTGGCAAGATGCTTCTTGAGTCTCGGGAGTGTAGTGATGAACCCACCTTTCATCGACGGTCATGAATCTGCGCCAAAAATCCGACGGGCCAAATTTCGCTGTGAAGCGGAAACACGCGCGTCTTTTTGGCCTTTGTTGAGCAAATGCGGCACCCATTTTCATCTTCAAGTTCTCGTGCAGGATGAAATGCACACTACCCAAACTGATTCCCAAGGCCTCCGCTATCTCCCTAATGTTCACTCGCTTATCTGCGGCAAAGATTTTCCGCACTTTTTCCACGTTTTCCTCATCAGTTGCAGTTTTTGGGCGTCCTGAATGTAGTTCATCTTCGGTGCTCCTGCAACCTCTTTCTAACTCATTAATCCAGTTAGAAGCAGTGGCAAAACATGGCGCAGAGTCACCGTACACCTCGTCTAACTCAGTTTCAGTCACTTGGGTCGCAATCCAACCTTTGAAATAAAAATGCTTGATAACCACTCGAAACTCTTTTTTCTCCATTTTTCAAAATCACGCCGATACGTTGCACGGGAAAGCGATCAAACGAAATCGCAACGGCCAATCACCATAATATTTTGGCTGCTAACAGTCGAAAACTTGCCGTTTCCAATCGCGGTGACAGCGACTTCGAATTCTGAAAAGCTAATTTTAAGAACCTGTTGAACTACCTGTACATCATATATATATATATATATACATACGAGGTGTGTTCAAAAAAGTATCGCGACTTTTGTGTTTTTTCAAAAATTATTCATTTATTCATGAATATCTATTTTGTCCCCTTCAAAGTAATCCCCATGAGATATTATACACTTGTGCCAACGGTTTTTCCAATCTTCGAAGCACTTCAAAAAACCATTTTTTTAAAATCTTGTTCAGCTCCTCCTTCGATGCCGTCTTTATCTCGTCAAGCGTAGCGTAACGTCGTCCTTTCATGGGCCTCTTCAGTTTAGGGAACAAGAAAAAGTCACAGGGGGCCAGATCTGGGGAATACGGTGGCTGCGGCATCATTAGTGTGTTGTTTTTGGCCAAAAACTCGCGCACAAGCAACGATGTGTGAGCAGGGGCGTTACCGTGGTGCAAAAGCCAATTTTTGTTCTTCCAAATCCGGGCGTTTCTGGCGGATTGCTTCGCGCAAATTGCGCATAACTTGCAGGTAATATTCCTTATTGACCGTTCTACCCTGTGGCAAGAACTCATGATGCACCACGCCCCTGCAATCGAAGAAAACTGTCAGCAAAACTTTCACATTCGACCGAACTTGGCGCGCTTTTTTCGGTCTTGGTTCGTGCGGCAGCTTCCATTGAGATGATTGAGCTTTGGTTTCCACGTCATAACCATAAACCCACGATTCGTCACCAGTTATGACCCTCTGGAGCAAATTTGGGTCGTCGCGGACAGAGTCCAACATCTCATTAGCAATGTTCATGCGATGCTGTTTTTGGTCGCAATTGAGCAATTTTGGTACGAATTTCGCGGCGACCCGTCTCATGCCCAAATCATTGATAAAAATCGAATGGCACGAGCCAATCGATATGTTTAGGTCCTCAGCAACTTCTCTAACGGTGATTCGACGATTGGCCAATACCATTTTCTCCACTTCATTAATTTTTTCGTCTGTTGTTGAAGTGCTCGGGCGTCCGGCACGCTCTTCGTCGTTCACATCTTCTCGGCCTTCTGAGAACATTTTGTACCACCGATAAACGTTGCTTCGGTTTAAGGTAGCTTCCCCGTATGCCACAGTCAACATTCGGAATGCATCCGCGCACTTAATTTCGTTCTTCACACAAAATTTGATACAGGTTCTTTGATCCATTTTTTTGAATAGGTAAAAATCGAAGACGATCCAAAACACGTGCAAGCAAAGCAGCTGTCAACAATTAAGTGAACATTCAAAATGGCCGAGCTTGTCGGCATAAGTGAGAGACATGAGTACCAACATAACGCCACAAAAAATCGAAATTCGAATATACGTAACCCGCGAAAATGCAAAAGTCGCGATACTTTTTGAACACACCTCGTACATGTATAAACTACCTGTACTTCATATATATATATATATACATACATACATAATGGGTGTCAGCATGCCTTACTGGGCGAACATTTACCGTCAAAGTTATTGACGCAGAACGTAGCTCCCTTTTCTGCATCTCGGGGGTGCCGCAAGCAGTGGCTTGTGCTTCTTAGAATATACGTCCTTGCTCTTCCAACCGTAACTCCAGAAGGTGTTACTTGTCCCTTATTTGCGGCCGATATATATATATATATATATATATATATATATATATCAAGAGTCGGCAACACCACAAGTATTATCTAACTAACAATTCAAAATATTGAAAGGTGCTGTTGTGGGAAAATTGTGACTCCTAAACTAGATCATTCCAAACATCTACTGTCACCGTCACTTCTGCCTCCCAACTATGTAATACCATATTTAGATGTTTCATTTTAACAGAATTTCCATGTAAATGTATACAAAAGTCTAGTCGTATTCAAATATGATAGAAAATATAAGCACATTTATCATATGACAGTCAAAAATATGTAATATTCTGCACTGTCGAGTCTACTCGACCCCATGATGGACTGATTGTGGGCGATGCAAGAACGTCTGCCTCTGGTCGGAGCCCACCAAGGGCTTTACCTGCTCCGCTCGTCGTTCTCCGCGTGTCGCATCGTACATATCATACGATCCATGGACTGTTCGGGTACACTCAACCAGCTTCTCCAACCATTCGACGACCAGGTGGTGGAGGCCCTCGAGACGGTCTGAACTTACGACCACGAGAGGTGCGCCAGGCGGCTCTCCCCACCTCCATGGGCGGTCTTGGTCTTCCCTCGGCCCGCTCCTTGGCAGGCCCTGCCGTGGCCGCCTCGATGCACGCTACGTCGGGTCATGTCCAACGCCCGAATCTTCGCTTACTGAGTTGCTTGAAAAATGCGGTGACGATCAGGATAGAGCGCGCCTCCTTGCCGTTACTGGCTACACGCACTTCCTGCTGACTCTTTGGGTACCCGGTTTGACGACCAATCCACCCGGATCTGCGTTGGCCTGAGACTGGGAGCTGATTTGGTAGAGCCACACAGATGCACTTGTGGCGAGCCTGTCGGACGCCTGGCCAGACACGGCCTGTCTTGCGCTCACTCGGCGGGCCAGCGACCACGTCACACCGCTCTGAATGGCATTCTTGCAAGGTCGTTGCGAAAGGCCGGAATCCCTTGCGTCCTGGAACCGCCTGGTCTTTCTAGAGACGATGGCAAGCGGCCCGACGGCCTGACTTTGATACCTTTCTACAAGGGTCGTTCCCTGGTGCGGGATGCGACAGTGACCGACTCTCTGACCCCCTCCCTTGTCGGTCCCGGCGCTTCTCGCCCAGGAACTGCCGCTTCCCGCGCCGAGACATCAAAGATAAGAAAGTATGCGAACTTAGGCCGGGCGTACCACTTTTCACCCTTCGCATTCGAGATGCTGGGTGGCCCTGGGCCCCTCACAACGACGCTAATTTCCCAGGTTGGCGACGCTTTACAGCAGGCTACGATGGACAAGAGGGCGGGCACTTTCTTCTGCCAACGGCTTTCCCTAGAGATTCAGAGAGGTAACGCGATTTCGGTGCTCGGAACTATGAAAGACTGGATGGACCCGCGTCTTCGCGTCAGGGATCGGGCAAGACTCCCACTCGGACACGAGTGATAGATGAGGAGTGAGCCATCGGCTCCGTGGATTTAAACATTCACATGAATATATAATATTTATCGCGAAAGCGTACCTTTGTGCCAATGCAATGTTTGCATGAACGAGGTGATATGTCAGTGTGTAAAAAAATGTGTTGTTTTGGGACTGACCAGACCATGTTTAATTCTGTAGATAATTACTACGGACTTGAATAAGTTTTAGATCACTGAAGGTCGAGCACTCCACTCGGTGAAGACAAACAACACATTCTCGTGGAGAGTTCCACAAAGTCTGTGAAATTGGCCGACCTAATGTATGTCATAGTTGTAATCCAAATGCTAAATATTTTGTGAAAAAATATATGATTGCATATATGACCCTTTAATAATGGCGTTTTTAATTCTTATATATATATATATATATATATATATATATATATATATATATATATATATATATATATATATATATATACCGTGGATTAGAGAACCCGTGATCACACGTTCGCGCGGAGACAATTGTCCACTCCACAATGCTAAAAAAAAAAAATATATATATATATATATGTTAATTCACCATATATTGTTGAATCCTCATAAAAATAACATGTTATCTCGTCCAAGCTCGTCAATACAGCAACCAGTAACGAGCTAGTGTTTAATTCCAAAAATGTAATTACATAATATCAGTCGGTACCGATTTCATCACAGTATTTACAAACGCACTCATTGATTTGAAAGCGATTTCCTGTCAGACAGAGGTACTATATATACCCGTGCCGGGTTCTTTTGCAGATTACAGCTCTGTTTTGTTGCAGATCTTTTCCATCTGCTGCTGAAAAAAGCCGGTATTTTTTTGGATCACAAGGTTGCAGCTTTGTCTTTTTCTGTGCTGTGTGTATGCTTTGAGCGTGTCGTGATCGACATGGCAATTGCGATGCTCTAAATCTTCTATTATTGTGAACACGTTGCACACATTCAGCACTAGCGCAGGTGAGGCGGTTGTTGAACAACCAGTTGCTCCTTTTTGACAAACATAGTTTAACTCTCGTCGAGATTCTTGAGGTCGTCTAATGTTAGTCCAGAGTACATGGGGCTAAAACAATATAAAACTGCAGACGGCTTTTAAGCTTAATTATACGAATTACTGTCTCAGGCTCAATTTCGGACTCTTTTGGATGACGAGACGATGCCCATTAGTACAGGACTGCGGCTTGGTGTTGACCCAGTCGTTCTCCACCGATGTCGTTGTGGTTATCTTGTGGACGCGTTGGCTCATCATGGCTTGTCATGCGCCTGAGTGCAGGCCGACGAGCACGCCACTCGGCTTTAAATGACACTTTTGGTCGAGCACTGAGATCTGCTGCCTTTCCGTGTGTACTGGAACCCCCGGGTCTATCCAAAAATGGTGGAAAAAGACCTGACGGTCTCACACAACCCCCTCTTAGCGTAGCCGCATGCTTGTTTGGGACGCGACTGTAACCGACTTATTAGCCCCTTCGATGGTCAGTGCAGGTGCGGACCAAGCGGGCCGTGCTTCCAACAAAGGCTAGCAAATACAAAAATACTGTGGCGTTGGTTATCCTTACGACCGTTTGAGAGAGATTCAATAGCATCGGAATTCTTGCGTTAGAGGCTGTCGCTCGACATTCAACAAGAAAACGCAGCATGTGTTCTGAGCACATTGTTGAAATTTTCCTGGGTTAGAGTGCACACGTGCACACGGAGACAATTGTTTACTCCAAGCCGCTTTATATATTATTGTCTTTAGGCCAACTTGCCGGAAATTCCTTAACACCATGGTTAAGGAAACCGCCTCCACGCTCATTTCTTTAATATGTTTTGTAAACCATAACTTGATTGTCAGTGTTACTCCCAGGTATCTGAAGTTGCTGACCAATTCTAGTGCATGCCCACTAATATCTATAGTATAATATAATCGCTTTGAGTACAAGCTCTTCATTTGCTAAAAAAAAGGTGTTGTCTTGATTTTTCCACGATAGCTAATTCAATCACGTAAAACACGTAGGAAGCATTTACTTTTCGGAGGCACTTCCTCGGCCGATCGCGTACAGTACAAATAAATTAAATGTATGACCCTGTGGCACGCCAATTGCTTGAGAGACCTCCTTAGCAATTGTGTAAGCCCATTGAAAAAGAGTGATACGTTGACTGGCTAAAATATCTCGGATGAGGTTTTACATTTGGGCCTTTAATGTTAAAATCTCCACGGAGAGTGAGTAAAACCCGATCCATCGGGACTGCTTCAAAAGCTATTCTAAAATCAATAAAAACTGCGCAAGTCACATCTTGTTTTAGGGTCCCAAAGTGTTCTATTACATCTGTAAGTGCTCTTTCAGTCGAACGCCCTGAACGAAATCCACTTTGTTCTGCCGGTACATCCTTGTAAGATTCTAGAAAGAGCCTTTTGGCAAGAAGTATTTTTTGGTTTGGTAAAATTACTATATATATAAATATATATATATATATATATATATATATATATATATATAGATACATACATACTCTTCCTGCCGCACCGTATCTGCCCCCACTGCCAGCGCCGAGAATCCAGACGGTGCGAAAACGGTCTGCGTGACCTTTACAGCCTCGAGTCGGAACTGTATCTCAACTGTAGGCGCTGCATAGCCTGGCTCCATGCATGAATGCAGTAGTAATAGGGCGTACAGTTGTGTTCGAAGCGAACAGTAATATAAGGAAGGAGAAAAAGAGGCCGCACTGGTCGTAGTAATGACAGAGTAAACTACGGGGAAGGCCACCAAGCCGAACGAATCGAGAGATATTAACCACTAAATAGAAAAAAGAATATTGAGACCAAGCCGATAGAATACAGCGATAAGAAGAATCATACGACGTCATACACTTATGACCTCGCGATGAGAGACGACCGATAATTATATAGTCGCTTCTAGGGGTTCTTCTTCTACTATACGCTTCATTTTGCCGTCCATCCACTAAATGACGATTTGCTAAACAAAAGCTACAGTTTTTTTTCCAATGCACGTTGTTTAATGTTTATTCAGTTTGATGCGAAATTCGCAGCGTGTTTATCCGATTAGCGTATATCAAATGAGCGTGATCTACAACTGCTTTGACACGCTACCCGTCGATAATATGAAATGCTGGTTCTTTTGCAGGGCCACTAAGTGTGTTTTCCCTTTCAGCAATAAAATGCAAAACAAAGCTACGGAAAGCTATAACAAGCAAAGTAAACGAAACACCAGAGCTAAAACTGGCGCCGCTAGGGATCCATCGCCCGTCAGGGACTTTTGTGCCTGTTCAGTAACAGGCGTCACAAATGCTGGTGGTTTACGTGTTTTCCCCTATAAACATTTCATTGCTCTGGAGAGACGCTTCATGCACAAAAAGTGTCCTCTGGTCTAGAGCGAGACAGCGCTGAATGTTGGTTACCATCGGCCTACGTATCTGTCTAGGTGTACAAAGCGCACATGAAGCTTGCGCAAGTTTGGCGCAATGCCATGCGAAGTCATAGCAAAACATCGTCAGCTGCTTTTTTCGTGTCAGCTCTGATTCAAATGAATTACTTTCCGAGGCACGAGCAATTTTCAGAGGTGATTTTGAGCCATGGCACCCACCATGGCGGTTCACAGCCGGCTCGCAAAAAGAAAGCTAAGCCATAGGCCACCACAACCATGACCGTATTGATTATGATGAGAGCGTAACGAACATTCACTAGTGATATATTTCCAGGGGTCCAGTTACGATCGAATATGCTAGCATATGTATGTATAGCAAACAGACCCTTTGCTCACCAGGTTCACTGATGTGCCGCCATAATTAGTGTGCGTCTGTGACGAGTCTGCGACGCGAGGTGGCCAAGTCGCGCTCCCCAGCAGTTTGAGCAGCGGGACGTCGTTCGACGCAGCGACTCAATAAATATTGATCGCTAGACGGTGGTAGCAAACTGCACGACAAAATACTGGCGCGTACGTTTAGCAGCTATTCCTACGGTAGTCTTAGAGTGACTACGAGCCTACGAGCTACGAGCGATCGCAGAGCTGCTGAGTAGCGCTCAGCACACTCGATGCTGCAATATTAGGAGCCATCAGGAGTCGATAATCTCGATCGAGCAACGCCGATGCTACCGACTAAGCGTGATGAGCAGCTTGTGTCGTCAACCTGGATCCTTCTAGGGCTATTTCGAACGAGGCTATTACGAGCTAGACGCTGATGCTTGCCGATAGAGGAAATGAGCAATCAGTCCGCTGTTGCCTAACGCTTGCAGAAAAGCCTGCTAAATATCGTTCAGTTCGCTGTCTTTTTCTCTTTCTTCGTCTAATACATCGGCAGTCTCCCCCTCTTTGTCTTCTAGTTTTCCCTAGCTTTTCTTACATATACATATATATATATATATATATATATATATATATATATATATATAGCGAGATGCCACACAGCGCTTTCTGTTGCTTAATACATACTCGAACCTCTAGCCGCCAATTTGCTGATGTTGTTTTTCGCTCGCCTTTTTCTCAGCCATATGTTTTAATTCTAACGTACGACCCCTTTTGTTCACCTTCGCTGCATCTCGGTGCCCTTTGCTGACTCAGGCAAGTATTATCTGGATATTTGTTTTCTGTGAGACACAGAGAGCTGTTCAATTGTCATTGCGTCCTGCCGCGCCTGGCCGGCCAGACCTGACGCCCCGCTCCGGTCCTCGTGCCTAGCTGTCGCGTGCAGCGTAGCTTGCGTGCGACAGATGACGTCCTTTGGCGGCAAAGCAGTAGCGGAAAAGCGAGCCAGAATGCTCGCACTTACTTTGTTGCAGTCGGTCGAGTAGCCTGAGTGATTCTGCTTGTTCACGGCACAGATATTCGATGTATCTATGCCTATTAGTATTTTTTTTTTAGTTGAATATATATTACAACCATTTTCATTTGAACTACTTTCGTTTTACTTCGCTGAAAATTGAGGTTATTCTATGCGCTTCGTTTATAATTGCGCTCTTCTAATGTTAGATTTTGGCCGGCCTTTCATCTCTTCGTCGGCTCATCCTTTCAGCTCGTTGTCTTTCCTGTTCGTTTTTCTTCTCATTATATTTTCGACTAATCGGATGCCCCGCTCCCATTTAAATTCGTCCTCCGGCGGTGACTAAGTCAGTCATCGTCATGTCTAGAGAAGCCATTACCGGTGTGAGTTCTGTCGTATGTCTTCGAATGCTAGGCACCGGAGGATTGTATGAGTCACGTCACCATGCTCGCTTGTGTCGCACATGATGCATTTGGCGTCCGGAGCCTTGGGTATCCTATGCAGGTATTGAAGCATCCGTGCTCCGTCAGTACCTGCGTCAAATAGTAGGTGACCTCTCCGTGCTCTCTGTTGAGACATTTCTCGAGGTCGGGAATGACCTGACGTGTCCAGGCTTCTGATATGTGTGCTGGTGTGCGGGTTCATTCCACGCCTATTACTACTACTACGACTACTACCGCAACCATTACTTCTACGTTTGTTGTAGGTGAGAGAGGAAAATGCGCGGGCTAACGCATGCCCACTGTGGGTTCTACGAGACTTGACGCCGATGAAAGGCCTCTTACCTAAAGGCCTCGTGATAAGGCGGGAAGCAGGCTGGCGGCCGTTCCTTCATTTTATTTTCATACTTACTTTTATTCTAGAGCTGCAAGGACAGAGCGCATATTACGCTCTGAACCAAGTCGTTCCATTTAATGATGATCGTGGAGAACTCCCCAACAATGTTCTCTGACCTTTGGGTGTCGTTCAGATGTGTATGCACCACTTGTTTAAATGTTACAGGGAGTTCCCATTCAAAAAGCCGCGCCATCCGCGGTCAAGGCTGGGCATATCTTGAGCGCATGTTTGATCTTGTCTTCTTCTACTGAATCGCCAAGAATGTTTACTGGCAAAGAAGTCCACCAGATACGATGCAAATCTCGTCAAACTTTAAATGTACAGTGTCCTGTAAGGCATTGGGTCACTTAGTAGGAACCGCCTCTCTGGTTATCCATATAACAGTACTATGCGTCATTAGAAAAAGTGGCAAGTGGCGTTTGACGTACCTTGCATCAACACCTGCAAACTCTCGTCATTCACAGTCGCGTGATCTTCGAGTACAGCAGGCGGAAACTTGCTCTTCTGAGCCTTTGCAATGTTTCTTTTTCCTCCAGTACTTCCGCAGCCATAGCTACTTCTAGCTTCCACCCAGAAGCCGTGCTGCATGTGTAGTCTCTGAACCCCTTAAAGGTTTGTTTGGGGATTCTGGGATATTTTGCTGTTCTTCCATCTTCCTTATTATTCTATTTGTTCCTGAAGTTTGCAATTAAAAAAATGTGGGTCGAGTCATCCTCCGTTTCTTCCTGGCAGTAAATACAGCTCGCTGAGGGAGCTTTTCCAATTTGACAGAGGTCGGTCTGAAAGTCCCCATGTCCCATGAGGATTTGCGTGAGATAATGGTCTAATTCCCCCCTAGCCGCTCAATCAATTTTTTAATGTTTGGATTGAGGGATCTGAGAGTATGTTCCGGTGCTCCAGAAGGAATAAAGTTCCATTTGGCTTACAATGCTTTCTTATTGCAGCTCAAGCTGTTGTCCCACAGTTTTGGCCTCTCCTCCACCTTTAGGTAAGGACTCCGGCCAGCATGAGAGCAGCGTCTGTGCTAACGGTGCGAGACGCCTGTATAATCCGCCACTCTCTAAGTGCTTGTGATGATATATATACAACTGCAATTTTTAGAGCTAAAAGACCAGCTGGAAAAGATGAATCTAATAGGACTATATCACAGTGGTTTTACAGCAGGCAGGATAATAGAAAGCCAATCTTTTCGTACGAATGGGAAGTATTCACTAGGTCAAATCTAGAATTCTGAATCTAGTTGATGCACTTCTAGATATCCAACGGGCTTACGATACGGTCAATAGAAACACACTTTATAAAGAGAAGATAAAAGGTGGATTTGGACCAGAATGGGTCAGTATACTTAAATAAATATACAATAAGAGCTACATCCTCGCAACAATTGGTAAGAACGCATCAGAGTTCTTCAAATTGTCACTGTTTTTGCTGTCTATTGTAGAGGCGGTGCGACCGGTGTATGATTCCAATCTGAGTTTTAAAATTGTATACATATGAGATAATGAAATAGCATATTTTCGACAGTATGTCCTGTTGCTTGCGCATGCCATGGTGATTTTGGCAGAAGGTGCTGGCCAAATCTAAATGAGATTAACAATATGCGCAGGAAAAGCATGTTTATACTAATGGTGACAACGTGAAGTTGGCCGCCATGCAATGCAATGTAAATACACATGAGCATCACAGTTTCATCGAAGGCAGGTTTGGAGTATCTAGCGTTTAAGCAAAGGAACCACAAGCAAATATAATGTACGTAAGCCGCCTAAAAATATAGCTGCAGGTAACGAAGGACAAAACTGGGCGGCCGAAATCCTCTTAGCAAACCAATATAGCAAGAGATACATTAAATCAAGCGCAGGCTAGGGATCTGGCGTGTATTGTAAACATCGATGGGAAACCCTGCTAAATCAAACCATTGTGATTCTCCAGTTTAATGGTACAACGCATTATAGACGAGAATGCTTTTAAGCAATGTATGCAACGATACCGTAGCAATAATATAATAATATACAAAGCCAGCAGCACGCTGTATGGCGAACTATATATTGAGCGCATCTGATTTAAAATAACAAAGAATAAAAAATAAAACGCATATATATATATATATATATATATATATATATATATTTATATATATATTAAGACAAGGAACGTTTGTCATTCAGTCATATTAATTTGAGGTCAACACTTAGACGACAGGACCATTTTGCATAAGTTTCAATTTCGCTTGGGTGAAACGGCTTGATTTTTTGTTTAATATATATGCATATAAACATGTCAGATGCAACTTAAACCTGACAGGCTCACATATAGGCTATGATCATCAAGGCACTGACTATCTCAACTAATCTTGTCTTTTCTTCTGTGTATTTCGTCAAATTCGTTTGTGCCGGCGATGCGGCATTATATATCGATCGGTTCATGTTCCACTGTCTTGAACCACCGAGAGCCGCATGAGGTCTAAACAAAATAATTGTAGGCTAACTTTGTATTTTTTTCTTGAAAAGCGATGCGTTTTTACTTGTACTTGTCTTGCCAAATGCAATCAAACAAAGTAACATGGGCTGATATCGATAAGCTTTTAATTACTTGATTCAGCCTGTACTGTTCTGTTTCAGCGCTCAAGGCGAGAGAAGCATCATAATAAAGTGCGATGTACCACATTGAACCATGACACTTACACTTGACAGGAGGTATTATAGATAGGCATCATCCGAATGAATATATGGAAATGATGGCCTTTTAACGGCAGCCGCCACAATGAGTGTAGCAGTAGCATATGTCGTGGTAACTGTAACGTACTAAGACAATGTTCAACATAGACTACTTCTCTCTTTTGTTCTGTTATACTCTTTCCTTGTTCCTCTCTGTGAGCCAGTTGGCTCATTTCAACCCTTTCCGCTTAAGCCGTAAGAAAAGTGGCAGTTCGAGCGCATGCTGTGAGACAGCGATTGAGTCTCTGCTCGCCGTCTCATAGCAGACCGGCGCACTAGACAAGACGGAGTCTGATTGACGATCCTCTCTAGGAAAGGGACCTCGCTAATATTTGACAATCAAGGCGGCTAAGAACAGCGTATCGGCAGGGGTTTGCTTTAATAACTAGTGAAAAATTCCTCTAAGTCATGTCACGTTGTCCTACATAGGGTAGATGAACGTTGCACTCCTACGATGATGTCTCGATGGCAAGTACTCTCTGTATACAGCTGGGCGACATCGAGGATACAGAATATTTTATCAGTTGCCTGCCCACCTATGTAATTACTAATGAGAACTGAACAAGTTGCTAGTCAGATCAAATCCTACATAGTGCCCTGTAACTGCGCAAAACAAAACAAGACCGCGCCTTGCTCAGCAGAAACTTAGTGTATAATATACTACTAACGGGTTAATCAATATTAAAAGGACAACTTAAGTGCAAATAAATGCGTAGGATGTATGCGTGAGTCATGCAAAGCCTAAAAGTTCAGTCGCTGGGATTTCTAGCTTAGTTGTTGCTAAACCCTAGGGTGGCAATCACGGGCAAGTAGTTGAGTCTAACGTGGTACCTAGCTAAGGGTACGGAATATACGGCTTTAGGCCACCCTCCAGAAAAAACAATTTCTAATTTGCATAATTGCTATTTGTCATTGTATTGTTGTAGACGGATGCTTGCTATTTTCGTGTCGCCATTTCTGTTGAGCTCATGGTCCTAGTAAAATCAAATTTTTCTTATGTACCAGCGCTGTGTCGGAGAGTATGCCCTTTTCGGATAAGGCCAACACAGCATTGACAAACTTGCGATTTGCTACAGTAAACACTAGTTTCGATTTTCTTAATTTTGCTAATTCGCGACAATCAAGTCAACGCACACAGCGTCTCCCAGCTACCACGCGTTAGACAAACCGCAGTTGAAAGACAAGGCATCTTTGCTAAATCCCGCTTTCAAAACGAGGTTGTCCCATCGTGTACATTTACCAAGTAGTGCCCGTTTATGTGAAACATTACATTCCGCCGTAAATATTTGCGTACAGTTCTAGATGTAATTCCAAAATTTAAGGATTGCACACGCATAATTATTGGTCCACCTTTCATTATTGGAAGCTTGAGCTGTATTAACTGCTGTTTATGATCTGCCCTTCACTGGTGCAGAGTTAGCGTAGCTTTATTGGTCATTTATTTTTTAATGTCTACTGTACCACACAATAGGCAATGTGTAGAGTCATATTTTCCTCCGGCAGCAATGAGTTTGGGATCGAAAAAATTTAAACACAGAGCGGCGGAGTGTATCGTCTAAGACGTTCTCTATCAGAACTCGGAGCTTCTTTAAGCCTTTCTGACCTCTGTAAAAATAACTGTAAACGGTGCGTCTCTCATAGGCTGTAGGCGCAAACTACCGACTTTATAAGCCAAATCAAGAATACTCCGAGTCGGGATTTAATTGCGTTTATTGTCAGCGACTTTTACAATGGTTTGTCGCGGGACCATTAGTGTCAATTTGTGCATGGTCGAAAATTAGTTGTGTAAAGGTATACGAGTACATACGCACTATGGTATGAGTAGCGTGCCTTGCAAACATTATATGATTCAAGCATACATGCTAGCAAAAATCCCGTCCTGAGATAATGTCTTCTGATATAAGATTGAGCCGTGACTATAAAATAGTCGTAAAGAATGTTATAAAACAGCATAGAGAACGAAAATAACGAAACTGCTTCTTAAGGCGCAACATCAAGATCATCGGTGACTGCATACAGACAGGCGCGTTACTGTGTGTCCTATCCCATATGACACAATATTTGTTTTAACGCTTTAACGACAATTACATTTTTAGACGCTTGTAATGGGCTAAGTTGCCTGTTCCATATAAAAAAATGCTAATTTCCGTCAATTGTTTGCCAGTGCTATAACCGTTCTGAGTTATTTCTGAGTTATGCTTCTGTAGTAATGTCAGAATGGGATAAACGCGTCTTTAAGCATGCAATGCCCGTCATGCATTGTTGCAGCCCTTCAGCTATTTCGCAGTATTCGGGGCGATAATAAAAGCGCCGTTTGCAAAGGCCCCGTAACCCGATTTGGTCATAAATGAACACCTTAAGCAAGCGGTTACGCTCTGCTTCACTACACTCTTTAACGAGGTTATGAAAACGTCCCACTAACTACCCACGGAATAAAAGACCAGTCTCCTTAGCAGATCCCCTTATCCCTAAAGGAAAATGGGATCCGTTGACCGATCATCTTACATAGGTATTGCGAAGAAGAATGCAAACTACAAACTCCTGTCGGCTGTCCTAACCCGTTGACTAGAAAATGTTATTGATGTTAACGGAAAGCTGCCGAAGCAGCAACATTGCTTCAGAAGGAGCCAGTCAACAATGGCAGAATGTGCTGTACTTCTAAATTCTATACAAAGAGCACATTTTACAGGAAAGATAAGTCATTACAGATGATAGAACTGTTTAACATATGGCGATCATACAGACCACTGCTGTTGCCCAGGGCGGCAATCGTGGCCTTCTGCTATTTTTGTTGCTAGTGAGCAGTCTCAAAAGAAACAGGGTCAGCATTTGCAGGTCGACGCCCTTATGCATTAAATTGATTCAATGCTATACTCTCGCAGCCGTTTCATATGCAAATGTCCATTGCGACACTGCAGCATTACGTCGACCAGAAAAGTCGGAGATAAATAAAAACACAAGAGAGGCATTACCATTTTTAAAATTAGCGGGAACCGACAAACTTTGGATTCAAGAGCTATACAATTTGTCTCACAGTTCTCCCACCAAGGAGTCGTGTTCTCGTCTCGAGGTACAAACTTGTCGATTGATGACATATTTCAGCAAGGATTACAAGCTTTTTAGAGTATCCTATACTCTCATAAACTATTAATGGTCGTTGCCGTAAGATTCCTTAACATGTATGACCTTACCTATCGAAGTTAAACCTAACCAAATCAAGGCCAATCTATCAGAAAGCTAAGGGTCCACCGCACTAGCCTCACTAAGTTAGTCTGTTTACTTGTTTCGTTTCCGCTTTTTGTTGAGGACCTACGTACGATGCACAGTCTAAAATGGTAAAAAAGAAAAGTTTTAGCAAACACATGTTTGAATCGGATATTAAGATGGCAGACATTGACCCACTGTTTTATGAAATCCAGACAATGACGTGTAGTTTGCGACAGCGCTGCAACTATGATTATAGGCAAATGATCTCACAATTTGCTATACATGGCTTCCACATGCTGTACACGGCTTCCACACATCTTCACGAGAAGTTCCATGAAATCTCTTCATTGTGTCTGCGCAAACTTTGCGGGCCACAGTGTGATTTATATCACCTCCAACAATGCTGCTAGAGCAGTTCCGTTGATTCGGCTTTTAAAACTGTTACGCATATAACACATATGTAAATGCGCGTTTTTTTTCTCTACACGCAATATGTAAAGCAAATATCAGTTGTTAAATCTAAATAACTCTTAATGGCTTAGCCAGATGATGATTACAAATTACACCTGCTTGCATTTTGCTTAAACATGGGGTATGGTAGACCCCATAGCAGAGACCTTGTGTACAGTGACATCCAAGAACCCTCACCTGCCAGAAATATTTCTCGCACTGTGGTTTCTTTCGTCAGTTGGACTCAGCCCGATTTTTTTTACAAATATTCGCTACGTGCCCATGTGTGTTAAGACTATAATGTGATTTCAACACCCCTTTTTCAATAAATGAGCATTTCTATTGTATTGTAAATGCTATAATACAAAATCTGGATCAACCGTCAACTATACTTCCATATCGCAAATATTCTCATAAACGTGTGATATCTATGCGTTGGACCTCACTGCCGCACTGCTTCATGAGCCAGACATGAACTTGGTTAAAAATTGGCACATTCGATATATAACACATTTGCGTGTAATTACATGTATGTACACATACTTTAGAATGTATGCAAACACAGTAGACCAATGACCAAGTTGTGTTTTAAAAAGTAGCAGTGCTAATTATACAAAAATATGTGTAATAAGACCCGTGATCTGGTGACTAATGACATATCCGTCCTCCTTTGGGCGGGTAATAGGAAGGGGACATTAATTAGAAGTGTACAATTGTAGATTTGTAGAATCATCTTGGCGTTATATATTTTGGGGTTACGGCTACACGAAGGCTAGATAAAATAAGAAGGTCTCTATGGCATGCCGTTCCTGTGCTGAATCATTACGTTACCTGCTGTCTACGGGCCATAGGCGCGTAGTGGCTGCCTATGACTTGTGGTTGGTGGATTGGTTGCTCCGCACAACCAAAAAGGTCATTCGCAAAAAATCGTAAAAGCAGAGGAGAGGGGAAAGAGAGAGCAGCCCCAGCAAGGATATGAACAGTGGCGGCAAGTTTACAAGTTTCCGTGATGCTTTGCTTTGTGAGGGACCTGGACCGGAAGCAATGTCAGGTGTTTGACGTCGTCAAAACGCGAGAAAGTTTATTGGCTTTGCCTTGCGCGTGACCGATTATGGAAGAAGGGGGGCTGTAACGCCTGCATTCACGTGTCGGCGGTTTCATGACGACCGAGCTTCCACTACAACCAGCCCACAAGCGGGTGGGATCGAGCACAGTGGACATAGGGCATATTCCCACGTCCACGTTTTTGTTTTTCACCTCGTTTCCACAACACGATCCTAGACAGTTGTTGTTTTCAGGTTCTTACAACGGCGGAACCTATATCTTAGATTCACTAAACATAACAACTGCGGCTGTCAGATCTTTAGGGAGTTTAACGCGTTGTTTTTCTCTGGCCATTGAACTGGATAGACGGGCGGACGTAATGTATTTGTTAGCAGCCAGCGTCTCTTGTATGAGTTACGTGCTCTATGATCTGCAGCTGTGCGTAGCACGAAAAACAAGCTTCGTGGGACTAAAGTTTGTTCAAAAATGGGTTTGCCTGCCGTCTCGCTTATGTTACTGATGTTTTTCATGTTATTGTACGTTATGTACGTTGAATACCACACGTCGATGTGAAGTAAGTGCATGCTTAGCATTGATTCGCAATCTAAGATTAAAAACACTATTATTATCTACGTTCTGGTGTAATAAGCTTACAGAAATAATATGTATGTGTAACGGCCTGTCTTTTATAACATAGCTTCATGTGGTATTTGATTAGTGTTTAGACGCACATCTGAAGCTACATAGCGTTTATTAGGATCATCAAACTTAACGGACAACATGAATTCATTCCACTAATGCCATGAAGTCAATATATATATATATATATACATATTGACTTCATGGCATTAGTGGAATATATATATATATATATATATATATATATATATATATATATTTATATATATATATCCTGGCAGTTGCCTGGTTTAGGTCCTACCTCTAAGGACGTCTCTATTAAGAGTCCAGGGACTCAACCTGGGCTCAGCTATAGCTTTTACTGATGGCACTACGCTACTATTCGGAGTGAATCATTGTAATTTTGATGCAAACTTGCATCAGTGGCTCACAATGTCAACGCTAATAAAACCAAATTCATAGTTTTCTGTTTATCGCCGAGGCTGTTTGCATTACCTAACATGAGGTGGCATCCCCATCTGATTAGATTGCACCTAAGTGCTATGCTGTAATATCAGCGCTGCGTAAAATGAAATTGATTGGAGTCCCTCAGAGGACTTAATTCTGGTGTACAAATCTGTGTTCTTATCAGTGATATGCTATGGTATCTTTCTCTGGGGTGGTGGCTACGACGGAATTCTCCGGAGAGCCTACGTGATACAGAATGATGCACTTAGGGTCATTTTTTCTAGGAGGCAAAGGGATTCGGTCCGTGACTTGTTCAGTCGTTTAAACCTTCTCACTGTGAAAAACACTTACACGTGCTTCAATGTTAGCTTACAACATTCCGCGAGGTACTGTGCCTACAAAGATCGCATTTCCACTAGTTCCTACCCTATGTCGAACATCAGCTAGGCGTACTTTTTTTTTTATTTGCACAGTCAGAATCAGGTTTGTGATTTAGGTATGTCAGGAATTGGAAGTGTTGTGCTTTGTATACGGGAGCACACACCCTGATTCCGTTAATAATATTTTTTCACATATTTTTACCTATAATTGTTGTAAATTGTGATGATGCAGTACTAGTGAACTACTTCTTTTGCGTGTACTAGCAAACGCGCCAAATGCTGTTTTGAAGTCATTGTGACAATCAATAATCGCTGTGATTACCGTTTGTGTAAAGTGCTTATACAAAGCACTCCTTGGAATTTCGCCAAAACGCGATTTTCTGCTTCGTTGTTTGACTCATTTTTTTACATCTATTTTTATTAAGCGATAACTAAGGCGAGGAATAGCCAGGATGTTGGTTTACCAGGCATATTAAGGAAAGAGCTCGCAGAGGCATTCTATCGCTTCATAGTGCTCCAGGGCCTCATCGGTTGTCGCTGGGTCTCGCTCTCGTCCGTTTTAATTTAACCATTACACCGAGCGCTGCTCAAAGAGTACAATTCGTATGGCTCTTCTTATTTAAAGCGAACTTGATATTACTCGACAGCAATTAAGTCGGTCTAAAAAGAGTGTTAGTAGTCCATCGCATTAGCCACAACCGACTTGTCGATCTGCTGACCTTGGCTACAAGGGAATCATATTCTAAGACTTTTTGCGGCTCGGTTCTACGGTCAATAGGAATACTACCGCAAAATTCCAAGAAGATTGCATGAACACGTCCAATGTTTAGAGACAATACGCAACAGGGATTTTTTTGCGGAGCAACTCACCGATCATTTTTTAAAGATTTGTTTAAAAATCTTACAAAGAGTGAGAAAGAAGGTGACACAAGTGTTTTTTTTACAATAATGTATCAGAATCTTTTGATACGCCCTCATTTATAATGAATATTAACACGTCTCTCCGCAGCTTATACACGGCTATACAAGTATATCAGCAGAGCCATCGTCTTCAAAAAACGAGCCGTCGAATACGCAGCAAGCAAGCATGCTGAAGTAAGGCTTAAATATGCCGACGTAATTACTAACTTATTATGAAGCGATTTACGCGTGAATACATGTACGAGGACACTTTAATACTGAATCCCTTCCCGCTACGCTCAATAGCAGAGAAGACGCACTTTGATCAGCGTCCGGAGCGAGCGTAAATTTGATGGAGCCTGCGTCAGTCCCGCAAAGTCAAATATTTGCCGTCTATAATCATTCATGGCAGTATCCGCTTTGAAGAACATAAGTCCGCTACAGGCAAAATAAGCTTATAGCGCCCTTCAAACACCGACTAGATAATGAAAACACAATATATAAGTATGTATATATATGTCTATATATATATATATATATATATATATATAAATATATATATATATATATATATATATATATATATATATATATATATATATATATATACATATATATGCATATCATTGTAAAGCCAGGAGCTTGGACAGTTTCAGTATTATGGCAATCGCCAAAAAATCGTTTTCATCTTCGTTCTCATCTCTACGATGTTTTCGTGCTCGCCTTCTATACGATGTCACAGCACGGCATTCGCGTGGCTTTTTGCCATCATTTATATGCACAGAGCCGCGCACACATACCTCGATAGTAGCATACCTGTGTCCCAACCAGTACCAAGCCACCCGCTCTCAAAGGCGTGTCTGAGAAAAGAGGCCTCAACCAACGAGTGGCGAGCGGCGGCACGTTCCTGCCCTCATGGCGGTCAGAAGAGCACTGTTGCCGGACTTTGCTGCCGGCAGATAGCTGCGTCTGTGTGCATTTCGCGATTTCATTGTGCAGCGTGTTGCGATGCCTCTGTGCGATGCACCTGTGTGCGCGCGCGTATTTCGTGGCGGCGGGTCACTTCTCTACAGTTGCATTCGCCTTTTTTCCTATTCCAGACGACCACCCCCGCCACCACTACCCCCACTACCACCACCACCACCACCACCCCACCGACAGCGGCCACCCCAACTCAGCGCATCAGAAGAAGGGCGAGCTAGCTAGCTTGCGAGGAGGCGGCTTCTCTAAAGAGGCGTCTAGCTGCGGAGGGCGCCGCAAGCTACGTTCTCGCGAACGAACGTCACGCCAAGATGCATGTGTTGCTCTCGGCCGACACGTCGGATTCAGACGTAACGCATTCAAACGAATGAATCAAGGTGACTGTGCGAATGTAACAGCTGCAGACTTGGCAGCAACTGCATAGAAAGGGGAACGACTGAATGGAGGGTCATTGGGACAAGAGGGAGGGATTTCCTAACACCGGGGGAGCGGTGGGGGAGCGGCGGGAGGGGGGGGCGGTCTCGTGTCACTCGTGACATTCGTGCGTCGTCCAAATTGATATGCTCGTAGCTACATCCCTCGGGAGTAGTTGTACTTCTGGCTCTTCTTTGTCAACTTGATTCTAGCAGCTGGGTGGAGACGACGTGCGCAATGCGGCGGCGGTTCTGTAGTGGCAGCGGTGTAGGCGTCGCGCTGTCCCGCGGATGCAAAACGCGTACATACATGTAAACGTATGCATGCATATATATATGCTCATTGAGAATAGATAAAAAAAAAAAAAAGGCATACTGCTGAGAGTCAGCGGTCATCCTGCTGTTGCTGCTGCTACTGCCACAAGGACTATTGGGGAACATTGAACTCTAGATATCTCAGCATCTCCGGCCCTTGGTGCGTTAACAGGTTATATACCTCACACTATTCTAAGCCCGTGTGCGCAAAGTAAGAGTGCAGGCGATAGTCGAGAAAAAAGCGTCTCAAATCTGCAGTGCGCATTGCAGTATCCACTCCAAACACCAAGGGGAACAAGCTTACAGCGGACTTTGAGCACCAACTTGATACAACTGGAAATGTAAGAATGCCCATGAAAATCAACACACGTACATTGTTCGTCTACACTATATTTTCTTCCCTCGACATCAACCTCGACCATGACGTCCCTCGTGCTTGGGTAGAGCTGAGGCACCGTAATACATTAGAGGCTTCGAAACTCGTTCGTTGAGTGTGATTATTTGTGTCATTCGACGACCAGACCTAGTCGCGTTAGGTCTTTCGCCATGGCGAGAGAGCTAACGCGACGACACCGGCGTCGGCAGGTCGAAAGGATTAATATCATTAACCCGCTACGAGTTCCATCCGTTGACAAGGCGTGCTATTGAACTCGAGAGCATGTGAAGCCGTAGCGTACTCGGAGGATGCACTGCGAAGAATCGGGAGCGTGTTCCGAAAATTCAACTAAATGCGAATATCGAGATTAGGGAAACAGCATAGAAAAGGTCGAAAAGAGAAGGGGAGGGAGAGATAGAGGCTGTAAGAATCCGATTTGCTACTACTACTACTACTGCGACAAGTCTGGCTTGCAAATTCGGCCCACTAAGCTTGAAAGTGGTAATCCCATTATTCGATAGAGACTACGAGTATATATCTAGCAACTTCGTAGTTAGATATATGTGCCATTGTAAATCGTTAGGTTATCTTCTATATATATATATATATATATATATATATATATATATATATATATATATTAATATTTTATTATTGTTTATTGCTGATCATACAATTGTGAGGTCTGAACATGTATTAATATATAATTAAATATCTCAGTAGCAGTCTCTTCCTCTCAAAACATTGACCCGGTTATACAGGCAGCGTTACCTCTGCATACCGCCAGCGAGAGCAACTGCCGCAGGAACTCGCTCTCTCGTCGGTCGCCTGTGTTCTCCTGTATCCGCTCGCCAAGCTCTTTAATGAATCTCCTTGTGCCTTTACTAGCGGGACCTAGTGTTTCCATAGCGATAGGCACGACGTGGTATCTGGGCTCTAAGTCCCTGTACTTTCGTCTTTTTTCTCTATCTGCATGTTCGGCGACCCAGCCGGCCTCAAGGGCCTCATATATATATATATTATGCCAAATTATATATTATCCAATACAAGTGCTTGAGCTACCATTTACAAAGCTTCTTGAAACAAAATATGAATAAAGATTAGATGTAAAAATAATTAATCAATTTATCTAAATGAGCATAGGCGTTGAATCGTTTAGAGGCCCCTATATCTATATATATATATATATATATATATATATATATATATATGACATTTGTAGCGGCGGTAGCTTGGGCGGTTAACGCACCGTTCGAAACGGGGCGTTGCCATGACAACCTTGATTAGCAAAGCAATCGCAAATTCGAGACCCTGCCTTAGTGGTTGTATTTGTTGACGTGGTTGTCATTGCCCTGCTGCTACATGCCTCTACTTGAGAAAGCCTATATAAAGCCAGTAACGAGAACGCGATGATGATAAACGCATTTAGATGATATCGTGCCAGAGGTAACTTAGCCCATTAGGAGCGTCTAAAATGTGATTGTCAGAGCGTAAAAAAATAATAAATACACAGTGTCAATAATTCACAACTGCTAATAGCTACGCCAATGCATTTTGGTGGAATTTACTCACTTTACAAGATAAGTCCAAAAAGTAGTAGAAAAACATTGGTGTAGACTCAATGAACGTTAACATAAAATTAAAAGCCTAAAAGTAACATTTTCGCTGGTTGAATACTGACTAAATATTCAAAGATTAGTCTAATTAAGTAAGTATTATCCTCTCCGATGTAAATGTAAGGTAGTCATGGCTACACTATTGTTGCCATAATTATGGCGAGATAACGAATAAGCTGCGTAGAATAAAACTACAAGTCAAGGATCTAGGAGTGGTCAGGCAACGATAAATATGAAAGCTGATGTTTTGTGGCAACGCCAGGAATCGCGTATGTAAATCGACAAATTTCACTATCTTCACGAATAATGGAAGTACTTAATCATCGAATCAGTTCAGTTATATATATATATATATATATATATATAGATGCCTCCTAACAACGAAAATCCCACTGCGCAATATTTAGCGCACATTAAGAAGCAGACCAAAAACGCACCGAGCGTATTATTTAACGAAACTCGAAGACATATATATATATATATATATATATATATACGTGGTGCTTAAAAATAGAATCACAATTGACACTGCATGTTTAATTGAAACCTCTATTCAAAAGTAATAATGAGAGGCCTGAGCACATCTATCCCACTCATTCACGAGCCAAAGGATTTCTTGTTCCCAGAATTCCTACGATTTTAACAGGAGCCAGTCCCTCGCCTCTAGCTAAGTATAAGCTGTAAGTGCAGTTAGTAACATAAAACATATATTTAGCAGTCTGCTATGATGAAGCACTTGTACCGGACGCTTGTTTTAACGGTCTTCAGTCAGCGACTGAAAATGCAGAATCTCGAAGGATTCGACAAAACAACGTACGTTTTCTCGCAACACCAAAATTACGTAAAGGCTGTCGCTACCCAGCTGTGACATGTCAGATCTCCACTGGTACCAAATTCATATTCGGACTGAGGCGAACAAGCTCCGGGAGAAAGGTAAACAAATCTACTTCGAATTTCGATTGTGGCGGGAGGTCAACACACAGAGTAAACAAACCAGTGTATAAACAGAATAAACCCAAAAATCGAACGTGTTTTTTCAACTCTAATTTAATCACAAGTTTCACGGGTGAACAACTGAGAGCGTGTTCCTAACCGACGTGTAGTCGCGCTATAGCCTGGCGCTTAAGCGACGCCTCAGAAGAAGCCTAATGTAGAAAAATATGACTCGTACGACAGAAGCGGGCCGCCCGATCAAAAACGTTTTCGGGCTGACTTTCAGACAACATTTAACGTTCATGGATATTTGCTTTCGAATTGCTTTGAAAGACGGACCCCATAAGTATAATTGTACAAAAGTGGAGATCGAACCTCCCCTCCGGTCGTACGGCACACGCAAATGCACCACGCCACCGGGATAGGTTTAGGGCCAACATATGCGAAGATTCCCCTCCAGGCGCTTCCGGTAGATCTCACCAACTTGCTCGCACACCTCCCCCTAAAGAAACGACGGTTCTGCTAGCAATCGCAGAATATAGCTGAACTCTGACAGCGAACCGCATATTAGATCGACCGAGTGCCTATTTATTACGCGGTTCGAAAGAAAAAAGCAGCAAGCTCTGCACGCTCACTAGCTATCATAAAAGCTTAACCAAGGAGAAACTGCCGAGCCTAATGCATGATTTGAAATTCGAAAAAAAATAACGCAGTTGGCGGCAACAGAGACCACAAGTAAAAAATAATTACGTTCAAAAAGGTGGTTTTGTCGGAGACTCCATAGGTTTTTGACATTTTGTCTTCGCGACCTTAGAGGGCCCAGGTCAAATTACTGAGGAAGCTATTGCTGAAAGCCACAAGTGTCTCAGATTAGCCACGGGGGACCCACGCGCAGGTGAATTTTTCCGGAAAAAGCTGTCATTAGATATACAATGCAGTAACGCCGCGGCGATGCTTGGCGGAGGTGGCAGACACCGGGTCTGGGCTAACGCAGTTTGTCGTCGCGTTCACTAAGGGACAATTGTTTAGGTCCCATTATGAGTTAAATAATTGTTGATATACAAACGAACCCTGCGAACAGCGGTACAGCCAGTTGCTCTGGGAATCCAGTGAAAATGGCATCATAGTGCTCCCATTTGATGCCCAAATGTAATTTAGCAGCATACAGTACAGAGCTGTGTAACACAGGTTCCTTCACTACCGCTCTGTCACAAATGCGCCGGCGCAGGGCGCGTGTCAAGGCAGTGTAGCGCCTTCCCTGCATTACTACGTGTGCACAAAGCAAGGGCTTTTTACAATCTTGATGCAGTGTTTTGCCTGTGAGCAACGCATAACTGCCCTCCAAAAAACTAAAGCGCTACAGATAAACCTAAATAACTCTGTCTCTGCTCTAAGTTTAGCTTCAAATATGCGGCCGAATATGGTCGGTTTGAAGGGTCTAGTCCAAGCTATAAATCAAATTGTGGGTATGTGAAATAACAAATATGTAAATGCGCAAACGTGACACTATGAAAGTAATCAGCACAAATGTCAGTGCACGAGTTAATTCTATATGGTGTTTTATATATAAGAAGTCATGTCCGTTATACCGTAGTAAAATATTTCATTATTCGAATAATTTCAAAGTGGTATTAAAATCACCTCTGGTCACTAAGAAGCACCGCCAAGCAATTCAAGATACTCGCCCACTCCACAAAATGATTGACGGCGCCATTCTCTTATGCCTCAGAAACTCGCATATACTTTATTTAAATTCACTTTTAATACTAAAAGTAGCTCCGAACATTGGCTAAGTTTATGCTCATTCTGACATCAAACGCGTTCTCATAGTAAACAATAATAGCAATTAGCCTCTGAGCTGGATATGCAGATTGCAAGCCAAATAAGTAAACGAGAGAAGTGGCTCTTTTTAAGGCAAATGTTAATTGAGAGAAAAAAATAAAACAATTTGCCTGAACAAAATGTTCTTTAGGCAATCGCCAGAGAGTCAAGCGTTAGGCTGCTACAACGAACACAAGGATCGAGGCAAGCAACTGCAGTAGCTAGAGCAAGTAGAAGAAGAGGAAGTATTTAGTCTGCTGCGTGCATACAAAGGTGGACTTCTCTAACTTACGATATTTTGCAGAAAAAATTGCTATTTTGTAGGCTCAATCTCAGTGTGCCAGATATATAAAAGGCTACAAGATGGGAGCATTTTCCCGTAATTGAGTGCATGTGTTTGAAGATATGTCGCAAGATGCTTCTCTATTAATACATGCCTATTCGCAGTCATATCCATTAGTGTAGAGTCCCACCACTAATTTTAGAAACACTGGGTTAAAGTCACTCTTTAGACATACAAAGGCATTAACAAGTTCCATGCGTTGTCCATTTATTTCTAACTTAATAATCTACGACCAGACAAAGTTGGTTTCAGAGGCTTCTCCTCTGAAACCAAAGCACTTTGCTCTTTCCGCTGTTGACTATCAGCTCATATTCTTCGCACCACGTTGTCATCTTGCTTAGATCGATATGCGTATATGCTCTGATCTTACCTAGTGTTACTCAATCGTTTGTGCAGAAGGCATAGAAATAATTTACATTTGAGATAACTTTAGCTAGGTTTGCCACATAACATAAACAGAAGCGTACTCTCTGAGTTGCCTTGGGCTGCTCGTGTGTATTGGCTGACGATTTTTTAGGCATAATGATCGTCGTCTCTTAGTATGACGAGGTTATAGTTTATATGGGATATCCTAACACCAGACCTCCGCAATCTTCTCTTAGGTAAGTGCATTTGTTAAGTACATTTATTAAATTTGTAGCAAAATGTGTATGCTTAGCCTAAGGTGCTCGTTTGTTATAAGATCCGGTCGGGACGACTTCCTTACTTCTAGTGTTTTTTTTATAGTTGACTTTAGATCTCGGATGATCGGTCGCGGTTGTGATGCCGATGTCACCGCTACTTCACTAGAATCGTTCGAGCATATATACATCGGCACAATACAATTGTTCTTAATTACTAGAACTAGTTTTTGCGTTTTTATTTTGCCGAAAAACAAGCCCTAAAAGCGGACTACCTAGCTTCGGACAAGCTGTGAGTGCACACTACGCAATAGTCTGCAAACTACAGCACTAATTGTCTTGCTGTGGCATACGCACATTGAGTGTTCTTTGACGTTCGTACTTCTAAATACCCGGCTATTCTTGTCCATCTATGGTTACCGCTTTGCCTTCGCACAAATTGTGACAAAATATTATTTTCCGTATGGTGCTTATTATAAACGTTTTGGCTAGCGAGAATAAGTCGTAGTCTCTAAGTGTATCTTCTACAACTGTTGTGTCAAGGTGCGTTCAGTGACTCTATATATGCATGATATGTCATTCTCATGATATGCCACACGTAATCAAGTGTGGTCGCTTTTGCCTGAAACGTTACAGGTGATAGTGTAAACAGCGTTACTTCCCCGGCATGCAGTGCAAGATTCAGTGTGGCGCCACTTCGTAAAAGTTCTGAGCAACGACAACGGTACAATGCAAAGGGCAAAAGGCCCTTTCTGGACTGCCGAGGGTGTACGGTTGAGGTGGACGGGATTGCGTAACAGCAATCCAAAGGGGTAGACCATGCATTTAGAGCCCATTGTCTGCCCTTCTAAGATTACCTAAATAAAAGCGTATACGTGGGCAAACAATTATCCAACCGCTGTCGTACATACCTACTTATACGACAAAGTCGACAGGAATAAAAGACTATTCTGATAGAACTATTGTTTACTCAGTGTACTTTACTTGTCAGGACCGAGTCGCTGAAATTTAATATATAATGTAAATATATTACTAAACATATGTCTAGAGACATACCTGTAATGCGCAAATGTCAGCTGCATAAATGAAAAAATTGAGATTTCATATTACAATAAGTATAAGATTCATGGATTTATTTCCACCTTGATGTTGTCTAGTACTCAGACTGACGTTATATATATATAAAGTGCTATAAAATGCAAGTTATAGCGCTTTGCATTTTGCCATCAGAGCAAAACCACCAAGATTTTTCGGTTTGTTTTGCTTAGAAATGCCATTTATAAGCTATACACAGATTACATTTTGCGCCAATCAATGGCAACGTGTATTGTTTGAACCTGGTTTGAAAAAGTGACGGATACTAGGTTCAGCAATTTTTTAAGGAGCCCGAATTGGAGAAACAACGATTTTGCATAATGTTCTGGGTTAAAACCAAATCATATGTTTAAAACTGGTGGAAATATTACGAACTGTTGATCAGACAGTGCCCTGAAATTATGTAAACGTGGTATCATCGGCTTTGCGACGGACATGGAGAGATCGAAGATGACCACGCGTTCGGAAAAGCTTTCGGTGTCTATAACAGAAAAAAACATTTAATAAGTTCGTAATATCGTACTCTAAGAATGTCAGATCTCCAGCAAATTAACGCCTGTTAAGAAATGTCCGAATAAAAACCTTCAAGCGGTGGTACCCTGGATTACTGAGAAATTCAGACAGAATAAATCTAGCATTAATGTTATTTTGACTGTTTTTGTGCGGCTACTAAGGAATCATCTTTCCAAATTTGCTACCTGGTTTTACGACCACTAGGAAATACTACCGAAAATGAGAACGTTTGACGCAAGAGGCCTGAACTCTAAGCAAGCACTTCTTGGATCTTGCATCACAACAACGCGCTGAAGCACACACCGTTCCATGCGTTTTTTCCTGTTCACAAGACAAAAGGATTTAACTGCGTCGTTTCGAGACGATCGAAAGGTTAGAAAAAAAATCGCAGTAGCAACTTAACTCCAAACGACGCGTTTAAACGTGAAATGCAGCTATTTTGAAGAGAACAAAGATACTTTAAAATCTTAAATCAATATTTATTTCTTACAAAATATATCAACACTTTTCAATCCATCTGTACATATAATCGCTTAATTACAATTTCGAGGCTCTCTCCATACCTGGCATCGACATGCCCGATCAAACGGGGGCAGCCAATTCCGAACGCTCAGTAGAACCGTAAATTCATGTGGGTAGTCTGTCAACCGCGAACAGCACCTGTCCGAATAGGGCTCATTCAGCCCTATTCACTCGGTAGCTGAATCGCACCATCGCAACTCAGAGGGCAAAACACGAACCACCGAAGTTCGCTATTCTCTCTCGTACACTCGAGAGTAGGCGAAGATTGCAGCTCAGACCAGAATCAGTCGCTAGGCTAGAGTCACTATTGCCTTCGGTCTACTACTACAGTAGTGGTGTGAACGCTAATCGATGACAACCTAGTAGGTAGGTGCGCGAAGCTGCTCTAAATTCAAAATTCGACCTCTCGAATGTTTGCCCAGTGCCGATGCATGGCAGCAGCAGCAGGAACAGCCCTTGACTGCTGGCTCGTTAGGCAGCACAGCGCTTGAAGAGTCGACAGCATTTATCAGCGAGGCCACGAGAAGGCCTTTCGCGGACCAAAGAAGCCGGCCCTACGCGGCCGTGCCAAGCTTACCAAACGAGACGCGACTTGATTGCCTGCCCCAGCCCGCAACGGACGGACTAACCGTTGTTCGTATTCCACCCTGATCCATGGGCGTGGCTGGCGGTCCACGCTAAGCTAAAACACAACAAGTGTTCCGCTCGCCCCCGTTTATTACCCTTACAGGACGAATTAATTACAATACATTGCTCCGTCCGGCTGTCTGCCTAGATCTTGTTCCCTCGCCACCTGAATACGGTTGTCTAGTGTATGACTGCTATTATTATTATTATTATTATTATTATTATTATTATTATTATTATTATTATTATTATTATTATTATTATTATTATTATTATTATTATTATTATTATTATTATTATTATTATTATTATTATTATTTTATATTCTGACATACTAAATCTTTAATATGTACCTAGTAGTAGTACCTAGTAAAACATAAAAAAACTGTGTTTTACTAGGCATATTAAAGACAGAAGAGTAAAGGCGTTTTCCTTAACCATAGTGTAATCATAAATGACCACTTCAATTTAATCAGATCTACTTAGCAGTATGTGTATTTGCGGCTAGTTGTGCGGTTATGGGAACTACAGAACTAAGCTACGAAGCATCATGGATAGCTTGTTTTTGCGTGGGGATACCCAATTGATGAGTGTTCTCTTTGCTTGCTGGTCTCCGCAACGTGGGCTGCATAACCAGCTTCGAATGCGCCGCCACCGACCATAGAAGATGCTAGGGAGTCGGTAACGGTTGCGTCCCAAACCAGCATTTTGCCTCGCTTAAGGAGGTTTAAGGATGCACGTACGACCGCGTGACCTAAGGGCTCTGCTCAAGGTCTCATTAATACCGGTCTGTCTAGGGCGTCGGCCTGTGCTGATGATACACGATAGGCCGTGATGTTCTAGTTTGTCAACGGGATGACCACATTGACACCAATAAGGGCTAACTAGGTCTGTCCCTAGTCGTAGGCCTACTGCTATGCGAATCGTCTCGTCATCAAGAAGGGTGCTCTTGTTTTCTGCGCTTAGCATTAATAAGACTATAACAAGACCGGCCAGGGTCTTTAAATTTGAAACCCCGAGACTCCCCTTAGAGACGGGCAGTAATGCCTGTTGCCGTGCGCTAGGTGGTAGATATGTGTTTAGCAGGGCCTCAAGGGTAGACAGTATCAACTCCTTGAGCGTTTGCAAGTCGTTGCCCCGATTAGGTAGGTCAGATCCTCGAGGAAGGTAGATGAGTCGTGAGGAAGAGAAAGAAGACCTGATTAAGCAGAGTCCGCGATAAGCTCCTAAAAGAGGAAGGCGAGCGGCGGCGTTTTTTAGCTTCAATCCCCAGCGCTCGATTGCTGTTGTAAGCCCTTCGGGACGAAGTGGCACACCTAGAAGCTCCAGATTGTCCTTGGTGGTCACCTTGCGGCTGGGCATGAGGTCTCGGAGTAACTGTATATCAGGGGAAGCCTTATGGGTAGAGCTCAAGATACATACTTCACATTTGGCAGGATTTAACTCCAACCCAGATATTACACCGAAGTTTAGAATCCCCGGCTACTGTATAAATTTTTCCTCCTAAGAGGCCATCGTCAAAGTACCAGAGGGTCAGCGGACTCTTAAAGAAATCTACTAGATCCTTGTGTAAGCAGAAAATTGTTATCTCCTGCCTATGTAGGAGAGGATCCCACAGAGTACAACTGAATGGCTTTCAACAGCGTAAGGTTTATTAAAAACATATAAACAACTTCAACTTCGGCCAACCGCCGCTCATACGGCTACACTGCCGACAACTACGACGTCTTACGACGTTCACGTAACTTCTCTGCGACCCGATCTCCTCGGCAGCCGTGTCCAGAGTGCACATAGCAACATGTTCGCTAAACATCTTTCTCTACGATAAAGCCGGTTCCCCTTTCCCCCTTCTCTAATTTTTCCCCCACCTCCACTCACTCTGCTGTCTGCTCGAATCTTGTAGAGACACAACAAAGTAGTCATACAAAAAGGGAAAGGGGGAAGGTAACGTCAACAACGTCAAGAGATCAACTGGTACCAATGCACATATATAGAAATGAATGAAACCCGACACTCACACACGGCCAATGCTACCGATAGATTGTCGTTGTCCTCATCGAGTGAACTTTTAGGCGTTTAATAATCATTATAATAATAGTTTGGTTGTCGTCGACGCCTGGAGCTTCGTCTCTGTTCCGCTCTTGCCTCTGCGTCCAACCCTTGACCGCTTTGTGTGGCCCGCGCTCGCGTCTCCTTGACGGTACCTGCCTTCCCGGGAGAGTCGCTAGTCGTAACAGCCGCCGGATGAGTCATCGATTGTGGCTCGTCTTCCCGATCGGCGGCGCTTTCATCCTTCCTTTCGCCAGTGTATCCAGCGGAGTCAGCGGCAGTATTCGGCGAGTGCTGTGTTGATCTCGCGACGTCGCCATAATCCGAGTTGTCATTCGCACTACGCTCGACAATCGGTAAGGTTTCGCCGCTACTGGTCGGCTTCCCGGTACCTCAATAATTTTAAACTCTGCTGGCGTGTGGCCAAGATTCTTCATCGACGTGGCTATTACCGGCGCGTGTTGATACAGCAGTGACCTTAACTTAGCCTCAACAGGGGCCGGGGTGCCCTCTCCAACCTGTAGTTGCAGGTTCTCCCGTTTATCGACGCAGCCACACGCATAGCATTCACCGACACCGATGTCCCCGCTGTGACCTCGCCACTCTCTCTAGGCTCTGCCGTCTCTTCTCCTGGTACCACTTGGTACGTAATATCTTCCACGTCAACCAAACGCCCTCGTTTGACAACAGCGCCTTCCTTTAGCTGACTAATCTCATCCCCGTAGTTGACCACATGCAACACGGCGTCCACTCCGTCGCTTACATCCAACAGTATTCCACTACGACCATCATGGCCTTCGACCATTACCGGGCCATCCACCGCCTCGATTGGCTGTACACGAACCAAGCAGACGCTTCGCGGAAGAAGCTTAGTGCTTTCCTTGGCGACGAGTTCAACCCTTGGCTCTACCGAGCCTGGCAGTAACTTCGCTAGCTCCGGGTACGCCGCTGAACTAAGAATAATAGCATTACCCTCTCGGTAAACTGTAATCAGCTCTCGGCGGTCGAGCAGGTTCCTGCCCAGTAAGATTTACTCCCCGAGCATCGCACCATCTTCCAGCACGGTAAGTGCCACTTCTTCATGCACCATGCCATTGGAAGCTACCGAGACCATGCAGTCGCCGACCGGCGTACAGAAGCCACCACCAATACCCTGGACGCGACCAACGGTCGTCGGTCGTATTTTCAGACCCACCTGCAGGGCTGCCTTACGAGACACACACGTTATATCAGACTGGGTGTCTACTTTGGCTTGCCATTTCTTGCCGTCCACTACTACGAGCTTGCCTCCGCTCTCGTCAGCCACACGAGATCCAGTTGCGCTGTCAAAGTCGAAGTCACGACACCTGTGTCCATGGGTTGTGTGCCATGTTCGGGCTTCTCCGCACATCTTAACGAACAGCACGCGACTTGTCTCCGCCCAGGACCACTCTCCAATCTTCTTCGCTAGCTCAAACATTCGGATCCACTCCCTGGCCGGCAAGCCTCTTTCTCCATAATACGAGTCTACTTAGCTGCAAACATCAACAAATGCTTCAGATCGCACAGCTACCACTTGTGTTGCCGCCGGTGCCATAGTTGTTGTTGGCTGTTCTGTCCCCGGTACTTCTGTTTTTAGCACTTTCTCCATTACGAATTTTTGAAATTCTTCCTGCTGTTTCTGAAAAATTTCCAGCCTTCTATGGTTATCTGCAGCCATATTCTGCATCATTCTTGCTAGCGCACCAACAGTATCTTTGAGTGACTTGTTGTCCGTCTCCTCCATTTTGTTCTGACTGCGTCTTCGGCTGCCACCACCAAGCCACACCAAAAAAAATCACTGAGTCACTCACTTCGGTCGTTCTGCCGATCCAGGCCTAACTCGAACCTACGCTATCTCAAGCCACCAGCCGCAAGTCTGTGCGTCCGCACGTTACGACGAACGGAGATTCCACCACTGCCACCAAAATGTAAGCAGAAAATTGTAATCTTCTGCCTATGTAGTAGAGGATCCCACAGAGTACAACTGAATGGCTTTCAACAGCGTAAGGTTTATTAAAAAAATATAAACAACTTCAACTTCGGCCAACCGCCGCTCATACGGCTACACTGCCGACAACTACGACGTCTTACGTCGTTCACATAACTTCTCTGCGACCCGATCTCCTCGGCAGCCGTCGCCAAAGTGCACATCGCAACATGTTCGCTAAACATCTTTCTCTACGATAAAGCCGGTTCCCCTTTCGCCCTTCTCTAATTCTTCCGCCCACCTCCACTGACTCTGCTGTCGTAGAGACACAACAAAGTAGTCATACAAAAGGGGAAAGGGGGAAAGGTAACGTCAACAACGTCAAGAGATCATCTGGTACCAATGCATATATATAGAAATGAATGAAACCCGACTCTCACACTTGATACCCAGACAAAACAGAGATGGTGCTAAAAGGTCCCCCTGGTGCAGCCTGGTGGCGAACGAAATCACATGCTCAGGCAGGACCAGGTGGGAAGGATGCCGATGTGCCAGCCTGACGTGGTTAATAGATGTGGGGCGTGGGGTGCAACGACTTTCATCGTAATCGCGTCTTGTACTGTAAAAAGCGTTTCTAGAATCGAGCTTCAAAAGAACACCTGGAGGTTCGCGCGAATCGAAGAAGGGACTGCTTGCGTTAATGGCTACCTCGGTCCCACCCGAAGTCGCAAATACCAACTAATGTGCACCAGTTGCGTAAGAAATAACGACTTTGTTGTGGTTACATCCGATTTTTGTGGCGAACGTGCGTAGCATAACTAAACACGCAATTAGACGTATCAATCCGTCCTTTTTCTTAAGAACAAATAGTCTTGCGCCAAATATCTACGCTTGGAGGCAAAAAAAGGGTTGCCCCTAAGAAGAATGTCTACAACCTTTGCCAACGCGAAGGCAAGCTAACGGCGAGGTCATCGAGAGACGGGGAAAGAAGGACCATTAATAACCGCGGTCTTATAAAGTCTAGCCCTGCGGCGGAGCTCTTGGAGAAACTCTTAGTAGCCACCTGAATATCTTCCGTTAATGTGATATAGGGCATGGCGGTTCTGGTCAAAGTCTGCCATTCTAGGTCCTCGGGAGCTAATGGGTGTTGCTATCGCGACGCCTCTATACGGTCAGTGCTAAGCGCTATCATATCTGTGGACACGATAAGTCTAGCGGCACCAGAAACATCTCCCTCGGAGAGTTTAATAATGGATTGGCGCACGGTATCATTCTTGAATGGCTTAGGAGTCTAAACGCGAGAATGAGAAGTGGCCACCACGTCTGACACGCGCATATCTCGGGATAAATCGCGAAGAATGTTGCGTACTATGACTGAGAGGGGCGAAGCGTCGTTGCGGACGCGGGGGAGATGAAGGACCACGGGAGCAAGAGAGAACAGACCGTATCATGCTTTGACGTCGCTATCAGATGAAACTGCTAGGAGCACACGGGTAAAGGCTTCAGCCACTTGTCTCCTGACTGACTTTGGTACGATTCGAATGAGCCCGATTCGCCCCATAGCAGCTTGAATATCTTCCAAAATTTGCGCCAGTTGCAAACGGGGAAAGGGCTCAGGGGTCGTCGGTATTGAGGAGGAAGCGTCAGCGGCGGTCGGGTGTTTAGCTAATATTTATCTTGTTCGGCCACACCGCGTGTACCGACCGTCGCATAGTGGACATTTAATAGTAGATGGAGTAGCGCTAGCGGCTTCTCCGCCTTGAGCTCTGCGATCATAATCATTCATGGTTGTACGACTCGTTGTAGATTGTCCACTAACGGTAGCAACTGTAACACCGGCTCCAAAAGCTCTAATAAAGCCTTGCATTTGGCCGATATCTCAGGGCTTACGCCTGATATTTTTTTATTTAATACATATATAGTGTCATTCACAATGGAACACAGTATCGGTCAGGTAAACTGCGCGCGGTGTGTGCAGTGCTAGCACTTTAAAGTGAACATTTTTTCTGCGCAAGGGTGCAGTCACAGGTTCTCTAAGTTTGAGTTGTCGTCCCAGAATTAGCTCTAGGATCAGCCTAGTTCAAAAATGTGTCCAGAACGGATGCTGCATTTTCACTTTGCATGTCAAGCGACAACCTCTGAGGTAGGAATTCAGATGCTCTCGCATCTCCCGTCAAAGGGTTCAGTCCTACGCTTATGCGCATCGTGCCTCGACCCAAACAAGTCTCAATTTGCGGACCTGGTAGGACAAGTATCCAAGCTCCAACACCTTGGCAACTAATGGCATTAAGTCTGGCTTTGTTAGCAACGGAAAGAGCCCTATCAATCAGGCATTATAATCGCTTTTTTTGCAGGAGGGCTCTCCAATTCCCCTGGTTAATCCTACCATTGGGAAGGGTGTTAGATCTATTGGTCACCCTTTGCAGTTTAACTTTATAAGCGTTCCATTCACCACTATCCAATAATGCTCTAACCCTGTCTGCAGCCTGGGTCAGTGACGACACGGATGCTGGTCCTGCCGTCATGACCGGTCCTAGGCCGCGAGATTACCTGATCACTTGCCACAGCGCTTTACGTACGATTTAGTACATCCTCTGAAGTGTCTCAGCTAAAGATATTATACACGTTTGTGCACATGTGTTTGAAAACAACCATACAAGGAACGACGGATAGATGACACTAGTGTAGTCGCTTTCATTGTAAAGAAAGCCATTATGTGGTTTTATGACGACGATGATGAAAGGTTGCAACCCCTAAGCAGATATGTTAGTCTCGTGGTTGAAAACCAAGATCTAGGGAGAAATAGGCCGCAATGGTCCCTAAATTGGGGTAGCCAGACCGTCCAATTTGTCGTTTCGGTCAGCCAATACCTTTGCAATGTCGTCCGGCAACAATGGTATACACAGTAGCTCCAAGTTAACCTTGTCTAGTAGGCGACAACTTAGTAGTAGGTCAAAATGGTCCTTGAAATATATTGGTTCAGCTCTTTTTTGGGTTCTGGCGTATACCTTTCATTTGACCGAGTTCAGAGTCAGGCCTCTAACCACCACCACACCAAAGTCAATAATAGCGCTCGCCGGCCACCTAGGGCCTGGTGGACCTCTGATATTAAAGAGGCAGGGGGAAGGTATGTCAAAACCAATCGCGTGCTGGCACGTTGTCCGTCCGGCGTGCACGAGCAGGGGCCTCGGCCGACTCCCTAGAAGAAGCTTGGGCCAGGTTCATTATCGTACAAGACATCAACCGCCAAGGTCGGCAAAAGCTAAAAAGCGTTATAACCAAATCTAAGTGGGAGACATGCAAGGCATTAATTGAGCCTGCCATATAAGGCTGGTATGGACCGCCTTAGAGTACGCCTCTGAAAACACTACTCCCGTACCAGGACTCCAGGGCCCTCTAAGCCTAATAGGTCGATTCAGAATAGATACCAGTAGTAACCATCGAAAAGATACTGACGGCGGCCGAAAGGCTGGCCCCGGCAAGTCATTTAGCCCAGGCACAGGCCCAGTTGCTCCCTCCGAATTAATACAGCTGATGTTTACCGATTACACAAAATTACTGGCAGACTGTGCCACCCGCATCCTACGCGACGGCCAGCTCCTCCATGATGAAAGGTCACTCGCTTCGCGCAAGTTTCCAAGTTAACTTAAATCTTCGGTAGGTCTCCTCTTTCAGGCCGATATGCCTTATTGACGAAGTTTTTGGAATTCATCCTGCTAGAGGCTCCATGCAGCCACGAAGGACAGCCGCGTCCTCGCGAATACCCAATACGGCTTTAAACGGCATCGGTTTATATTTGATGCCATTACGCGGGTTCTCAGCTTTGCACGCCGAGCCAAGAGCTCCACTTGTATCCCGTAGGTTCGTTTTACTAGATGTAAGGACTGCTATTGAACACTACTAATTAGAAGGTCGTAATAACTGCATTGGACGAACGGACAATTCCTATATACACAAAGCTAATTTTATCTTGGTATCTAGACTTCTGGAGCGGTTACTGGCTTATAGTAACGGCTTCCTCCTGTGCCCGGTACAGGGCTTCGCCCGGGGTTGTGGAACCCTGGGTGCCGTACATGCCAGATGGTGCCAAGGCCATAGCCTGCGCCGATGATCTCGCAGTACTAGTCTCGCGTCGCTAAAAGGATTCCCTGGAAGCTGCAGCAAATCTAGCTATTAAAAATGTTAGTGAGTGGCTGAAGGCTAACCACCTCCACCTTGCCCCATAGTAGACAAGGCATCGTATTTGACAGGCCATAAGCGAAAGGTCCGGCTAAAGGAGCCAGCCATTACATCACGGTGAAGAAAATTGCCATGTATCTAAGGGTCAACCTTGATACTAGGCTTTTGGGAAGGCCAGGTATCCCGTCGTCTATCTCGTATCCTCCCACGCAAGGGCGGCACGGACAAATCTTGACGCTGCCTTCTAGCGTCGCTCGCTGAATATGCGGCCGTGTTTGCTGCATCGGTGTGAGCGGACATGGCGCTGCGCACAGGTGATAATCGCAGTGCCTTGCAAGCCTCTCAGCCTCAGCCACCTGTGCAAGGAATACACGGCGGTTCGTACAGAAGTTGCTTTGGTGCTCGCGCGCCAGCTGCGATGAGATTTCGTGGCAGCTAAGAGTGGCAGCTAAGAAATAGGTTGGTGGATCTGTTTGTTCATCATTGTACAAAGGCCCCGGCCTGGGACTTCTAATCTACTATGTGACACAAATGCTAACTTGGAACGGCTAGTTTCAGGCGTATATGTGCAGAATGATTTTTAGTGGGCATTACACGCGGTTATAATGAAGTCGTGTACTCTCCATTGAGGTCGAGTCAACTACTATCGGCCGGGTGTGTCAATGCATTTCCCATCCTCATAAAAAAAAGCAACATTTTACACTAAGGGGGCTTAAGTTATTCTGAAACAAGGTGCTATAGATGAACAACAGAATTCCTCTTTTCCTCTAACCCAGGCACCGCACAGAGACTTCTATGGGGCAACTTGAGACTTTCAAGTTTGTTTCATATAATGTTTGAATGCCAGAGTTGCCTGCATGCACAGCCAACTGACTGTGATCATTTCTCTCAGGTAGTCGATACAAGCAGAGTTCGTATGGTGACAGGATGGAATTACCCACCCATAATATAATAATTAGTACTTGGTTCGCACATGTTTCCTATAATATTTAGCCTTACACTTTGCAATGTTCAGACAGATTATGCTGGTGCAGCTATTGCCTACGCAAAATACACCATATCGTTGGTCAGTACTGATTTATCGCTTGCCTTCCTTCGTACCTAGAAAAGTCACACTTTATATGGAAAATAGTATTGAGACTCTTAACAAGTCTTGGGCTAAATTTAGATCTCATAACGCAACTCATGCCAATGTTCCTTCTGCAAAGTGCAACAATTGAATTATTTGTACCCGTACTGTGTTTCAGGCTCGGTATTTGAAATAGACGTTATACATATATAATTCACGGATTTACAAATCGTTAATTTAGATTAATGTTTCAAAGGAATTTTTTTCATGAACTAGACACAAAAAAGATATCTATACGTTTATTTAAAAAAATGTCTCCAGCAAGTGCAACTTACTAACTAATTTCCACAAAAGGCCTTCTTAACCACTCGTGTACGAAACAGCCTAGTCTTATCCTACCTTAAATACCTCCCAAATAAAGACAATTTACCTAATATTCTGTCTTGTTTCCACCATAGCGCCTAACTCCTTCATACAGCAGTCAGGCATTTTGCGTCATTTGTTTGCCGTCACATTGGTTATATGAGCCTTGTTAAATCCGGCGGCTCCGATGTTCGATACTTAGCGTCCAAATCGTCAAAGCATCAGGATTCAGGTGGTGTCTGTGGTTACATTTCAATGCAATTGTACGTACCAACATCATTAACATACTGAAATTCGAACCTAAATAGATTCAGTTGCTGTCGCATCTGCACGGTTTCTTCTATATTGAATCGCACTCATAACGAAGTTATCTTGGCCCAACACAAGCTTTGAACAAAGACGCATGGCGGGACGCAATATTATTGGCGAAGGCGTATCCCCATGCAGCAGCGCTATGCAGCAGGTCTTCTTCGTTACAACGAACGGCTTTATGGAGACGATAAAACTGTTCATGAAACCAGCTTAGAGCTACTTCAAGACGCAAAACAGAGGTGTATCACTCCGAAGTTTCTCAGTCTCTGAGTTCCATGCGAAATATGCACTCAGATAGCCAAATGTATCCTGATTAAGGCCTGTCTTTAAAAGATGAATCAGAATATAACCATCTAAATATAGGGATACGGTTCATGGGGGGACACAAATTGGATCGTAACAGCTATAACGCCCTTGCAATTGCTAATTGCTTTGCCTATATTAGACGTGTTCTGGTTGATCTCCAATATTTATATTTGACCGCTTTTACGAATAATGAGTTGGTGTGCCAAATCCGGAATCGACAGTCTCAAAACCTGTAAAATTGGACGCAGTGGATTAGAGGGGAGCCCATGCTGTTCTACGTTTGACGGTTTCAATAAAATACACACAAAATTGTTGCCAAATTAGTGTAGCATCTTGGCTTGCAATATATATATATATATATATATGGTGTGCCAGCTGGGTATTCTCTAGTAGCAGTTTGATAGGCCTCAACTTAATATAGCCGTTTCTCTGAATTGGCACACCATTCTCGCTTCTCGTATGTCAGTCGTGGCAGCTGCACAGGCGATTCGTTGTGATGCGGACAGCTGGCGACAGAAATCGCCCTTTTGCCCGTCATTTTTCCTCACTGCTCTAGGAGATGGGCTGCAAGAGACCGACCGTTTTTTCCAGGCTTTTCTCTTGCACGGATGCAAAGGCACAGAGATATAGAAGTCAAAGGTAGTGTCGTACACATCCTCCCACGACTTAAACGTTAGCTAACATTTACTTACAATACTTTGCAAATATAATAATTCTGGCCTATGTCGCATGCCGTAGGGTCGTCCATCTATTGCAAAGTAAGTATGCTTTCTTCATTCCAACCGTAAAAGGTACGGCTGGGCGGTTGATAAAGAGAACGGACGGCGCATCAGATAACGTCAGCTAGACCAAACGATATTTTTCATTTACTGAATTTAATATCCTCTACCCGAGTGCAGTGCCAACGTGTGTATATCTTACACTTGTCGGACTTGTCAATGTTTTAGTTTTGTAAGATACTTTGTAACAGCCATTTGGGAACACGTAGTATTTAGCGACGTACGGCGAAAGCTTACGATAGGAAGCTTTGTTCATCGCGCCGCTGCACGTGGCGCACAACGGCTCCCCATGGTCGTTTCCTATGTGCAATGTGCCATAATTTGATTTGCAGCTCAGTAAGCCCTGCCGAGACGGCTACATTCCCCAAACCCCCCCCCTCGTCAGCAACACCGAGCGGACCGAACTTCTCACCATACTACTGCATGACGAATGTCTTCTGCCTTCGTGAGATAGATGGCCAAAGCAAGCAAGAAAGTTGTCTGATTTGAATGTTCATAGGCAACTAGAAACTTTAAGATGTTTAATTGCCCAACCCCCCCCCCTCGCGCCTTGGCAGTTGTGTACATCAGCTGCTTTGCTCTCGAAGTTATAGCAAAGTATTAGCGGAAAGGTTTTTTTCCGACGATATATGCAGTGGTCGATATATAAATATGGGCCTACTTGGCCAAAAAAGACATGAAGCATTTCGTTGGTGCAACAAGAGCCATGTAAACCGCATAATTAGGCGTGACACTCACACCTAAACTGCTATTCACCCGACTTGTTAAAGAGAAACGAGTAGAAGCCATGTCTGTCACAATGCGGACAATGGTCGTTAAGTGCTTTCGCCCAATTGCAAAAAACTCACATTAGACAACCAAAACAGGCCTAGATATGAATGAAAGAGTACTCCTAAAGAATGTACCTTCGTTTACCATGAAACGTCCGCTTTGTTTTAGAATTGTGCTAAGATGCGGTTTTCGTACAAAGAAAGTGGTCCAGAATAAATATCAGTTTAATCCAGACGTTTTAGCAGCATACGTCTTGTGCAGAGAGGACAAAATTATGCCTTCTGTGATGGAAAACTTTGCATAAAACGGAGATATAAACGCAAAGGCTTGAAGAAGAGAATGTACCAAAATGAGCACAAGTGCTTTGCAGGTTGACCTGCGGCGGTTATTACCGTTATATTTGCTTAGGTGGAAAATGCTTTAGGCGAAGCGGAAGGCTGTGTTTGTAAATGTTGTGAAACGTGCATACAATACTGCATTGTTCAAGCTCTAAAAGTTTCAGTTTAAAATTGAACCGAAAATACCAAGGTATTTTGATTTTGCCTAAAAACGTCATTTATCAGCTGCACACGGGTCAAATTTAGCCTCGGCGGTGGTTACTATTTGCGTTTGATTCAAAAAAGTAGAGAAAACGAGATTTAAGGAGTCGAAAATGGAAAAGCAACGAATCTGCATCAAGTGCTGTGTTTGAAGGCAAATATTGTGTTCCAAAGTGGTGCAGATATTACGAAGTTCTCGTGATAATCGAACAGTGTCCTAAAACACTGTGTATTATATATCGTTCCGTCGATTTCGCGACAGACGTGAAGAGACCGAAGGGGCCGCTAAGTCTGTCTGTCCGTTAGTCTGTGTATCTAAAGAGTCAGTCACGCACATGAGTCCTAGCGGGGTAACCGTAGGCTGGTAACCGCGGCCGTAGCCAAACGCGACCGCGCTAGTGAATCTAAGATTGATTCATTCCTCAACCCATCCATTTATCCACCGATCAATCACCGATCTTTTGCAGGTTTGCAAGTGCACGCGATTGGCACAAGATGCTGAAGCCGGCTAATTACAGACCAAGCAGACCGTTGCAGTTAGCGGCGTCGATGACTCGAGCGTTAAGCTTGCAGAAAGCGCTCCATTTTGTTGCGCTCGCTCAATCATCATGAGGTGCTCATTGGGTTTGCTTGACGACACAACATCATGGACGCGAAAGCGAGTCGCAATGGTTATGTGACACACCCCGATGTCCATAGCTTACTCAAGCGTAGTCACTCGAGGATTCGGTTCCATAGTTTCGCGCAAGCGATCTCCCACCGAATGCAATGGGCCTTCCAGAACGGGATTCATACGGAAGGCTTCTTGCCGGCATACGTTGCCGGAACAGAACTTGGCAAACCAATTGTAGCAAGAAACCGTTAAAACGCTGTCCTCGCCGAATACGCTCCAAATATTTCGCAATGTTTCCGTAGCAGTAAGCGGCATTTTGGGAAAAAATGACAGAATTGCCGTTCGGGCAGACCTTCGACGTATATATGATATTGAACCTAGCAATCGCCGATTTACTATTAGGAAGATAGCCGACGTTTTGACGTATTAGATGGATCTGTTGTAACAGTCTTGACTTGAATATTTTATGCGTCAGAAGACTGGCAGCGAAGTTCGTTTAAAAAAATTTAGATTTCAGAACAATTAACGCCCGTCAGAAAATCTCCAAGCGGTACCAGGTGAACCTTCAGGCGGTAGCAGAAGATCCGGGATTGCTTCAGAGGGTGATTACAAATGAGAGTCATGGGTATCTGGATGAGAAAGCCCAATCTTCCTATTAGTGCTTCCAAAGGGAGAGTCAATTGAAAAAAATTCAGGCGGCGTTTAAAAAAAGTTTCTGAGTGTAAGAAGGATGGTGGAAAATATGCACTGCATCCGGTAGGAGTTATTTTTAAAGAAAAGACAGTCCTTTAGAAAATAATTAGAAAAAAAATGTTATTTTTATAAGCTGATGTTGTTCTTAGTATAGGCTCACTTTTTGCGTAAGGCAACATATATCTACTCTACGCCAACTAACCAAATGTTAATTGGTAGGACACTTTTTGATGTACGATCATGTAACGTAAGGAGCCGGCAATCAGTCACTCCAAAAGCCGTCGCCCGATATGAGTTTGTAAACGGTTTGTTTGCTTGGCGGATGCCCAAGCGCATGCAAATTAGAGCAGTACTCGCCTATCTGGTGATTATCTACATTCTTTTTGCAGGTGTACGCATACTGGAAATAATAAATTAACAGTATAGTAATAATGTAATAATAAAGATAATTTTATGTTAAAAATATATATTGGATCTTCTTGATCCGGCCTTAGATATATTCTAGAGTATATATATATATATATATATATATATATATATATATATATCCTAGGACGAGAGCATTTGAGGCCTATACTATGAATTGGACGGAGAAATCAAATGTAATTGACATAGGAATATACACTACGGTAACGATCAGGGTTACGGTGTGGCGAGCAGCCGAATATACGGGCAGGCATCTAACAACGGCTTAATCACATGCTATGCAGCACGGACCAATCCTAAGGAGTGCTGTCTGTGCGCGAGCTACGTCACGGCATTCCCAGCGGTGCAGTCAACAGCTGAACTAGCAAGATGAGTGATGTGACACAAGCACTAATTGTGTATGACGTACATGTTTATAATTTACTTAAATTGTTAATAAGCCATTATATATATATATATATATATATATATATATATATATATATATATATATATATATATATATATATATATATATATATATATATATATACACTTATCGTGTAGCAAACAGAGGCTGTTTGCTACACATTATATTGTATGCATTACTACTATAAAAGATACTTGAACACTGAGAAATATTTCCTGGTCTCGGATAGACGCTGATTAAAAACCATTGAAATTTGGCTGGTATGAGGACCGAGATTCTCTTCATCTTCTAATGCTTTCAAAGAATCCATCGCGTCAACTGGAGAGCGTCGTACGAGATTTATATATCGTATATTAGAAACAGAGGCGTATATTAGAAACAGAGGCGCAATAGAAATTCCTCCGACACTGAGAACATTCTACCATCCGAAAGCTTGGGCTTAGGCCTAAGTGGAAAATACCTTTCATGGCTACTCACTATTTGCAAAAATGCAAATATATGCATGTATAAGTTCTAAACTTAGTTAACATTTTCAAACTCCGAGTACTGTTGAATGTCTTAAAAGGAAAAATATTATTCAGGCAGTTCACGTTTCTGGCTATAGCATCGTGACTCTGTAAGGAAAGCGTTGTTTCTTTCAAGAATTAAAGTTGCGTGAGATATAGTAATACCAAAGAAATAAAATATGTGCCTAAATAGTAATGTCATACGTCGTGGTTTGAATATCCCGATCAAAAACGTATTTGTCGTTCATCTAGTCATTTTAAATAGGTTACTGTACGATTGAAAGTACAAAATCTGCGTGTACTCTATAATTCTGCAAACATATTTTTTCTTCTAGTTTTGCAACAATGACGATATTGATTATTGAAAAACGAAAATAAATACTCAATTTGAACAAGAAGAACAGTTATAATAGGCGGTTAATCGACTCTGGCTACCTTTTCAGTTATTGTACGTCAGAAAGCCGCCTTCCGAAAGGACGATGCCCTGGCTCGCATTGTGCCGACCCTGGCCTACCAGCCGTCACAGCGTTTCACTGCGTTTATCGCGACCAACCGACCTTTGTTCCCATTGGCTGTTGCTTCTTTCCAGAGGGTCTAACACGGGTGCGTTCCTGCGTCAATGCTTCACACCAGTACCTCGACACGATACTGCACCAAGAGCACACTCTGCCACCCAGACACGCTGCTCCAATAGCCTGTATCTAATTAAGCGTTGATAACGTTCGTTTATTAGTTCACTGTTGCCATCAGGTTGGCAATCACCCTAAGAGGTTGGATTGCTGCTTACTTACGAATCGATGCGAACCAATGCGATAGCCAATGCGAATGTGAAACAAGCGACGAAACTTTAGTTGTTTTGCGATGCAGAAACATCAATCATATATATATATATATATATATATATATATATATATATATATATATAATGCGCGCGTACACAAGAAAGGTCACCATTCCGCTTCAGAAACAGCGGTCAAAAACGGGAAACATGTGGTGCCAAAAAGTTGGACCTGACTACGCATTCCTTTTGCGGGGTCACCCGAGAGTTGTCAATGCCAACTCGAAGCGCTACGAAGACAGACTACATCGATTTCGACAGTAGCGGCTATGACAATAGCAACAGAGTCAGTCAGAGGCAGCTTTAGCAAGGGCGTCGCAACCAGTGGCCGCGGCAGCAAATGTTTGGCCCAGAGCAAAGCGTCCAGTGACTCGGTAAGGGTTACGGGTCACGCCCGACGCGACGAACAAACCGGATCCAACTCGATAGATAGAAACTGTTCATTCGTCGTCGCCGTCGTCGTCGTCGTTAGTTTCGTATGCCGGTGACGGCCTACTGGGCCTTCTCGGGGACAATGTGCGTCTGCAGATGACGGACGACCCCAAGTCGACGTGCAGTTATTTCGTCGTAGTCGTTCGGATAGACACCGCAATATATATATATATATATATATATATATATATATACATATATATATATATATATATACATATATATATATATATATATATATATACATATATATATATATATATATATATATATATATATATATATATATATATATATATACATATATATATATATATATATATATACATATATCTATATATATATATATATATATATATATATACATATATATATATATATATATATACAGAGGTAGAGAAAGAGAGGGGCAGGAGGATAAAGACAGATAGCCAGGCACACGACGTCCGACGACTTAGGGCCCAGTGGGCGTGTGGGTCGATTAGTAAGGCCCCCTCAGCGAACCCCCTCACCACCCCTCGCCGTCAGCTGCTTTCTGCCGGCAGCCAATCTCTTCGTTTGTTTATCTGTTTGTTGATCTCTGCCAAAAGTCAGCCAGTTGTGTGCCCTTCCATAGTGCTGTTGAAAAATATCTCAGCGGCGGCAGCGGTGTCGGTCGGTGTTGACACACCTTTAAGAGCGCAATGTACTCGAACTTACGAATGTATTTATATATATATATATATATATATATATATATATATAAGGCTACAAAAAAGTCTGTTCGGTTTTGGCGCTATAAAGAAAACACATACATACATACATAGGAGACACGGGAGGTCTTATTTATTGATTTATATATTCTCCGCTGAAAGATACAACCTCTGCCCAACGATTTACAAGGTTTTTGTACTTTTCTGTAGAAGTCTGGGTTTTTAGTGGCAAAAAAATGATTTCAGTTCAGAACGGGTACGACTGCTTTAATGTTTCGTGAACCTTTTCGAGTTGTTGACAGTACACGGCCGTATACTTATCGTCTGGTTATACAGTAACAGTTCATAGTGCACTATTCCGCCCACATTCCACCAAGTACACAATAAAACCTTGTTTGCGTGTATGTCCTTTTTGGGCTGGGTGACGGAGGTGCCAGGTTCCCTTGACCAGAACCTTTCCCTGACAGGAGAGTCGTAGAAGACCCATTTTTCATCGCAGGTCACAAAACAATCGAAAAAAGGCAAATTTTGATGCCTGCTGAGCAAAGAAGTGCAGACGCGCATGCGCGTCATCTTGTTGAAGTCGCTGAGCTCGTGAGGTACCCATTTGTACAGCCTGGAAGTTATTCCGAGGCGTTTTAAAGCTGTGCTAACAGCTTTTTGGGTGATGTAAAGCTTCTCGGCAAGTTCCACAGTAGTTATAGTGGGATTTTCCTGGATTTTCATTCGAAAAACCTCCTTACTGACAGCACTTGGCCTTCCTGATCTAGGCTTATCTTCGAGGTTAAAATTTCCCTTTCGGAACTTCTCAAACCACTGTTGGCACATTCTATGTGTACAGCTGGCATCTCCAAACGATTTTAACAACTTTTTGTGAGCCTGCGTTGCACTCAGTCCATTTTTAAACTCATGGAGTAGAATCGCCCGAATTTGGAATTTTTCTACCTCCATTTTGCAGCACCTTTACGAACAAACGGCTAAACAGATTTCAAAATGGTTGAGACCAGCAGATTCCCCGCTCTTTTTCACATGAAAACAACAAAGAGTGAGCCAATGATTTATGCCTAGGCGCCGGGGCGGGCGCTGTGAAAGCCGCGCAAGCGCCAATCCGAAAAGACTTTTTGTAGACCCTATATATATAAGGTGCGTTGCCAAAAATTTGCAACTATGTTTTTTGGTGATAATTTCGGCTTGATTTGTTTGAATGGCTTGAAGTTTAAGGACCTGATGTACATGACGAACCACGAGTATGATGTTAATTTCGTTGCAATCTTACAATCGGTTCATACAAAAAATAAAAAAGACTGAAAAAAATAGTGTTGCAAAATAACAGCAACAATAACGCCTTACGGAGTATTCGATTCTTAGCAAGGCTGTATGACTTATTTGATACTATATATTCTGTCTTAGAAACATTTTTTTTCGTCCCTTCTTGTGAATCAAATTGTAAACTCGGTCTTTCATGGAGTTAATGAGTTGTTGTAAGTACGAAAATGGAATATTAGTCCATGCTTGCTGGACAGCTTCTTTGAGGCCCGACAAATTATCATATTGTCGACCATTTGCGTATTTCTGCTTTACCAAATGTCCCCAAAGATTTCCGATGGGATTCAGGTCTGGACTCAATGCCGGCCAGTCAAAAGTAACACTCCTTGTTCTTGAAAAAAGGCTATAGTGCTAGCCGAGGTAAAAACGTGACGTTGTCGTGTTGAAAAACTGCGTCAGGTTCCCAATTCTTTTGAAATGGGCTTCTAACTGGGACCCGACGATACGCTGGTACCCGTCGGAATTGTTTCGGGCTACAATCGCGACTAGATCAGACTTCTCATTATATCCAAGCGCGCCCCAATATTTTACAGAACCACCACCAGCCACACGTTTCGAGAACCATTTAGGTTCCTTCCGTAAGTCATGCCAATAGTACTGACAGCCGTCAGGGCCATCGAGATTAAATTTTCATCCGAGAAGACAATGTTTTATGCGATACTATGTGAAAATTCACGCCGTGCGACAATGTGTTTCGATTGCAGTCGCTGCATAAGCTTCCTTCTTGCGTATCGCAAATTTTTGTCAGAACTTAACACTCGGTACACTGTGGATCGGTGCAGGAACAAAGTATTCGGCCATGAGTAGCCAATTGTGTGATTCTACGCCGATTTCGAATAGTCAAAACTGGCTTACGCCCACTGTTAGATCTGTACCTTTGGTTCACTCCAGGGTGTCATCGCCCGCAACAACCGTTGCGGTTTTCTCAAGATATGTCCCTGTCGTGATTGGCGCCTCTCATTGCACCTGCGCACCTGCGCAGTCTATTATTAAACTCTCTAAAGAAGATGTTTCTGGTGCCGCTAAATTTATACCCACAGATACAATAACGCCGGACATTGATCGTATAGAGGTCTTGCGAAAGCAACATCTATGTTACTAATGGACCTTCTTTCCCCGTCTCTTGAAGGCGTGCCGCCAGCTTGCTCTTTGCTTTGACAGAGTGTGAGTTTGTTTGCGCTAGAAAGGCTTGCCGCAAGAATCGGATGCAACCACAACAAAGACGTTAATTCTCACGCAACTGGTGCGCACCAATTGGGATTCGCGACGCAGGCCGAGACCGAGGTAGCGCCATTCATGCAATCCGTGCCGTTCTCGACTCGCCCGAGCCCCCAGGAGTTCTTGTAAAGTTCGATTTTAAAAACGCTTTGAACAGTATAAGACGCGATCACCTGATGAAGGCTGTTGCATTCCACGCACCTCATCTATTAAAACACGTCGGCCTGGCATATCGGCATCCTTAACATCTGGTCCTGCCTGAGTAAGTGGTTTCGTCCGCCACCGGACTGCAGTAGGAGGTTCCCTTAGCAACACCTCTGTTTTGTTTGGATATCAAGGGTATATTAGATTCCTTCGGGAGCCCGCTAAACCTCTGGTACCTTAGTCTATGAGGAAAAAACGTCTGCACAGTAGCCAATGACATTCGACAGGTCTTTAACTGCGGTGTTTCATCTGGGTTGGAGTTATTTCCGGCCAAATGCGAGATATACTTCTTTAGGCCCCAGATATACAGTCATTCCGAGACCTTCTGCCCGGCTACAAGATAACCGTTGAGTACGAGTTGGACCTACTAGGTGTGCCAATTTGCCTCGAGGGCTTCCAGTAGCAGTCGAGTGCTGGAGATTGAGACTAGAAAATGCAGCCAATATGTCTTGCGGCTACTCCGGTTGCGAGACGCAGACGAATGCACCAAGCCACCGGGCTTGTCGTGCTGACCAAGGAATAATTGTCATTACAGGGACTTCTGTTGTTGCTTTCAGTAAGAGCAGATTCACATCTTTTAGTGGGTTCATTGGTGATTCGTCTGCTACAACTATGTGGCCCTGTGATAAATGTTGCGTGCAAGATGGTTTGCTAAGCCATTTGGCCTAAACAAAAATCTTTATCCAGTTTTTTTTCTGTAGGCAACTGGTCGGTGGGCCCGTTAATCAAGTCTTGTAAAGTTCATGCACTTTGCAGAATCTGCTGCACGAGGCTCCAAGATGATTGTGTTTGCCGCACTTCCCTTTATGCCGTTAGTTGTTTGCAGGGACCGGCTTTTAAGCAATTAAAGCAAAGAGTTAATCTGTAAGCTCCAAAGGTGACTAAGTAGCCCAAAAACCGACGTTGAAAAATGCTTGTCAAGAGCCAGAACAGCCCTGTCAAGGTGTCGCTGGCAGTCTGTCTCTCTATCTGGCGCCATGTATTTAGCTTGATTCGACATTGCCGCCAACGGACGCTGTCTATACCAGCGCTGCTTAACGGACACTGCTATCCTTCAAAAGTGACAGAGGAAGGAGTTCAGGCGTACAATTTTATTGTGCCTCCCTTGTTTGTGGGGCGGTCTCTTAAAGCGCAGAAATTACAGCAGGTTCTAAGCGGCGACAGCATTACGCGGCAGTCGCTGCCAGACAGCAGCCACCGCTTGTCGTGCCCAAGCCGTACGCACTCTTGCTGCTCAACAGGTTGTTCCACAGAAACGAAGCCGTCTGTCTGCTTGTATTTGTGCAAACGCTGTCATTCATCATTTTGATATGCATCGAAGTCTTCCTGCCAGGAATTGGAAGCTCGGGTCAGTACTACCCGAGTCAAGTAACAATCACCCGATCACACTGTACGAAACAGCTACTGCTTCTATGTACCACCACAACTGGAATACTAGAGTTAAAATATTTTTAGGGGGGTTGTTTTTAATTATAGACCATCCTCCGTACCTTACGGGCCTGGAGCTTACCGTGAGGCCTATCTTGGATGCACCGAGGGCCGGACATGTTGAGATATCTAGAGTTTGCCCAACATTTCTTGTGGCAGCGTGGCCGCTGACTCTCAGCGGTGTATGGTGTATCATCTATTCTCAATGAGCTTCGCTCAAAGAAAATTGGATCAACACTAAAAGAAATCGAACCGGTGACGTCGACACTGCTCCTACGAATCGCAGTTAAGAGGTGAAGAAACAAAACAACGCAACGAAACGTTATTGACAGAGCATCGAGACGGACAGCGCCGTCAGTGCCAACGCTGTACAGTTCGTTGGCATGCGAGACCGACCATATGCCAATCGAGGCTTTCCGCTGGCAGGGGTGTTAGTGGTAGGCTGACAATGTATGCTGGACGATGCCGGATTGACAACGAGATGCACGCCACGACACGGTCCTGGCCGATGCGGTAGCAGTGGGAAACAGCGGTAGCAGCAGAATCTGTGAAGAACGCCATTGGTTCTTGTGTGATTGTGCCCTTCTAAGCCTCCTATGTGTGGACCACGAGTGAGTGTGCCAATACGTGTGTGTGTATGTATTATACGGTTGTTCGTCTGGACGGCCCAGGTCGTGGCAAGCTCCTTATTCCGTCTAGGAACGTTCCCTCGTCATCGGGCTCATGCTGTTCCCTCCCTTTTGGATCGGTTTGCGTGCCGACCCGCGATAAGGCTTATCTTCATTGTCGTCGTCTTTGCGTCGGTCGCCAATGAAAAACAAGCTAAACACGCCGCCAGCAAATGTTGTCTTTCCCGATGATAGGGGAATCGAATAAAGGGTAGAGGGAGATAGACATAGATCCCGTCTCTGTCCGACTTCTTTGTCTTAACGCAAGTTCAGGGGCTGATGTCCAGGCTTTTCGCTATGTTTCCCCTTTGCATTCGTCTTTCTGTTCTTCTGCTTCCTCCTTCGCATTACCAATGCACTGCCTGCCGTCAAGAATCTTATTCAATAGTTTATTCAGACACTTTAATTAAATATAAATATATATATACATAGATATATATATATATATATATATATATATATATATATATATATATATATATATATAGATATATATATATTTATATATATATATACATATATATATATATATATATATATTTATATATATAAATTTTTTTTTTTTTTTTTTTTTTTTTTGTGGAGGAGGGTGAATGCTTTTACGCACGCTACGAGTACGAGGTATTACCCCCTCTCGAGCAGTGTGGGACTCGACCCTAGCGGTTGGATGTTGGTCCGCCAAGACCCCTACCCACTAAACACTACTCCCCCCTTAAGCTTCACTCTCTAATGGCCCAGATATCCATAGAACAGTACTATGGGCCATTAGGAGAAGTGGCGAGCGCCTACCGGATCATTTGGCCGAGGTCACTCACGGGTTCCCCCACCGGTCCGACGTGCTTGTCCCAACACCTGCGAACCCGTCTGAATACAAGCCACGTCATCTGTTGATGTCGTAAGCGCTATCCGTTCTCTTCTGTACTTGCCGAGCTCGGTTTTCTTTTTCATCACTGCAGTTGCCATTTCCTCGCCCAGCTTCCATGCTGATGCTGTGCTGCATATGTACTCAACAAACATTTTCATGTTACTTCTCGGCGGGTCCGGTGTTCTGGCTCCTCGTTTTTCTTCTTCTCTGGACCATTTCAATCTTAGCAGCGCTATGGCAGTGGTCCTTGCCTGCTCTAGTCCATTGCATTTCAGTAGAGTGTGCTCTGGATCATCGTTGACGCCGTCCGCACAGTGCACGCAGGTTACCGAGGGAGCTTTGCCTATACGAAAGAGATAACTTTGAAAGTCACCATGGCCAGTGAGGCACTGCGTAAGAAAAAAGTTTAGTTCCCCTGCGGGGCGGTTTATCCACTTTTTGATGTCCGGGATGAGCAAGTGAAGTGAATGGCCCGGTGATCCTATGGGTATGGCGTCCCATTCTTCTTGCCACGCTCTTATCGTTTTTTCCCTCTCAACTTCTTTGCTAGACTCACCCCCTGCTTCCCAAATCCTTTTTCTTTCGTTTACTATTAAGTCCCAAGGTGGGGAACCAGCCAGTACCAGGGCTGCGTTTGTGCTAACCGTACGGTAGGCCTGCAGGATTCTAAGCGCCCCTATTCTCTGCGTATTTCTTAGCGCCTTTCTTGCCGTCGTCGTTTTTAGGGTGTTCTGCAGCCAGACTGGCGCCGCGAAAAGTGCAATTGATTCGGTAACCGACATTAATAGTCGTCGCCGACACTCCCGCGGCCCGTATGCATTTGGTAGGATCTTGCCTATAGCGTTAGCCGCTTTAGCCGCCTTGGCCGTGCATTTCCTGATATGACTTGCGCCCCTGAGGCCCTTGTCTAGTAGGACACCAAGGTATCTAGCTTCTGTTACTTGCTTGATCTCCTGGCCCGCCACCATCAGTTTTATGCTGCCCACTTTTTTTCTTCCGGTCAAGAGAATGGCTTCACTCTTTTCCGGGGCCAGCTGTAGCCCAGCTTTATCCATCCATCTCTTTGTCGACCGGAGAGCCATGTTTGTCTTTAACTCTAGCTCTTCCTCTGTTTTTGCTTGAATAATAACGGCCAAGTCATCCGCGTACGCAATCATCTCTACTCCCTGTGGGAGATCTTTCTGTCTCAAGACGTCGTCATATGTTATGTTCCAGAGCAGGGGCCCCAGGATTGATCCTTGCGGAACTCCTGCTGTCATGTCTATCTCCACCGTGCCGTTAAAAACTCTTCTGTCTTCCAAGTATCCCGAGACGGCTCTCACAAGAAACGGAGGAACCGCTTTTCTCACCAGGGTTTCTAAAATCTCTTTCCACGGCAGACTGTTGAAAGCGTTTTTGACATCCAGAAGGACAGCCATAAGAAGTTTTCGTTTGTATATAGGCAAACTGTGCAGCAAGTCAGCTTTGGTTGTTATTCGCTGAATTGCTGTGAGAACTGATCTGTTCTTGCGAAATCCGTATTGGTTGGCCGATAGAAGATCATTTTGTTCCGCAAACGCCCTAAGTCTGTGTTCTAAAATTGCTTCATATCCTTTTGCCAGGGTGTTCAAGAGACATATGGGTCTGTACCCTCCGCTACTTTTGGGAATCAAAACCACCTCCGCCCTCTTCCAGTCTTTAGGCATTTTGCCACTTGCCATCGCCTTAGTAAGTACTGTCGCTACCAAATCCGGGTGTTCGTTAAAAAGCATTTTCACCGCCAAAGGCGGAATGCCGTCGGGCCCTGGGGATTTCCCTGGCTTTAGCCTCTCAGCTGCCATTTTTACCTCTGCACGCGTGATAGGCGGGAACTCTTCTGGGGTTGTCCTTTTTCTTACGAAAGTCTCTCTGTTAAAATGTGCGTCTTGTGGAAAGAGTTTGTTTAAAATCTGTACGACCTCTGTGTCTGGCATTAAAACTTTTGGGGCCTGCGCGCCTATTCCCCTGATCATTTTGTAGGGTTTTCCCCATGGTTCGTCATTTATGTCATTTATCTTTTGACGCCACCATAGCTTTTTGCTTTCTGCTATTTCGTTTTTTAAAAGCACCCTACATCTTCTATAATTGTCTAAGGCAAGGATCTCGGCCTCCCGGGTCCTATGGCGTGTTTTGAGCTTCCTTTTGGCTTTGTTACAGTCTGCCCGTTTCTGCGCTATGACTTTGTTCCACCAATATTTCGGTTGGCAGGTAGCCCTTTTTGGGTGAGGTGGCTTAGTTGCCCTGGTGCAGGCCCTGATGAGAGTGTCGTGCAGTTCTTCTAGGGTGTGCGGGGGAGCTTTGAGGATTGCCTTCTTGAGTTCTCTCTTGAAGACCCCTTCGTCCTTGATCCTGAAGTGCGTTTTGGTTCTTATAGGCATCGTTTTTTGCTGCAGTTCCACCGTGAACTCAATACAATAGTGATCACTGAGGTTTTCTTCCTCAGTGAGCACAATCCATTCTTTCATTTTGTTAACCGTTGTATCGTTGCATAGTGTTAGATCGACCGTTGACTGATGTCCGGCTCTGTGGAAGGTCGGGTCTTTGCCGTCGTTTTGTATATACAGTTCCAGGCTGGCTGCCCATTCAATCAAAATTCTCCCTCTCTTGTTCGCTCGCCGCGACCCCCATATTTCCGATGCCGCATTGAAATCTCCTGTCACTACTACGCCTTTTCCGTTTGTGGCTTCTTTTATTGATGCACCGATTTCAGTCAGTAGGTCTTCAAGTTCGCCCAGGCTGCCGTTGGGGCTGCTGTAACAGGAGTACAGCCTCCATCCTTCTAGCAGTTCCACCCATACAAAGCCTTGCCCGCTTCCATGACTTATTATTTGCATGGAGCCGGTGTTTATGATTACTGCACTTTTAGTTTGATCTGAAAACCACTCTGTTTTGTTTGTTGCCATTGCTTGATTTGGTTCGCTCACCGCTACTAGCTTGGCTCCTCTTCTTGAGACTATCTCTTCGACCATGTAATGCGCGTATTTACTCCTGTTGCAGTTTACTTGTATTACTTTGGTCCTGTTCATTGTTGTTCTGAAGAGTTTAGAACTTCGTTTTCCAAGTGTTGAAAACGGGCCGCCCCTCTAGAGCCTTTTTGTAGCCAGCCATCTGATGTATGCTTGTCTCTTTGAGCTTCCTTCTTCTGTTCCCTGGCCGCTTTTTTCTCTTCCTTTTCTTTTTGCTCCGCCCTTGATTCCCGGGCCTTGGCTTCCCTTTTTTCTGCCTCCAATCTTGCGGCTTGTTTCCTTTCTCTAAGTATTTTGGCGTACTGCGGGCAAGCCATAGTGCGCGGTTTGTGATCATTCTCCTTGCACACGTAGCACGAGAAGTCAGTTTCCTTACATTCCCTTGCTATGTGCCCCTCCTTCCCGCATCTGTAACACCTCCTAGCAGTTGCCTCTTCACTTTGGCAGTCTCTTGCTACATGCCCTATCAAGTTGCACCTATAGCATGTTGGGATTTGAAACCACTCTTCAGCCCTGCATAGGCGCCCTGAGATGGTGATACTTTTTTTGGCAACGAGTCTTTTAGCATCTCGACTAGGCAAAGTTACTAAACATTGCCATGTTCCTCTCTTGTTGCTCCTTGGTGTCTCTACTCGTACCTTCGTTGTTTCATGTAGGTCCAACGAGTTGCGCAATCCCTTCGCTATCTCGTCTAGTGGGATGAAAGGGTTAACGTCCCTCAGCACCACAGTTTGAGTGGGACCCGTCGCTTCCCTAATGTCTATTTCCATTCCTGTTCCCTGTCTCAGAGCATTGGCAAAAGACATGCCGCCTCCGACTCCTTTTTCCGTGATTTTAAGAATTAAGTCGCCATCTTTATTTTTCTTTACTGGTCCGATCTTTACTCCGGCGTCCTTTTGATTAATGTGAGGAGCAATGTCTCTAATCATGTCTTCCATGGACATGCCTTCTTTTGCTTTTATCCTAATGGAACTCTGGCACTCAGTCAGTCCGTTCTTTGCTTTTTATTGGCGCCGCCGGGCTCCTTCCGTCTGCCACAAGTTCTGCCATTCCTCCTGTTTTCCTGCAGCAGACTTCCGCTGCTCTCCTGATTGATTGTCCCTCCCAGTCTGGGGAGATGTAAAGTCCCACGGTGGTGTTGGTGCTTGCCGAATGACTTTTTTGCAGGACCTTGTTGAGGTTTGACAGGAACTGTTCTGGAGTACCCTCTGTACTTCCAACACCGATCACAAGTAGTCTTGTGTTGCTGCTGGCTGAAACAGCAGTGGGTTCCACTGCATCTTCTGTGCCCGCGTCAACTAGTTCCAATTGCTCGCTGCTGCGCAAAACCGCCACCCCACCAATCGGAAGCCGAGTCACGGAGCCGGCGAGTGGGAATTGGTTACTCATCTGCTTGAGTACGTTTAAGTCCTTCTCTGAACCTTTATTAATGAGCATAGCCCGTGTTTCCCTGTCGGTTGTTATGCTGTCTTTTGTGAGATTAGTGGCCTTAAAGATTTCCTCCGGCCATTCTTCCGCCACCAGTCTGGCTGTCTCTTCTAGAGAGGACAATGCTGCAATTTTCGCCTCTATATCTCTTTCCTTCTGTAGGTCCCTATGTTTGTTTTCTTTTTCTTGTTGGCATCTTGAGCACGTTTGTGTCGGTCTTGTCTTCTCGATTTCGGCCTGTAGTTCTTCTGCTTTTGCTTTCCATTTTACTATCTCTTCATGTGCCTGTGTCGTCTTTTTCTGCCATTCCTCGGCCTCTTTGAATCGGCTGTCTTGGACCGCATTTAGTTCGTTCCTACATTCCTGCAACCGCCTCAAGGTATCGGCTTGCGCCGCCAGCTTATCCTCGACATCGGCCTGCAACTGCAGCGCTCTACTTTCAAGCCTGGTTATGGCAACTTTAATGTCCCCTTTAGTGGTAACGTGTTTTTCCTTCAATGTTTTGAGCTGCCTCACGACTTCCAGGAGGCTCTTCATAGCTTCATATTCTGTGTCCGGTTCCTCCATTTGAGTCTTACCTTCAGCTCGTGCTTTTTTAGCCGAGTTACCAGTCCGTTGATGTTCTTCATCTTTTTTCATCTCTCTCTCTTTCTGCGGTAGGTCTTCTGGAGATCCGGCCATCGTCCGCTTTCGCCTGGTGTTCTCGGAGAAACTGGGGTCGCCTCCTCCCTCTTTATCAGTTTCTAATCCCATGCCCGTGTTTTTGTGGGCTTTACCGCTAGAGTGTTCATGTGAAGTTGCTTCGTTCTCCTTTAATGCATCGCTCTCGTTTGTCTGTTTCTTTATTTTATCTTCTAAAATTTCTTTCTTGTCGTCATTTTGACTCTTTTCAGTTGGCCGATCGGGGTCCCTGAGACCCTTAAAGGGATCCATACCGGCTCTTCCTTTTTTCTTCTTTTTTTTTTTTCCTTTTTTTTTTTTATAAACAATAATAATTATTATTATTGTTTTATAAATATTTATATATAATATATATATATATATATATATATATATATATATATATATAATATATATATATATATATATATATATATATATATATATATATATACATAGATATATATATATATATATATATATATATATATAACATCGGAACAGAGATGTAGTAGTGGCCTTAACACTCGTGCTATAAGTTCAGGAGATATATATAGATAGAGTCTGGTGACCCTTGATCTAATTTGAGTTGGTGTAATTCTGGACTTGTTGTACCGCTGGACTTGGCTGTATCGACACGCGTTACCGAATTGAGGTAGTTCAGTCCCGTTTGTTTGCGTATGACTCACATTTTCACGACAGCTGTGACAAACTGGACCCTAACAACGTCGTTATAACGTGCGGCGAATGCATGCCTCCAGCCTACGGCTGATTTGGTGTGCAGATTGCATTTTTGGTGTGCCGCCACGTCTGTGGCCAGTGGTGCGAATGAGGAATGCGTATGAACCCAACTTTAACAGATCAAAGGAAGATCGAAGGATTCTTCACAACGCTAATGGCCGGGACGAACCAGAGCAAAAAGGGTATTCGACGTGCGGCGTGTCTATTTGTGAACAGGATAGCAACTCGGCACATGCCACGCACGTAGCGTCTAAGAACGTTATAGCCACATCAGCCACAACGATGGCCACAAACAAGGCTGGTAAATGTGCCAACGTGGCGGTCAAGGTTGTTGAATCAAGGTCAGCCTCTACAACCAAGACAGAGGACTGCACGAAAAACTGCGCTAGGACAAATGTATGCAGATCGGGTGCGCCGGCTGAAAGTATTTCTAGTAGCACAGACGCTGTTGGTAAGTCAGACGACAATAACTCATCGAGTGGTAGGAACCTGATTGTCAATAAAAACGCAACTAACAACGGTATAGGAAGTGTCCAGGGGCTAAAGCCAAGCTATACGGGAAGCGCGATTAAGTGCACCAAGGATTTTTTCGCAGTGAGTTTGAGTCGTGATCGCACGCTGGTCCAAGAGCTTGAAAAACAAAACAAAGTGTTTGCTCTAATTCTGGACCTAACATGTGCGTTGCTGCCGTTAAGATGTCGAGTGTGATCTACGAAGTCGAATAGGCACAATGCTACCAAAACATCAACAAGGTGAACACCATCTTGTTGTCTGCAAGTGTATTTTGATTGAATTCTATATATATATATATATATATATATATATATATATATATATTAGATTTCCCGTAAGGCTATTGCCCGTGTACGGTTTTTTCATGCCATGGCTAATTTTAATCCACTCCGGCATTTACCTTGTCGAAATTGGAAACCATGCAAACCAATTTAAGAGTGGCCGGTCTGGGTCTCGAACCCAGTCCTCCCGAATGCAAGGCAAAGGCTTTGCCACTAAGCCACCTTGCTCGGTATATACATATATATATATATATATATATATATATGTATATACATATATATATATATATATATATATATATATATATATATATATATATATATATATATATATATATATATATATATATATATATGTGTAGGTCTAGGGAGGTAGTGATGGGTTGTCATCTACCGGGGTATCGCCGGCTTGATCTCTGTTGTTGAGCGAATTTTCTGTTAGCAATCCACATCGGGAATAGACGCTAAAACCATACCGCTGACAGCGGCTATGCTGCAACAGGGACTGTTGGGGAAACCCAGGAACCTCAACTGCACTCGCTTGTGCTGCTGTTCAAAGCGCTCCTGATATTAAAGGTGACATATGTCAAGCAAATAGTAAGTCCATCCATCCATAAGCATATATATTTCTGTAGAGGTATGTCTATGTCATATTCCATGTCGAACATAAGAGGTGATAAGAGACGCCCGCAGGCGTGCATGACAACCTTACGTATGCGTATGCAACACTGTCGAATATATTCAAAAGCGTAAAAAGAAGCGTTGCCAGAAGCAATGCATACGGTTATTTTTCAACCTTATGCACCTAACGTTGATCTAGACGAATAATTTCCACTTGTGTAAATAATGCACCTCAGCAACTTTGCGCGTCGGGAATTGAAATAAATAATAAACGAGGAAAATGACAAAATGTATTAAAAATTGTCGACAAAAATTAATTTATTATAACGCACCGCGTAGAAACCCCAGATTCTCTTACCGAACTCTTTCAGGCAGCGTTTCTCTAGGCTCACTCCGAATTATTTAAATTTAAACGGTGTCAAATTATCTAAGAGAGCTGCGCCACGAGGAGAACGCACACGGTGCCACTGTTATAACTTGAACTGACTGCCAATAAGGAAAGCAAGATTGTCTGTAGTGTTACCATCAACCCCTCTCTTATCTACCAAGACTTGTAGCGCAGAGCAGGTACAATCCAATGCGACATTGGAATACAGACAGATAATGCGTTGTCGAGCCCGGTGGCGTGATGCATGCGCCTCTATTTATGCGTATTTGTGGGGATTCGTCTATGAAGCAATACGAAGACAATGCAAACGTTAGTTAAGCTACACGAGCAGTTTTCAGACTGCGAAGTTCGAAGATAACGAGGCGAACGACAAGCAATGTAAGTTGTGGCCGTAGCGAAATCTCTCGACTGTTTGAACACGCTTGACTTTCAAAACGCATTTCATTTGATAAGAAGAAGCATGCTTTGGCTGATGAGAAGAGCAGCACGTGAAATGTACCACAACAACCTCGCACAACATACATGCAGTAAACTCTCTGTGCAACGTTATTCTTTGGCAGCAGCAGCAGCAGAGTTACCTGGTTGTGGGTCAACGATCTACCAGAACAGACGGGCCCGTAACTCGCTTACTTGGAGTCCTAGTGGCGCTGGTGCATGGAGGACCGAGAGACGATTAATGAATGACCACGAATTGACGTTCCGATCTCTGACGTATCCAAGGTTATGGTTTAAAAAAGAATCAGTAGGCTAGAATTAAGCACCTCGAAATGCGTGCGGCAAGTCGCTTGCCGGAGAACTTCGCCTTAAAAACCACAGCCGCTATAGACAGCCACCGAATTTCACAGCGCTTCTAACGCTTCGGATGCAAAGACCGCCCTAAGCGGGTTACAGCTACTTTGCTCCAGCTCAGTTGTCATCCCCTGCATCAAATAGTACGTGTCCCTATTGAGTGAACAATAGAACCAGTTTCTAGTTAGAGCGCAATGTCGGCAATTTCGGTACAACGTATCTCAAGTGGTAGCAAGGCATCGGGTGTACAATGCCGATTCGTTATGACAATGCTAGTTTCACAGGCTCACGATGTGTTTGCAATCGCCGACAAAGAAAAAACGAAGTGTTTTAGTCTTTCGTAACGGAAGATAATAAGAAACCGCTATATACCTGAGTTGATAAAGCACAATCGGGTCAGTCACATGGCGACTGCAAATAGTGTAGCTATTATGCAGACGCAGAGATATTTCTCTCACTTAGCGATACATTCAAGAAGGGCCTCCCTTTTTTTTGTAGTGCTAACTCCAGGTGATGCTCAGTCGTCCACCTGTTTATTCGATTAAGAGCCGTGCTTGCCCTGGCATCCAGGATAGTCCATGTGCGAGCGGTGACCACGAGTGCAAGATCATCCGCGTAGGCGATTGTTTCCACTCCATCCGGCAGGTCGTCAAGCCGCAAGACACGACATCACAAGTAATAATAACATCACACTTGCTCAAACAGAGAGATAATTAAGAAATAAGATAAGGCAAGAAAGTTGAACAGCACTTAATTCATTCGAGGACGGTCCACAACTGATACCGTGGTCATCTATTATACCTACCTGGGAGTCTACTGTCCGCCTTCAATTGCAGCACACCTCGCACTAAAGTACATATAACACGTTGTTATATTAAAGACATTCTAGTCAACAAATGCAGGGCTGGCCAAGGAATGCCTTGGTCATATTTTGCAGCCAAACTGTGTAAGGAGCGAACTCTAACTGAAGATCTGACGCTTAGCCATCTTCCGTTTAGCCCTGAGGCACAAAGTCCAGTCTTTCGCACAGAAAAAGTGGAATCAAGCCCACCAAAAAGAATCGTACCCTGATTAATCGAGTCACGCCGTGTGGATACCTCACCATATATATAAAGCCAAGCGTTGTTTTAGCACAAATTCTTTTGTACACAGCTTCTATGGTTTTTTTCTGTTTTGTGATATTCGACGTGATCAAATACCTGTGTGTGGAATTCCTGAAGCATCATTTGCGGTAAAGATCGACTGTGTATTGTTAAGCTGAGCCAATGTATTCCCATTAAAAATCAAATAGTTGAAAAAAATCACCTTTTATAATACCATATCAGAAGGTAGCTGTCTGCTCACCAGTGAAGGTTTAACCAACTCTAAGGTAGAGAGATGAATTGCAATTCTAGTCATATCGGCACAATAGAATACTCAAAATTCTGATATTTTGAGTACATGCCAATAGCATCTAAAAGCGTGCATACTTGCGTCACATGTGTGCGACGCCGACGCCAAACCCACTTAAGCTTCTAGCGGGCTTGCGCCGTCGACGTAATCGTCTTAAACGACGCATCACCCCAATGATCGATGACCGCTCCCCCAAAACTAACAAATCTAGTCAATTTCCTTTTATAGCTTTACTGACCGTAAGTTAGGCACTTCGCCTGTCACTCCTAGAGTTAGAACTGTTTTAATCTACAGTGCACGACATCCACTTTCGTTTTTGTTTGCCGCCAGACCGTTTCGCCGCGCCGTGGTGGTTGTGCATTCGCGTACGCCTCACGACCGGAGGAGACACATTTAGCCTTCGGAAAGGGAATGGAGCGTCGTCAGGATGAAACGCGCAATCGCGAGGTTCGACAAGTCCTAACCTCGGAGTAGGAATTGAACAGTGACCCCTTTCTCGTCCAGGATAGCTAGTCGGACTGTGGTGCCTGCCAATTGCCGTGCTGTAACTTCGAGCTGGTGGGGCACGTCCCCAGCAACCCCACGTCAGTGCGATATTACCGCCGCGACTATAAGGTGCTTATCTCTCTCGCTCTCTCTCTCGTTGTTCAACTTTTGAATGCCGGCTAAGCGCAATCAACACGAGGAACCATCATTGATGACGTTTAGTACCCATTCGTCATTGCTACACTGACTCCTGTGCAAGCACAAATGTGCACCGAAATGTCCAAAGCGTTTGCTACTGCCTTCAAGCTTACGCACACGCACCACACAGAAGAAGTGGAATTCTCGAATTCGTAGTAGCGACAACATAAGCTAATGTGTGAACGTGTGTAGTAGCATGTGAGAAAACTGAGAAATCACTAATCAGTGGAAGCTGGAATATCTGCTAGCAGAAACGGGCCAAGCCAGCCCTGTTTATCTTCGTCGCAACTCGAGCATCGCCCGTCCATCAGATGCCGTGCTGAACGGGTGATGCAGTGTCAGGCAATTGTTGCTACGCTTATGCCTTAAGATGATCAGGTGTGCGATCTGAGGGCTACGATCATATCAAGACCCTGCTAGTTAACGCTTAACGGGCAGGCTCACCTGCGTCAAGTAACCTTCCAGCTATTTCCAGTCCACCTCAGTTGATTCGTTTTGACTCTACCGACTTGTCGGCAACAATGACAACTTTGTTTTCGACTAAAGAAGATTTGGTATTGTAGTGACAGGATTCAGTTTTGACCTTCTTCTTGTTCGCCACAACTGAGGTCTTATCATGGCCAGTAACGCCAGGTGATGAGAGTCGTTTTCGAAGAAGGTAGCCAAAGATCTAATCGTTTGTATTGTTGCCTTACTGGCAGCTCGCTTGTTGCGGTGACGTAGTTTTCTTTCGAGATAACGAAACTGCCGTAACGTATGCTAATACTGATTAGAAGTGCTTCGGGCAGTGAATTTGCCGAGCAGTGAACATAAAGGTAGACCCTGTTAGGTAGGGCGCAAGGTAACAAAGATGGCCGGGATGGTAAGTCCCGAAAACACCGACACGTCACGAACGTTCCAGCTAAGCTCATCGTTGAAATGCCAGCGGGGCGCAAGCTCAGAAAGGACTAGTTCATCGCCACCAAACGCTCGACACACAGGCCAGCAACGTAGGTATTGTAACCATACGTCATCATTGTCGTAGTGATTGTAACTGTCGTCATGCAGAACTTGTGGGAAAGAAACATTGCAAGTAACTGACTGAAGGAAACTATATCCCCTTGACATATCTAGAATGCGAATTCATATCACCATAAAGGGTAGCCGTTTTTTTTATACAGTGATTTGCAATAGCAGTAATAGACAGGCAATGGTAACGAATAGGACACAGAACTCTTTTCAATTCACAAAAACAGTATATGAAATTACCAAGTGAATTGCGGGACACGTACCTGAACCATCATCTACAAATGTCTTCAAAAATGGATATACTTCTAATAATCAGATGGAGGGAGGACTAGCCGTCCATCACGAGTGCCAGCACTGCCTAACTGCAGGTTTTTAGGACAGAGCTCTCTCGACTCTGTCAGTGTATTGTTGATTGTAAGTCTTATATTCTGCATGTCGTCTTGGTCTTCTAGCGTGACGCCGTATGTTTTCGTTTCCGCTACCATTGCTTTTATTGTTGCTGTTGTTGTTGTTGTTGTTGTTGTCGGTGTTTCACACATTTCAGATGCAGCAAACAAACAGAACAACACACAAAAACGTCCGGACGCGACGAAAAAACGTCGGTCCCGGACGACCTGTTGTCGTGTGTGCTGCACGCTGCTAATTGTCGGTCTGGTCTCTATTATCGTGCTTGTGGGCCTCTTTTTGTGGTTCGGCCCGTTAAAGATAGGAAAAGGACATAACACAACTTCTACGACAGAGTTTGGCTTATTTTCACTAGGATCGGGCAAGTCATCATTATCATCTCCCAGTAATACGTCGCGCGCAACACGGGTGTCTCCACAGACGCTGCTCCCAACATCACTCAACGTTACAAGAAACGGTTCTTCGAAACACCATCGTTCGACCACACCGAGACACACCTCGGCGACGTCCAAAACGAGTAAGACCCCGGCGCATGGAACGGTCACTTCGAATACGCCCAACACGCCGCATAACCATGCGGAACGCGATACGCCGTTTAATCATGAGGAATTCGGTACGCCGCCTATACATCCGGAACTCGGTACGCCGCGGATACCGACGGGGATGCCTCCAGTAAATTATTCACAAAGTTGATGTCTCCGAGTGATGACGAACGCATTTTGGAAAGCTGGTGTCTACCGACACCCACAACAAACATACAGCTTATTTTCCATTCACGAACAACACTCCTTCTCTTACCTAGACTACACTTTATATCAATATTTAGATACACATACACACACATACATACACACACAAACCAATGGCTTGCCCGTACATATACCCTTCGTGCAGCAAATGTTTTTTGGCCAGGCTGGAACGCCACAATCACAGCATGGTCAACATTCACAGCACGGACCAACCACTAACACAACCGTCAAAGCGACGGCGAGATCCATTTGAAACGCGAACATAGCCCCTCAACTTGCGTGGCAAGGTTTTAAATCTTAATTCTCAAGAATGCGTTAATAATTTGTACACCTTCTGGATTAAAAATAATTCCAAACAACGACGGCAATCAGAGCATGATCATATCGTTAGATTTATGTTTGATCTAAGTCACCTTCCCGGCGGGCGGCTCGTTCACAGTGATGTCATAAATCGCAATTGGGTAACACTTCTCGTTCTGCCGTTTCTTTCTTATATTTGTTTATATGTTTGTATTGTGTGCGTTGCGTTTTTGCCCCACCAATAGTTCACAAAAATGTGTGCCTTAAGTTTTAAAACTTATAAATGAAATTATTCTGATTTATCATACAGAGAATCTGTGATTGCATAGTTTTATCGTGACTTGTTAACCTACCGTCAAAAAGCTGTTCAGCACAAAATAAATAATAAGACAGCATAATGGTGGTTTCAAATATGCGTAATTGATCTATTTTTTCACCAAAGTATGTGACTTTAACAGTTAGATACGATAACAATTTCACACTTCACACACCTGCTGGTGTGCATTGTTTAGAAAAAGCGCACTGAAGACGAAAGTATGAGTAGTTTATTTGATATTTTATCTATAATGGTCACATTGTTCGGCATTTCTGGAAGTCCTTCCTCCAGCAATGGAAGCGACTTCAATTACCACGTTGAACCTTCATGGAGATACGCCGCAACAGTTACCCCCCGACACATGCATCCTTCGTCACAGCAGTTACCCTCTTTTTCGAGCTCACTGAGGAATATTACGGTATCCTCACCTATTGGTCTTAACCCATTAACCGGCTCAAATAGCGGTCGGTTAAATTCTGTGTTATTGCTGGCAAGTGTACACGAAATCGTCGCATCGCAGACTAGCAGACGGCTCCATTCCCACGCATGCTGAGGGGCTCTTCCACTAAACGGCACTTTCACTACTTCACGCCTCCAGAATCTGGGCGTGACACTCTGTAGAGCACGATGTGCTTGGGACATCGTTGATGGCGAAATGTCTTGGATGACAGAGAGTTTCTCCTTAAAAGTGTCTTGCTTTTTTTTTTACCACAAGACGGTCCAGGCGCTCCGTGAGTTCTTCGATCTTGGGGCCGCCCTCCTTAACAAACTTGACCATGGCGCCATCATAGACCCTGGCCAGCCGAGCTGGGTATAGTCAACTCCAATGGAAGTCATTAAATCCTTAAATGCTGTCAAACTCCCCTATCGAGGAACTTCTCCGTGCTGCATAACGCGTGATAAAACTCATGCAGTCTGCGACCGCCGTAGTTAGACGTCTACTCTTATATCTGATTGCTTTCCAGGCTGTGACTTTTTAGAGCTATTGTAGTGTCTAGTCCTAAGTCAATTTTCTGGGTCTCAATTTCTGTAGACTTCAAATGCTCTTATTCTTGGTAAACCCACGCAGCGAGCTGCCAGAAGCATCAGCGGTCTTTGCAGTTTTTCGCCCGGTAGGGCGGTCGCTGAAGTGTTAAAATTGTATAAAATGAATGAAATGTATTGTAATTATGTACCATTTTAAAATGCAATGTTAGTGCAAAATATATATATATATATATATATATATATTCTAGGTTAACCCTATTGTAGTTATAGTTCCTGTAATATATATATATATATATATATATATATATATATTCTAGGTAAACCCTATCGTAGTTATAGTTCCTGTGTTATTAGAATCCTCCCCTCCCTCTAAGGTATAAACAGTTATATTTCTACAATAAATGGCTAACTCCAACACCCGTTTCATGATGAAAAATCTAACTCTAGTAACTCTAGATCTTGCTCTGCTGTAGTCTGCGTTACTTGTCAAGAAAGCGTCAGTGCCTGCAAGGTATATCACATGTTATATGTACAGGGTGTATACAAAAGTTTTCAACGTATTAAGGAACTGTAGAGCTCGTTAAAGCTAATACTTTTTTTCAATGGAGCATGGTCTCTGAGAAGTCTTGTTCCGGAGTGAGAGTGAAGTTACTACAGTTCGTGACACTAGTGTGTTCGCTCGACATAGGAGCATAAAATGTGATGTTGCGAGACCTCCTAGACAGACACTAAGCACACCGCCATGTTCGTGAGAAAATTCTGCCTCTTCCGAAAAACACATAAAGCCGGTCAAAAGATGCGACATGATTGCTTAGAAGAGAATTTGCAAACAATTACGTTCTTTATGGGCTTTCACGCCAAATACCTCAAAATCATTACCATACGACCACTCACAGCGCCCAAAACACATTCAGGCAAATGTCAATGCGAGCTGTAGTTGCGGAGTAATTACGATTTTTCCGGCGGGTAAGTGCATGTAAAATGACTGTGTGGCGAGGTTCACTACCGCCGACGTGTCTCGAGACAGCTGCAGCGCGTCTCCTCGCAGTCATTTAGGCATGCACTTAATCTGGACATCCCGCCGAAAAATCGTAATTACTCCGCAACCAAAGCTCGCATTAAACTTTGGTACCAAAATGATCGTCATGAAATGCGCATGTGCCTGAATGTGTTAGTTTTGAGCGCTGTCAGTAGTCGTAGGGAATGGTTTTAACGTATTTTGCATGAAGGCTAATAAAGCACTTCATTTTTGGCGAATTCTCTTATTAGTGGCCATGTCGCATCTTTTGACCGGCCTTATATGTTCTTCGGGAGAAGCAGAATTTTCTCAGGAACACGACGGTGCGCTTGTTTCTGTCTAGGAGGACTGGTTGTCTCGCAACAGCACATTTTATGGTCCTATGTCGGGCAAAAACACTAGTGTCACAAATTGTAGTAATTTAACTCTTATTCCGAAACAAGACTTCTCAGACCATGTTCTATCGAAAAAAAATGCTTTAACAAGCTCTACAATTCCTTACTACGACGATTAAAAAATGTTGTATACACTTTGTATGTGTATATATATATATATATATATATATATATATGCAGGCACGGGCGATAGCCTTTTCTGCAAAATTACCTGAATAGTTATAGTTGTTTGAATTTATGTAATAATGTAAATTTGAAGCTCAATGAAATGCCGTCCGGAGAAAACGGTCCCATAAAAAAAAAAAAAAAAATATATATATATATATATATATATATATATATATATATATATATATATATCATACAGTTTTATTTAACTCATAACGAGGTGTAAACTATTGTCCCCCAGTGAACGTGACGACAAACTACATCAGCCCTAGGTCTAGGCCTGGTGTCGACCACCTGGACAATGTGCCACCGCCGTGGCGTTACTACGTTGTATATACAATGACAGCCTTTGCCAGTAGATCCATCGAGTCTCCGATAGATGCATACTTCCGACACTTATTTTTTTCCGCCTGCGAAACAGCATAGCCAGCCTGGGTAGCGCCATGAACTGACCATTTAAGGTGCTAAAGAGTCAGTCACGATAGCGTCCCAGACGAGTGTCTTCCCACCCTCAAAGGCTGTTAGGGTAATCCCATCAGGTCGACGGAAGTCGTCTGTAAACAAACGCAAGGGTAACCAGAAGACCTTAGAGCACGCTCTAGGGTATCCTTTAAAACAGTGTGTCTCGTCCTACGGCCTGAGCTGCGGATGCAGAATAAGCTATAGTGACCTAGGGGTGAGACCTTCTCGCCACAGCTGCACTCATGTTCTTTGACTAGAGGGATCCTAAGGCGAAGGCTAAAAGGGTTCCAACGGGAGCACTCGGTAAAGCAGTGAGCCATGCACTAGCACCACTATATGAAACTGCTCGAAGCCGAGCTTCGTCCACCTCGTTTTCTGCTAAATTGAGAAGATTGGCTAGTTGTATATCCTCCGGAGGGGGTGCTCCAGTGCGTGCTAAGAGACATTCCTTCGAATTTCCTAGTACAGTACGTAACCGTTCGACAGCTGGGGAATCTAGTATCCATGACGCCCTTTGTCAGGCACTAGTCGTTGAGGCGCCTACCGCGGGACCTTTGGCCAAGACAGCGTCTGGAATGCCTAGGCCTCCTCTTGCCACGGGCAGAAGGGCTTGCCTGCGAGCTGCCTATGGTAAACTAAGGTTAAGTAAGGAAGACAGAAACCTCAATGTGTGGGTGCTCAAGTGTTCTAAAATATTTATATCTTGGGTAAAGTCAATCCCACGAAGCAGGTGGTTTACCCGTGCTGTCTAGAAGCAGGACCTTCTGCTTCTGGACTAGAAATCTCCTGTGTGCACCCAAGTGACCCACGCGACTTGTGTACGATTTTAACTTCTACACCCAACCAGATATCTGTTCGTTCTGCCCGTCATCAAGAAGTTGCACACCTAATAGGGTAATTTTGGTCTTGTTTGTCCTGATACAGTCTGAAAGAAGGTCGATTATCAGTCTTACCGAAGAGTCGGAAATTGATAATCCTGACACGAAGAGTTTGCATTTTTGTAGAATGAGGAAAGAGAACCCACTCTTCGTTGCAATATCCAGTACCTTCTGAATATTACGGGCTACTGTTACAGGGTCACCAGTTAACACGTCATCATCGAAGTACTATACATTCGTAGATATATATATATATATATATATATATATAGCATACCTTCATTTATATACACACATTTTCATTCTATTCAGTAGCATTTTTAATCACATAGACGCAACTAGGCTTTCATTTAGTCGATCCCATGCCTGCTAAATGGCTTTCTTGAGTTGGTTCACATGTTGGCACAGATGCAGCGGCGCGAGCCGGCGCACCATGTTGCTGGAGTATCAAGTGGGCTTTATCGAAATGGCCCTGCTCCGAGAGAAAAACGTGATGGAGAGCCTCCGATTTAAACGCATTGGTCGTCACGGTTCGTGACTCATCAAGAAAAGCAGTGTGAAGTATTGCCATTTGAGGTAATGGCGCCCCAAAGAGTGACTAAAGTGCCCTTAGTCAATCGGCGGACAATTCTGCCACGCTTTGGCAAGCACTCGAGAATTTTGTAAGACCTTCGGCACTGCCCGCATATCAGCACTGCACTTACCTCTTTTCTCGGGCTTCCACCCTTGAGTAGCCTTGCGCTTCCCAAGGTTTACAGGTTGCGGCAGCCCGAGATTTTACTTATGAGACCATACAACTTCCAGCTGGCGTCAGTCCTGAAAGCGATTCAGCAGATTTTTCACTTCCAAAACAGACGCCGTTAAACGTTGGCTGAATTTATGTTTGTATGACTTGGGAAGTAGGTTATGTCGTACAACTATTTTCACTGTTCTGTCGCTCACACCTAAGTCGCGAGCGAGTTGACGTTAAGACACCGTCGGATTGAAGGCGGCCTCCGAGACGTTTCAGGTCTTTGTATCTCTGCAGCGGCCTTCTCCAAAGACCTAAACAGACGACTGAGTGGTAGTTAGCGCAATACTACGAGCAAAACTAAAAAATGCATTGAGCCTGTTCTTCATGAAATTCACTGCGAAAACACAAGGTGGTGACAGCCATGCACTATGCACCTGGCGTAAACCGTTAAAGGGCGCTTCGGCCCACCTTTTCCCTTGCGCTACCTTTTCCCGCATAAGTCACTAAGATTTGGCGGAACGGTGGAGTGATAAGCGTGCGCAATCTTAGCTAAACCGCTTTCATTGGCGCATAGCAAGTCAACTTCTGGCGCTGAATGGAAGACATAGCACGCGCTAGACAGCGTAGACAGCAGCCAGCGCTGAACTTGCGATGCAATCGACGTGTGCCGTTAAAGAGAAGTCCTTTCGCTTTGCTTCATCCTACGAACATTTCTTTGCCATGAGCTAATAGACAATCGTCTTTGAACAAGCAAGAGTTCGCTTCCCAAAAATAGACCTTTTAAACCTTGCCGGTTAAACGAATCAGCTAGCAAGTGGCAAGGGGCCTTATCAAAAACTTTGACGCAGTGTATAGCGACTTCACAATAATGCCCTCTCTGTTTTGCCACCGTTCGCTGGCTGAGTTACATAAAGAGCGTCGCGCGTTCCTAAACCCTTTCTGAAATTGAATTGTTTAAGCAAAAGGGCATCGTTTACCGCGAAATTCACTATTTTCATAATCAAATTGAAAAATGTTTTAATACGCGTTTTTTTCTGTAGCGATTTTACGCTGCATAATCTTGTCCTACTTAAGCAGGAAGGAGCTTCTCTTCCTTTACCGCATACTCCGCCTTTGGAATTCGGCATAGATAGATAATGGACTTTCTACCACTGACGTAGTGCGTCCTTCCTTATTGTTCAGGCTCCCTTTCGTTTTCGGCCTGACGCAGAGACCGTATCAGGTCACGATGGCTTAGGTAGCAAGCCCTGGAACCCAAAGGACCAGACCTACGGGGCTTGAATTGCGCCGTTTAATGCATCCATCACAGCTCTTTGAAGGCACTGGCTACGGCTATCAATTACAACATTCGTTGCGCACTCGACCTCGATTTCTAGAATTTCAAAGTCCAGCGCGTGGCTGACCGGACTCTATTCGGCGTCATGCGTTGCCTGTCCCAAGCCAGACAGACGCATGACAGCTTGTACCGGTACGCGTCTATGGGCAGTGATCTTCGGCAACCCTAAACCTTAGAACTCGCCGTTTGACAGGTTGCAAAAAAGAAGTCTACAATGTTGCTGCCATTAGAGCGTTTGCATGCAGAATCATTACGTGCGTTGGCGCACATGAGACCAACATTATTCATTAGCCGCAGCACACGTCATCTTTACTATCACCCAGCCCCATTGTCGACGCTGCCGTATAAGCCGCCGCCGTCCGCCGTACGACATTGGTGACCTCTGTAGAGTCAAACCTGGACGGAGGATAAAATACTGAAAAACTGAAAACGCCGGACGAGAGAGAGAGAGATAGAGAGGTATGCAGTGTACATGCCGCCGAACTCAGATTCCAGGAAAAGTAAAGCATCGAGAACTGCATATAGTATAATGGCTATGGCTTGAGCATCTAACGAACCGTTTGACGCGGAGTGTTGTTATGGCATCCATATGAGCAACAATTTGGCTGTCCTAAATTTAAGCTCCGGCCTCATTGGGTGCTCCTTTTGGACCTAACTGTACATTGCCCTGCTGCCGAATTAGTGTCTGCTGGGCAAAACCTATATAAGTGAGTCTAATAACGATAACCGTTTCGACGCAATCTTACCACCGGCATCTTGTTCTATACGAGCGTCAAAATGTGGTTCTCCGGACGTCATAAATACGTCAAAAATACCGTTTCACAGATTAGGCTTTTTTGGGCGACGTCAGGCTGCTGCACTGACGGCGGCTTAATGTTTTATTTCTCTTTCAATTATTGACTATCGTGACGCATAGTAATATATCTGAGAAATAGCCTAGATCGATCTCCTTTCGATCCGCACGAATCACAACAAACGGAAGCTTTAGGGCCGCTCTGCGGTAGTTGACCAGCAAATATGTATTCTTTGAACTATATTGCAAGCAGCTAGCTTTTTGGCTATTCTTTGATCAATGACATCTACAAGTTTATAAATTAATATACATCCGAATGAGATCTACAGAAAAAGGGGAGAACGGGGACAGAGAAAAAGAGAGAGCTACGAATTATTAAAATCACATTATTACCCTATTTTACTACGAGTCATTGGAGACGTCGCTTAGAATCGTAATAGTACGTTATTTTATCTGAGGTTCATGTCAGCGACCAAATTTTTTATTATTTTTATATTGCGCAACACGACGCCGCCATTGCCACCACCCTCGTTACGGTCAGCAGCATTAATATTATTATTATACAACCCGGCCTGTATACAAATCCTGTGTGTAAACAGACGCGGCGCAGCAGCCGGTCATGCAGCGAACGCCGACGAAACGGCAAGAGGAGAACCCGCTGGAACAACGTGCATCGCTGCACGTAGATTCTGCGGCGCCAACGGATGAATGCATTGGTGGAGCAGCCAGTGGTGAGGGCGGCCCGGCTTGCCGTCCAAAAACTAGCGGCGGGAAGCGGACTGCATCAAGCCCCGCAGAAGATACTCGCAGCAAAGAGATGCGTGTATTGCAGGCTGAATCTTGCCTTGCAATCGTGGAGGGTGCCGCCGAAGCAACCGAGGAAGCTCGCAACAGTGAGGAACCTCAGAACGATTTGGAGTTTACCACGGTGACCCGAAATAAGCGTACCCGCGCTCCAAAGATGGTCGTGCCGCCAAAAGTAACGTTTGATAGACAGAAAGCTGTAATCTTCTCCGCTGCTGACAATGCTCTTGAGCTCCACTTTAACGAGATTTGTGACGAGATCGCGAAGGTCGTCGGGGGGAAGATGGAGGAGCCTCGCTTCACGAAGAACGGTGAACTTGTCATAGTGGTGGAGAAGGAAGACGACAGAGCGACCTTACTTTCGCTATCAGGAGTTAGCAGAAGTTAAAGTCTCCTCGAGGATAAGCGGCACACGATCCACGGTGAAGGGCAAGATCACCGGGGTTCATACTTCTATCTCGGAGTCGGCGGTCCTATCGGCACTGCAGCCCTCTGGAGTCACAGAAGCGACTCGGGTGAAAGCGAAAAACCCAAGAACCAACGCTGTGTCGGCAACGGAGCACGTTATCCTGACTTTCTCCGGCAATAGCTTTCCGGCTGAGGTGCGTCTGGGGCTTAAACGGCATGGCGTCATACTATATCATGAACCCTCGCAGTGCTACAAGTGTTATAGTTTGGACCACTTTGCCGCCAATTGTAAGGCCCCAAAACCCAGATGTCGGAAGTGCGGCTCTATGGAGCACCTCAGAAAAGATTGCAACGCTCAGGCCCGCTGTTGTTTATGCAACGGGGAGCATGAGGCCACGTGGGGAGCATGTCCGCAAAGACTGCTACGCATGGAACAACTAAAGAGAGCCTCGCGAAGCATGGTACAGAAGCAGCACGACGCCCCGTAAGTCCCAATCTGCGTACCAGTATCTAACGTGCAAGCATCCGACAATTTTACGAAGCGAAGCTGGTCTTCGGTCGTAAAGAATGGGATAAAAGAAGTTGACGGTGGAAGTCGTATCCCCACGACACGCATAGAGGAAGCTGACCGTATTGCATTAAAGCCGGCAGCTCCGTCACAACAGCCAGACATATCGGCACAACCATCAACGGACAGTATTGTAGAAGAAGTACTCCGCAGACTATCTCCAATCATACAAGAAACTATAACGAGCGTTATCTCAAAAGTCTTGGAATCCGTACTGCCAGTTGTCATACGCGCAGTAAGCGGGGGCAATGGCACAGCCAGAGATGAGCATAATGAATGCTACCTCGCTGGCTGAGTCGATCCAGCTAGCTTTCTGTAATAATGCCAAAAGAAACTGCGGCACCCCCCGTGAATCAAAATGACTGCCTTGACAACAACAACAGCAGCATTACGACCAGTGGATCAAAAACCCGGTGACGCTCGGAAAAGACCAAACTCAAGGAACAAAAGCTTACGCAAGTTATCAAAGTAGTACTATGGAACTGCGAATGGCATGGCGTATTAGAACTGTTAGGCGCGGAAGCACTCCGAGGAGTGGATATTCTAATTTTGACGGAAACTTGGGCTGTAAAACCTTTTACTTTAGGGGGCTTTTACGGGTATCACGCACTTGCACATAAAGGCGAGGGACGGGGTAGACCAAGTGGGGGGGTTTCAGTATTTACGAGAGCAGAAATTGGAGAAATGAAAATAGGAATAATAGCGGAAAATTTAGTAGCAATAGCGTCAAGGGGGGTGGAGATTGTGGCAGCTTATGTAAAACCGGCAGGTGTAGAGTCTATTGAGACCATGACAGAACGTATTATGCTCGGGGTCGAGGCTGTGCCTAGAAAAGCACCTATGATTCTAGCGGGGGATTTTAATGCCAGGTTGGACAAGGGAATTTCTGAACGAACTGAAGCATTCTTGGAGATTATAACGGAGATAGGCTGTTGGTTAGTCAGCGAGCCCGGCCTAAACACATTTGAATGTAGTACAGGAGCGTCAGTCATCGACGTTTTTGCCACAGACGGAAGCGTGAATGATATAACATTCTTAGGGGAAAATACATCTTTTCGGGAAGGAGCGGGACTTAGAAGGCATATACCCATGGGAATGACATTTAAGATTAGCAGCAGTGGGGAGGAGTGTAGCCGTAGGCAGGGGACCGGAACAAAATTGGATAGTGGGATTTTCTTAAAGGGAGTTGGGGAAGTGTGTCCACCAGGGGAAATTCACATAGAGTCATATGAACGTAAACTGGTAAATCTAATCACAAGTGCAATAGTTCCGCGTCAAGAACAAAAAGGAAGGCCCTGGTTTAGCGAACGGTGTAGAGCAGCAAAAAATGCAAACAGGCTAACTAGGAACTACGTAAAGATTTTTCCGGTAATGAGGCCGTTTGCTATAATGGTAAAGAAAATGACGCAAAGGATATACAAGGAAGAGAAACAGAAGTACTGGGAAAGCCGGGAGTGGAAGTTGTTACGAGAGGCAGAGGAACACCCGCACAAATGGCTAAAGCAAGAAGACCGTTATATGCGGTATTTATAGATCTTAAAGCCGCCTTTGACCTAGCGCCGAGAAACATAATTATGAAGAAGCTAGCCTTGGAGGGAGTTCCAAATCAGCTGTTAAAAATTTTGGGGGCCATCCTTAGGGAGAGCATAGTATGCATCGACAACGGTATAGGGATTGTGGGAACAGTAAAGCAAACTACCGGCGTGGCTCAAGGAGACGGACTTAGCCCGTTGCTTTTTTCAGTATTATTGGGAGAGCTACCCAACCGGGTGAGACAGGGGTGGACTCGTGAGTGGGCAAGTACTTTAATGTATGCAGACGACATTGTAATCTATGGTAGGGGTCTATTTAGGGTTAAACAGGGACTGGAACGAATAATTGATTATATGGACGAGATGGGGCTTAGCATAAACTGGCAAAAAACAGTAGCAGTTAAGTTTCGACGAGGGGGTCGATTAGCAAAAAACGACGTTATTACAAGCTAGGGGCAATGTAGTACAATTTGTAAATAAATTTACTTATCTGGGTGTCACTATAACGTCGAATGGTAGCAGTTTCCGAAGACATATAGAAAGCAGAGTGGGAAAAGCAATCCGAGCGGCAGCAGCAATTAAGAGCCCGCAAATGTTGTCAATACATACCGCCTCCGCTCTTTTCAAAATTAAAATAGAACCAATAGCAACATTCGGTATATCACTTATATGGGAAAAATGGGAGAAGCAGAACTGCAGTTACTAGATAGAGCCAGATTTTTCTTTATGAAACGGGTTTTGGGTTAGCCAATTCAAAAAGAATAGAATAGTTCATATCTTAGAGGGGGGAGAGTTTAATGACACAGGATTTACAACTTCGATGGGGCTTACCTAGGACGAAAGCGTTTGAGGCTTATACTTTGAAGTGGACGGAAAAATTGAAGGGAATCGATTTAGGAATATATAATACGGTAGCGATGACAAGCACGGCCTGGCGAGCAGCGGGATATAAGGGCAGACATTTAACTACGGCGTTTGCAGCCCACGGGTTTCATCACGTGTTATGTAGCACGGAAGAATTCCACGATCATCAGGAGTGTTGCAGGTGCACGAGGTGCTCTGCCCAGTGCGATAGATACCACGCCGCAGCATGTCCTGCAGTTCAGTCAATAGCTGAGCTAGCAAGATGAGAGAAGACCCAATGACGTGAAGGAAGCACTAGTTGTGTCTAATGTATATGTTATAATTTTACCCAACCTGGGTGTTAATAAACCATAATAATAATTTTCTGACCTACGTAAAGCAGCGACCGACGACTAATCTAATTAGGTCCATAAGGGGTACCAATTTTGAAACAAGGTAGACCGCCATCACAATTAGGCTCATATAGGGTGATAGTCAAAACGTCCCATGTCGGAAAGCTTTCGGAACGCATGATTCTCCGCCGCTTGCTTACATTATTACAGAATAAAGGAACACTAACGGATAATATGTCCGCCTATAGGCCACTACGATCGGCCCAAGATAATATTCTGGATCTAGCTACTGATATCAAAGAAGCAGTCGCCAGAGGGGATCATGTCATGGCCGTGTTCCTTCGACGTCGAAGGAGCCTATAACCACCTCGATCACACTACCGTTGTCACTAATTTGATAAAAGCAGGATTAAAACCTAGTAGCGCTATCTTCAAATTGATTCTGACATTCCTGAAAATCGTAGCATGTCAATCCGGTGCAAGGGAACACACACGGATGTAAAGACTCTCGGTAATGTCGGCCTTTCTCAGGGAGTACTTTCTCCAGTACTGTTTGTTATGAAACTAGCTGGGCTGGCTGATGTCATACCGGACTATTTTAAGTTGTCTCAATACTCTGACGACGGTGGCGCTTTGGATTCGCCTCAAAGGTCGCACGATTAATCCAATCGCAGTGATGGAACTGCAACTGACCTTAAGAAAAATCGTATCGTCCTTAGGAGCTCTGGGACTCTCCATTGAGCCTTGTAAAACCAAGAGCATGGTATTCAATGTGAAAAGAGGACAGAAGCTTCTGCTGTGATTGGACAATCGACAGATTGAGCAAGTGAGCCAGGTGAGATTTTTGGGAGTGACATTTCAAGATAACTGCAATTGGAACAGAGAACTCGACATCATCAAGGAAAAGGGCGAGCGAGTGCCGAATATGCTGAAAAACGCTTGTGGAACTTCTTGGGGAATCAAACCAGATACGGCGATGAAACTAGCAGTCGATCTGTTAGGATCAAAGATTAACTATTCCCTTGGCGCAATGTCTCGATAACAAAAAAGGACTATGGAGTGATAGACTCTGCTGTTGCTCAGTGTGGTTAGAATAGCATTAGGACTTCTCTCTATGACATGTACTAGAGCTGTCTTGTCAGAATGCGGTATTATGCCGAATTAAATAAACAATTCATCCTAGAATGTCACCTGCTGAGACTGTGCCGCAGCAGGCAACATATCAGTGGATAGCGCACAGATATACTTCGCGGACGGATCGGTGGATGGATCTGCGGGAGGAAGCAGGTGTTTTCCGAATCAACGACAACATGGAGATCAGCAAACATATCGTCAACTGCAGTAGTTCAACTTCGGCCGCGCTGGTAGCAATATCTGAAGCATTGCTGCAGGAAACTGAAGGAGCCATCAAATAAAAGGGTCGTGATCGTCAGTGACTCGCGTGCCGCATCTCGAGCATCCGGGCTGCAGATCCGCCAGGACCCGCCTTATCTCTAGTGGAATCTATCATCAAGATTATAAGTTATCTAGGCCAACCTGTAGAGCTACAGTGGGCACCCTCCCATGTAGGCATTTACGGAAGCGAGGTGGCTGATGCACTCGCGAAACGAGGTCTGTTCGCAAACAAAGGAGAAGTAGCAATATCCCTTAGTAAAACTGTGTTGAAAGCTAGGAAAGAAGCCCTAGATAAGCACTATGAGACTTGGAGGAAGCAGGGAACTACAACTAAAAGGGACACGATGCCGATTGCACCACGGCGAAAAGGCTTGATAATGATGCTCTGTTCCAGAAAAGAAGCGGTTACTATTCACAGGCTACGTTGCGCTAAAGGGATGACGCAGAGCACCAGGTTCCACATTAAAGTTGCGCAAAGCCCGCTATGTGATGTATGTTTGGTACACGATGATATATTGCATGTCCTAGATACATGTAAAATATACGATACTGAGCGGAAAGTATGGGAGAACGCTGTAGCTGCTGATCATATCGATGCAAGCCAACTTACTATTCGTATGAAAGACCAATATATAGAGGAACTCTTACAATTGTTAGAGATGCTGAATTAATTGTCTAAATGAATGATATATAGCTGCCCTGAGTAGGGCTGACAGGCAGTCAAATGTGACGTGCTCTGGGTTTCTGAGATGAAACCTTCAATTGTAATTAATGTTACAATAAACTCTAATAAATAAAAAAAAATAGCGTCCAGCGAACGAACTGTCTGACTCATGAGATATGAGATCCGTTGTTATGACTGTACCTCTAGGCGTTTCATCAACACCTATGCGTACATATCTTTAAAGCTTCTATGTATATATATATATATATATATATACAGTACGACGCAAACGTTTTTATATAAACTCAAGCAGAGTTCTCACATATGTCCGAATGCAAGGAGTGTCAGAAAAGTCGTGTTTTGTTTTTGAAAACCGAGTACCTTATCGCTACCACATGTATATTACACACACTCATTGCAAAACAACTGAGTCCTGAGAACATTTAGTAGTCATTTAGACCTTACGCATCATTAGTAGAGTACTTTTCTTCTAGACACACCTCCGCAACCTGGGAAACAGAAGTTTAGTTTAGACAGCAAACACTTTGCCAGTCACCTACGGCTCACGCGATCCGCTTAGACGAACCAAACTGTGGCGCAACAAGCCTGCAAAAGGACCTGCGCTCATTCTTCTTATATAAATATATATTCGACTCTCATAGTAAATTGCCAAGATGGTTGACTGTCTGCAAGCACAGACTGTTGACAGGAAAGGCGAGGAAATTAAGCGGGTGCTGTACAACAATTCCAGCACAATCCCTCTCCTCCTCCAACGCGGGTAGAAGGACACGTGATGCCAATGGGCAGGAAATCCTTTCCCGGATTTACACAGAGCCCCATATACTGCGCGATACGGGTAAAGGCATTCGTCGGTTTAAAATAAAGAGGCATTCGCCAGTCCGAACGAAAAAAGGCATCCGCCAGAGAACGTGTATGTGTTTTAATTCATTTCGTACGCGTCTATGCTGCAGGTGCAGTTGTTGACGTAATATCGGGCTCTATTTTTTTTTTGTTTATCGTCTGCGTGGCGTTGCAATGCAGCAGTACGTTCAAAAACAACTCTTAGTTGAACTATCTTAACCTCTACGGATACTTCGATCTGTGTCAAACGCTGTTCGATTCCTTTCTAAAGACTAGGCAGACTCGGAAACGATGATTGGACGTCCACAGGAGGTCTGTAAAGTTCCCCAAAGCGTTCGCAACGAACTTGTTCGTGGCGTATACCGTAGATTAAAGGTGCACAATTTGTTTCCTAGCAACTCGCGTCGCACTCGGACCTTTCACTAGACAATTCTCATCATAGAAAAACGCACGTTGCTACAAGTAATCAGGAAGACGGGTCGGAGACCGTACAAGGTATCTGCGGAAAAGGGCAACTACAACAGTTATTGATGCCTGTGTAGAAAACTGAAACAGTGAGTTAAATGGTGTAAACGTAAGCATATTGTACGTCCCAATATCCGCTTATAACTAACTAACGAATAAATAATAATGAAAAACGGACATGTTTGCATAAATGTCATCATCGCATCATAACACGACAGCAGAAATTCGATTAACAAAACGCCTCCCTAGAAGTGCCTGCAACCGTCAGACCGAAGCGAAGCTGGTACTCACCGTCATAGCCCATTTGAGCGAGAAGGGAGGCGAACTCTCGGGAGTGTCCAAACGGGTCAATTTGCCACCCGACACGACTTACTCCACACTCGCCAAAAATTTCTGTAAATTATGATAGCATATACATATATGAATGAGTGCATGTCGAGGTTTTGCGTAACCGTGAAAATGTAGAACGCGTATGATCTAAACGCGTTATTCATATGTCAATCTGGACGAAACACTTCGACGATATACAAGGCGTCCAAAATAATTATTATTAATGATTAGCTGGCATATCTTAAAACCGCTCAGCTCTGCTCTTTTCGCAAATGGAACAACGTAGGACTGCCAAAATAAAGGGACGTTAGTCAAGAAAGCGTATGCATTGTGAAAGAGTATCATAGCAAGGGAAACTGTGTAGGGTACGCTGGCGAGCTCTTCGTGCCATTTACGGTTGACATAAACGGCTTTGCGAGAACACCACTCGTAAACTTGTACAAAGGCGATACAGAAAGACAGAATCAGCGTGTGACTCAGCCGCGGAAAATCACGAAGCGCTCGTCCGACTAAAAGTATTGTCACTGAGACCGGCGCTGTGCTACAATGTCTGGAAGTATCGGTTTGGCGACACACCCAACGCCTAGCTCTGATTGGCGCACCTCAACGTGGCCAGGTTTTGAGACCGGATCTAGCGGTGTATCCGTGTGAGATAAGAGTGACGCACGAATTCAACCCTAGGGACCATAAGCTTCGCTAACATGGCTCGCTGCCGACATGATGCGGCACGTTGCCGATTTAATAAAGAAATTTCGATTTTACGATGAGACCGTTTCTATCTGAATAGAAGTGTGAAAAAGCAAAAACTGTCGCATCTGAGATATAAATATAAATATATATATATATATATATATATATATATATATATATATATATATATATATATGTCTAAACTAGCCAAATCGAAGCCGAGCGACGACCATTGCAGGAACATGCTAAAGTAGGTAACAATTCAATTCGTTTGTTTTACTTGCTACTAACTTTTAAGGATGTCCAGTCCGTAACTCATCTGATCGATGATATTCATATAGTGCGTCGCAGCTTCATCGTTCATTACGTATCCGCCGCTCACCAACTCGATTTGGCCGTTCAACACCAGCCGTTTGAATGTCTCGCGCGTTTTATTGTCCCTATACACAAAACAGTAAAAACGGCAACGAAAACAACGGCACTGCTACAACCGTCAACAAAAACTATATAAAACAAACATTTATTTCCGTGTTACGGAAGAGTACAATTGTGGTACCGGAAACAATGATATAGGGCCACCCATTTTTGTTACATTTCACGCATTTATTATAACCAATCGTGTAAAGATCACAATGATACATGCTCACAGAGTAACAGCGGAAAGTTCTATCGACATTTGGAGTCTCGGATTACTTTGAACCACGAGATTTTCACATATGGCACAGCTACACCGCGAATAAATTATAAGGCCACTAGCAAGATACCTGTTTTAACAAATTAATTAGGCGGATTAACGGCATTCGGGCTAATTTCACGGCATTTAGCAACTATACTTAATACTCAGTGAACTTTCCATTAAGTCTGATAACCTCAAAAGTGCGGTTTGGTATAGTGTTAAACAAATTTTGGATGACATTTGCAAGAGCTCGTCCCAAGCCTCGAAAATTGTTTTTTATCGGTGTAAACTTATTGTTCGAGCTAGCTCCACACATTCTGGATCATATTAAGATCAGGTGAGAGTGCAGGCCAGCGAAGGACTTCAATGTGACGTTGGTCGAACCAGCTTGCGATCCGCCTGGCGGTGTGAGTCGGGGCGTTATCGTGCGTAAAAACGAAGTCTGGCCCTCCCATCAGCTTAAAATGCGCCGATTGCTCTTTTAGTAAATCCCCGTAGCGCGTCGAATAAACACGACCGTCTAAAAAACAATCGGCGACTTTGTATAATACCCGACAGCAGCCCAGATCAGCACTGAAATGCCACCTGAGTGACGTTTTGACAAAATTCGTTTTTCCTTGCGGACTTCAAGCAAATAATAGTTACATCGATCCGGTTCATCAAAGTTAAACTTTTTTCATCCGAAAAAGCACTCTGTGTCACTCAGTGGTCCATGACATCGTATCGTGGGCACTCAGTTGTCCATGACATTTTATCGTGGGTGAAGTCAAGACGAGCTTTCATCGGTCAGCGGTCAATCGTTGTTTTTTCTTGTGTATTTTGCCAATGTGTCTTCCTGAGGAAGCTTTGCACATTTCGCACGTTCGTTTGCACGTCGGCCGCCTCCGCAATCGCCCTCGCCGAGGGCGCAGAGTTCGACGCTTTCTTCAGAATTGCAGGTTGTTTCGTTCCAAAATAGAATTTGGACGCCTAAACCCTTTTTTTTACGGCGTATTTTTTACCTAAATTAACAAAGTTATTTACTTCTTAGACACAACGTCTTAATTGACGGGAAATTTTGCGATTAGAGAGGCCGATGTTCTTATAAGCCTTGATATGGGCCTTTTCTTTACCCATGAGGCGCCAGCCTAAGCCTATCGTTTCAACAAAGAAAAAACTTCTGGTAGGAGGTCTGCCTTTGTTTCTGTCGAGCCGTTAAATGAGCCCAAACGTTGTTATTCCACTCAATTCACTCGCTAAGACATGCATCTTGGTGGTGACTTTATAATTTTTTCGCAGCGTAGCTGTGCCAAATGTCGAAATCTTGTGTTTTAAGGTAACCCCAGCTGTATCAAAACAATATGTACATATTTTAAGGTTTGGTAGAACTCGGAAAGAAAATAATTTTTCCCAATAGAAAGAGGGGGCGGAAACGTCTTGTTTTATTCTGCTTTCTTTTTTTTCTCCATCATAGTTGTACAAAATTTACGTCCGCGGGAGAACCAGTCAACGCACGAAGGAGCCGATCATACCGGCGAGTTCGGAGAGGAAATTCTGCATAATGAAGGACACTTCGCTAGCTTGCGTAGCGAGAGGCGAAATTGCCAAATTAAGGAAAGTCATTAAAACGTCGATATGTTGTTATGTCTTACGCTAACGCTTTTACGCGCAAAATCATAAAATGTTGCTATTACGACCAAAAATGTATGTCCAGAAGACTACAATCCAAGAACAGGCAATGGCAAATTGAATGCCCACCATTTTGGGGCCAAAATGATAATGCTGCGTTACGTAGTTGCCAAGTAACTAAGTTTTTTTTCAATTTCGCCATTTTTGGTTGTAATGGCAAAACTTTACGATTTGCACGTAAAAACGTTACCGTGACACATAACAACATGCCGATTTTTTATAAATGTTCTTAATTTGGCTATTCGCTTTTCGCTACGCAAGCTAACGAAGTCTTTCATTCAAACATGCCGGTATAATCGATTCCTTCAAGCGTTGACTGGTTCTTTCTCAAACGTAGATTTTGCACAATTATGTAGCTGAAAGAAGGTAGAATAGCTACTTTTATAGATTTAATCCTTACTCTTAACTAAGTTTTGCGCCTTATTCTGCCTTTTCTCTTCTACATAGTTGTGCAAAATCTACGTTTGTGAGAGAACGACTCAAAGCATGAAGGAACCGATTATACCGGCGTGTTCGAAAAATTCTGCACAATGGAATGGCGAAAATCGAATAACCAGACTAAGGGAAGTCATAAAAAGTCGATAATTTACGCTACCGCTTTTACGGGAAAAATCGTAAAATGTTTTCCATTATGACCAAAAATGTAAGTCCAAAAGACCACTCTCACGCAATAGCAAATTTATTGCCCACAATTTTCGTACCAAAGTGATGGTGCTGCGTTACGTAGTTGTCAAATAACTAAGCTTTTCCGACAGTCATCGTTGTTATATTTTACGTGCAAGCTTTCACAGTTCAGAACCGTTTCTGCCATGACGTACACTTTATGCAAATATGCATGCCTTTGCTTTCGATATGGCTATCGAAAAAAGCCTAGTTACTTGACAACTACGTAACGCAGCATCATCACTTTGGTACGAAAATGGTGGGATCAAATTTGGTATTATGTGAGAGTAGTCTTTTGGACGTACGTTTTTCGTCGTAATGGAAAATGTTTACAATTTTCACGAAAAAGCGTTAACGTAAAACATAACAACATATCGACTTTTTATGACTTCCCTTAACCTGGCCATTCGCTTTTCGCTACGCAAGCCAGTGAAGTGTCGAAGACACAGAATTTTATGCGCAACACGCCGGTATAATCGGTTGCTTCATGCGTCGACTGGTTCTCCCGCAAGCGTAGATTTCGCACAACTATGTAGGAGAAAAAAGGCAGACTAACTATAATAAAAGATGTCTGTAGTCTCAAAATATATATATATATATACTAACTATTTTTATAAATTTTACTCTCTCTCCTAAACAAGACGTTTCCGCCTTCTCCTTCCATTAGGAAAACTTATTTTCTTGTCGAGTTAGCCCTTAAAATAAGTACATAACTATATGAATGACCTTATATATATATATATATATATATATAAGTTTTTTATCCGTATAATACATTAGGTATATGTTACACACATCAAAATAGACCAGCTAAGCCAGTGCGCCTAGTAGACGCGCATTGTGGCTTTCACGTGTCCGATTCAATGAGGCCAGAGCGAGACCACTTTAGGAGTGTGCCCCGAACAGAGGCAGCGTTTCCACGTTGTATGCCAAGATCCAGACGTTGTTTAAAAAAGGACGACGACCTGTTATCACCGGATGACATGTTTAACAAGGTCCCGACTTTGCGGATCAGCAGCTTGGTCCGAACGCCAGGGGCACCCAGGGTTTCAAACGCGAGAGGGCAAAATTCTTGGGGATAGCCGATAGATGAGTATTTTCTCAACTTGTTAGTCTCCGCAAGGTGGGCTGCATAACCAGCTTCCGATGCGCCGCCGCCGATCATAGAACGAGCTAAGGAGTCGGTAACGGCATCCCAAACCAGCATTTTGCCTCGCTCGAATGGTGCAAGTGTCATACCATCTAGACGTTTGCCGTCCTCCGCGCAGACGCCTGGGGATTCAAGAATGCACGGACGACCGCACGACCTAAGGGCTCTGCTAAAGGTCTCAATTAATAGCGGCATGTCTCGAGGGTCGTCCTGCACTAATAATGCACGATAGTCCGTGATGTCCTAATTTATCGACGGGGTGACCACATTGGCACCGACGAGGGCTAACTATGTATGCCCCTAGTCGTATTCTACTGCTATGCCAATCGACTCGTCATCAAGAAGGTTACCTATGAGGGCACTGAGAAGCGCGTGTAACCAGGCCCCTGAATCCTTGGCGGATACGTCGTTTAAGCGAGCTGTGTCGTCGGCAGCTTCGTTAAAGAGACGTCGTTGTACCTCGTCGTTAAGAGGGGAACTCCAGTCACGATGGGATGATACGTTTTCGGGCCTACCCCCACAGCGCGGCTGCAAGGTTTTCTTGAAGATGGGCTAAGCGGTTTTTGAACTGGTCGACTCCCGCTGAATCTAAAAGAGGGATTGCCCTGTTTTCCGCGCTTAGCATCGACGAGACCGCAGATTTTATTAACCAATTTATATTACAATCCTGTGTAAGTGAACGTGTTAACTTTCAGCCTATAACAGCCCTGGTGTGCACCATTCGGCAAGCGACCCCAAAACTGAGATCGCGTTGCCCCGCTGGACGTCAATGGAAAGTCTTTGGCGCAAAAATTGTGCGGCTCTCTTGTCCCCAGTAGTTATATTTAATCGTTCGCCCAATTTAGTAAGTATTCTTTCAGTCAAGGGGCCCGGTGGTCCCAAGGTTTCGAAGGCCACTGGGCTGAAGTTATGGGCTCTTGCCAGTTCGGCATATTTGTTCATCTTGTTCGTTTCTGCTTGGGTCGCGGCGTGACCAGCTCTTAGTGAACCGAAACCGACCATTGAGGGTGAAAGTGAAGTCGGTTACGGTGGCATCCCATATGAGGGTACGGCCTCGTTCAAAGGGGATGAGAGTCATCCCGTCGGGATGCTTGCCGTCGTTTCTGGTTAGTCCAGTTGGTTCCAGTGTACTTAGGTAGCCTGCCGTCCTCAAGGCCCTTGCTATTGTGTCGTTGATAGCCGCGTGACGTGGTCGACGACCTTCACTGAGGGCGCAGGATAGAGCGTGGTGAGCTCTAATGCCCACTGGCTCCCCGCATCGGCATATGTGAGGGTGAACGAGCGGCGTACCAAGTCAGAGGCCAACGCATATTCTTGTAGTGACATCATCCAGTAAGGTTCCTAACGATGCACTGGGTAGGGCTGTGTAGCCAATCGCATCTTGCATGTTTTGCGGAGGTTGCCCTAAGCCGAGCCCTAGTAGAGTTACTGTCAGCTTGATCAATAAGTAAACAAGCATGTTGATCGGCTAGCATGGCCGACCACTCACTCTGAGATGCGACGTTATTTGGTGAAGTTCCAAGAACCTCAACCAAATTACTCGTGACTCGATCTCGCATGGAGGTAAATTCGAGCTGGCCGGCTTCGTCAAGAAGTTCGCAGACCTTGCCGGAAACTTGGTGGGTGGCAGCAACTATCGCAGGGAGTGCTAATATTGTAGAGTCTGGTAAGCCAATGTCCCCCTTGGCTATTGGCAAGAACATCTGTCGTTTGGCTGTATCGTCCAGTTTGATGTTAAGCAGATTGGTTATTGTATTAGCTGTAAGATCATTGAAGCGTCGTAACTCGTCCGTTTCGCCGGTAAGTTCGATACCCCTCAGAATATGAGTTAGGCGTGTGGCTGAGTAAGAGCACCTTAGCAGGTAAAGACCGCTATGGTAACCTATCAAAGGAAGGCGCTCCGAAGCGGTATTCAGTTTATCCAACCACTTCTGCAACACGGGGGCGACACCTTCCTGAAGTAGGGGTACCCCTAGGAGCTCTACTTCGTCTGCGCTGAGTATCTTGCAGCCCGGTAACAAGTGCGTGATCTCAGAGGTTGTTGAATCTGCATCAGGATTCCATACGAACAGTTCGCATTTCGAGGGATTCAGGGCTAAGCCGCTTAGGTTCTCGAAATCGATAATCTTCTGTATGTCACTAGCGATTGTAGAGGCGTTGCCTGCCAGTACGCCATCGTCCAAGTACCACATGTTAAGCGGGCTTTCGAGCGATTTGATCAGGTCGTTAACTGCCAGGCAAAATAAAGGTGGACCCAGAGGGTCTCCTTGTTGTATACCTGTCTCGGACGATAGTATTAATTCAGACGTTACAATGCAAGTTGGACGTCTATATGAGGACTCGACATAATGGTACATGTCTGGGGTTGAGTCCTTGACTGTCCTTAGCAAATGGTCTCTTCTTATCGTATTAAAAGCACTTGAAAAATCCAACTTGAGCAAGTACGTAGGGCAAGTCCTGGAGGCCAGGAAAGAGCGAGTTGTATGAACCGCTGTTTCTACTCCGGCTTTGACCGAGAACCCCAGTTGTCGGTCGTCTATTAGGTGTGCGAGCTATCCTGTGTTATCTCTTATGCTGACCTTCGAAGCAATCCTGGGCAGGCATGATGAGCATGCTATCGGTCGGATAGAGCCGCACTTCTTTTTCATTGCAAATAATTTAGCGCCGAAAATGATTGGTATAAAGTTCCGCTGGTGGTTGCCCGAAGCGCAAGATGTCAACAACTTTGGCGATAGATATTGCCAATTTATTGGCTGTTTCTCCGAGGTTTGGGGACAGCAAGTCGGCTAGTAGTCTTGGACGGATAAAGTCTAATCCTGCTGAGGAACTTCTGGGAAAGATTGAACAGCAGCAAAAATGTCTTCCTTGCTTGTGGATCCCGAATCTGTTGATGGTGGCTCAGGCCATATAGGCTCTGCTGGTGCAGGCGGGTGTTTCGCTCTTAGTGCGTTGGCGGTATTTTCGCCAGATGAAAACGTGTCTGTAGAGATTAGGATTCTAGCATTGGTGCCGTCTCCTTCAGATAACTTGGTTAAGACTCTTCTAGCAACATCGAAATCAGTGTGGGTTCGCGCGTTTCTTTGAGCGGTTCTGTGGGCCGTCAGGTTATGCAACCTGGTGCCGCACTCGTAATCCCGGAGATTCTTCCTTATGATTTGCGCTAATGATTGGTTGATATTTCTATTGGCTGGGAGGCGGAGTATGACCGGTACGAAGGAAAATAAGGCCAACCAAGCGTGGAAACTGTTCTGAGTGTGCACATCATCGAGCACCTTAGTGAGGGTCAAGGCTAAGATATGCCTAATGGATTTTGGTGTGATACGTACTAACTTAACAGTTTTACTAATGTCTTGAAGCTTGACTAGAATATCTTTAACTAAGGATCGGCGGGGTGACTCGTGTCAATATCGGGAGACGGTGCTATATCTGTCGGGTGTTTTGCTCTAGTGTGTCGTAGTAAACCTCGCCTGATGTATAGTAGGCCACACACCGGGCAGGGAACTTTCAGGCTAGGTTCGGCGTCTACGATGTTAGGTTGTACCAGCAGTCTCGTCGTTGTTGTTGGGGTTGAAGAGCTCCCGGATGGCAGGTAGGCGTGGTCTTCCATTATGACGAGGTGTGTTTAAAGTGGAAGTAACGCAAGTAGGGGCTGAAGAACTTCAGTAATAGTTTCGATCGCCTTAGCTAGCTCTGGGCTGACAACTGAAAGAAGGCCAGACAGTGACGACAGGTTGGTGAGCGTCTTGTGGGCCTTGGCATTGACCCGGCGCCGTGGTAAAATAACACGAGACCTTCTAAACGATCCAGCTCGTTGTTGTTGCGGCATTCGTTTCTTTTTCGGCGGGTTCCTGGGCCTAGGCAAAATTATTGATGGGTTTCCACCTTCAGAGGTAGTTATACCTCTAACCGCAGCGGCATATGTGTTTTGGCCAATAGCGATATCGGCCGGTATAGGCGCTTGTTTGCAAGCTTCTTCTATAGTTGCTGCGGGGTGATTTACTTTCACCTGCTGGAGTGTACGGGCCTCACTGATGAGTCTACTCTTCTCCCTAAGGAAGAAAAGTCTCGGGCATGAAGACGCTCCAGCAGGATGTGGTCCACGGCAATTAACACACCGAGGTGTGTTTTGACATGAAGCGGCTATATGCCCCTCGGTTCCACATCTACGACAGATTTTTTGTAGGCTACACTGACTTGCTATATGACAGGGTCGGAGGCATTTAAAGCAGACCATCGGTTGATCCGGTTCGAGCACTACGGCGTGCGACTTATAACCCAGAAATATAGAGATCGGTGGTTGCCGGTCAAATGTAAGTATCACCCGGTCTAAGGGCTTCCGTACATCGCCCCGAGTGGCGTGCAGGCGACAAACTTGAGTCACTCCTAAGTCTTTTAATTCCTCTAGGATTTCTGCCTCTGTGAAGGCGATGCTAACACCTTGAATTCTTGCCTTGAATGAAGCTATAGCTGGGCATGAGGCCTTTACTTGTATCCCGTTTAGTTGCTTGATGTTCAACAGAGAAGTTGCTGACTCCATGTTAGAAGTCCAAACGGCGATACTTGACTTGTCACCAGAAATTCTACTTCCTGGGGACAATGTGTGAATTGCCTTAAATAAAGTTAGCAGTGACCCTTCTTCAAAGTTAACGGGCGTATTATCTTCGGTGGGTTGTCTGCGAAAGACGACTTTGAGGGTGCCTATGGTACCTGCTTTAAGATCATCTCTAAGCTTGTCCAACTGCTTCAGTTCTCGCGCCGCCAAGCGCTTCTCTTTACGGGACGTGTGAACTGTGAATCTACCATTATCATCGTCCCTGTTAACCGCTTCGTCTTGAACAACTTGTTCTATAGTCTCAGGTAACGTTTTCCTCCTCTTTACGCCTAAAGGCGTGTTCTTTTCGACGAGACTATAGCAGGCCCGGCCAGGGTCAGTAAATTTGGTACCTTGAGGCCCCCGTTTTGAAACGGGTAGAAATGTCTGTTCACGCGCGCTAGTAGGCGGTAGAGATGTATTCAGCAGGGACTCGAGGGTAGACAGTGTCAAGTCGTTGAGCCTTTGCAACTTATCGGTTCGATCAGCTAAATCGGCCACTCGAAGAAGGTGGATTAGTCTTGAGGACGAGAAGGAGGACCTGAGTAAGAAAAGTCCCCGATGAGCTCCCAGAAGAGGAAGACGCGCGGCGGCACTTTCTAGTTTCAATCTCCAACGCTTGATTGCCGCTGGGAGCCCCTCGGGGCAAAATGGCACACTCAGTAGCCCCAGATCGTCTTTGACGGTTAGCTTGCAGCCAGGCAGAAGGTTTCGGAGTGACTGTATTTCGGGGGCCTCAAGGGTAGGGCCAAAGAGGCATATCTCGCATTTGGCCGGAAATAACTCCAGCCCGGACGTAACACTGAAATCCAGGACCCGTTAAATATCTTCGGCTACTGTGCAAACGTTTCCTCTTAATAGACCATCGTCAAGGTACCAGAAGTTTACCGGGCTTCTAAAGGAATCCACCAGATCCTTGATACCCAGACAAAACAGGGGTGGTGCTAAGGGATCCCCCTGCTGCAGTCCGGCGACGGACAAAATTACATGTTCAGGCAGGACAAGATGGGAAGGGTGCCGATATGCCAGTTCGACGTAGTTTAATAGATGAGGGGCGTGGGATGCGACAGCCTTCATCAAGTGATTGCGTCGTATACCGACACGGGCTGCGTGAATGGCTACCTCGGTTCCTGGCCGGCGTCGCGAATCCCAATTGGTGTGCACCGGTTGCGAGAGAAATAGCGTCTTTGTTGTGGTTGCACCCGATCTTCGCGGCGAACCTGCGTAGCGCAGACGAACACGCAATAGGACGTACCGATCCGTCCTTTTTCTGAAGGGCAAATAGTCTTGCGCCAGATATCAAGGGTCGGAGTAAAGGAGGAGAGGTGCCCCAAAGAAGAATGTCTACAACCTTTGCCAACGCGGAGAGTAGGCTGGCTGCGACGCCTTTGCGAGACGGGGAAAAAAGGTCCATTAACAACCGGGGTCTCATAAAGTCTAGCCCTGCGGCAGAGCTCTTGGAGAAGCTCTTAATCGCCGCCTGGATATCTTCCTTTGATGTGACGAAGAGCAGAGGAGATCTGGTCAGTGTCGGCTATTCTAGGTCCTCTGGAGCTAATGGGTGCTGCTCTCGCAAGGCCTCGATACGGTTAATGCCCGGCGTTAAAGTATCCGTGGATACAATAAGTCTGGCGGCATCAGAAACATCACCTTCGGATTGTTTAATAATGGGCTGGCGCACGGTGTCATTTTTAAATGTTTTAGAAGTAGAAGTGCGAGGATGCGAAGTGGCAATCACGTCTGACAGGCGCATATTCTGAGAGAAGTCGCGGAGATTGTTGCGGATGATGACTGGCAGAGATAACGCATTGTTGCGTGCGCGGAGGAGGCGAAGCACTACGGGGGGCAGAGGAGAAAAGACCGTACCATGCTTCAACGTCGTAATCAGATGAGACTGCCGAGAGTACACGGGTAAAGGCTTTGGCCACTTGCCTCCTAACAGACTTTAGTACAATTCGGATTAGTCTGATTCGTCCCATAACGGCTTGAATGACCTTTAAAATTTGCGCCGGTTGCAAACGAGAGGGCACAGAGGTGGTCGGTGTGGAGAAGGAAGCCTCAGTGGCGGTGGGATGCTTAGCTGATATATGCCTTGTTAGGCTACGGCGCGTGTATCGCCCGTCGCATAGTGGATATTTGATAGTAGATGGACGTCTTGAGCTGTGCGATCATGATCATTCATGATTGTACGCTTTGTCGTAGACTTTCCGCTAGCGGTAGTAGCTGTAACAGCGGCTCCAAAAGCTCTAATATGGCCTTGAATTTATGTCTGGGCTTAGGCCTGAAAGGATCTGAGACTGCCCAAGGGAGGCGCTTTTGGGACCAAGCATAGCCTGGGTCGCTTTACGTGTGCGCTTGACGGGTGTTTTGATTCGGCGATGCCTTATAAACGGGCATCCGCCGGCGAGACCGTCCTGTCGAACTTTCGCCCTTCCTGCTGGGGATTAATATGGAAGCCAGAACTAGCAGCTGCGGGGTAGGGTCTTTCGTGTGATTGAGAGATCCCGCGGACGACGCTAGCGTAAGAAGGTTGTTTTGAAGCCTGAGTTGTGTTGTCTACAGACATGGCTAACACGGGGGTCATGTCAGTAATCTCGGCCGCCGGATGTAGCACCTTCACCTGTTGTAGTGTCCGGGCTTCGAGTATAATTCGATTTCTTTCTCGGAGGTAAGCCAAGCGAGGACATGCAGATGAACCCGCCTCGTGAGCACCACGACAGTTCACACATCTTGCTGAATTGGGGCAGCTTGCTAAATGTCTGGGAGTGCCGCACTTTTTGCATATCTGGACTATGGTGCACCTGTCAGCGAAGTGTCCCGGTCTCAGACACTTGTGACACAACTTGGGTTGGTCGGGTTCAAGAACTACTTTATCAGTTTGGTATCCAAGAAAAACGGATGGCGGAGGTTGGCGCGTAAATAAAATAATCACCTTATTAAGCATAACTCTCGCTCCGTTTCGCATGTGGGACAATATTTTAATTGATTGAATCCGAGTGGTGATAACTCGCGTAGTATTTCCTCTTTGGTTATTGATACTGGAATTCCGTGTATCCTGGCCCTAAAGACCGATAGGAATGGGCTGTGTGTGACCACCGGTAAATTCCCATGGATGAAATCGAAAGCACCCGAGATGCGTCTTTAATTCGCGAAAGCCACACGATTATGGACCCCTCCGGGAAACTCTGCTGCAACTTCGTCTTGGGAAGGTTCTCTTCAGATAATAACTTTGAACGTTCCTAGTTCACGAGAAGATATACTCTTCCTTTAGTTTGGATAGGCCTCTTTGCTCGCGGGACGCTGTCAGTTTTTCCCTACGGGTTATCACTCGAGTAAACCTGTCGTCATTTGTCTCAGCAGCCTTGTCATCCTCAGCGCACGTAGATGATGAAGACAACTTTTTACGCTTGGAGCCCATGACGCGCTCTTCTGCCATGACGTTCCCACTACTTGGCGCTGGGGTATTCGGTAAGGAGGGTTCGGTTCACCGAAAACCTCCATCGTCGGCGCATCGTGGGTGTTTGCTGCAACCATCTTCGCGGCATTGGTGTTATCAGCACAAGTGCTCGCGTCAGCTAAGCCCTGTCGCAACCTGGATATATCCAGGGTGGGCGGCGGGGCAGTATTACCCCTGCTGGGCGGCATCGTGGCCTTTGCACACAATCGGATAGTGCAAAGTTGGTAATTTCAACTAAGTAAGACTAAAAGTATAATCATTACAAATAAAACAATTTAAAATGATTTAAAATCTAGCAGCACGCGCGCTTTTTGAACCCGGGAACTCTACGTGCGAGTCACCGTATTCCCGTCTCGACTACGGAGTCAGCTGGTTGTGCGTTGTTCTCTTGCGCTAAGAGACCGCGAAGCAACGCCAAACATAAATAAACGCCCGTTGTTATGACGTTGTGAATCCAACACGATCGCCTCTCGGCCGAGTGGAGTTAAAACACCGGCAGTACTGCGTGGTTCACTTTGGAGTGGGTTTCGCACTCCTCTCGACACTTTTTTTGTGTTCTGTCACTGTTGTAGTTTTCCTGCATATATATTATCGCACTTGAACAAAGTAAACGGATTAAATTAGCGAGAGCAAATATTGAACACGTCTACTCTCTGCCTAGTCAAACGCGAAAAAAAAAAAAAAAAATAATATATATATATATATATATATATATAGTAAAGAAGATATAAGTGTCGCAAGTATGCAATTTATGCAATTATCGAATGCAAACAAAATTTGCTCTAGGAATTTGTGACTTTTTGCCTTCGATACTTTAGGAGGCCCTGGTAAAATTACTGAATAAGTTATTGTTAAGGTATGCAAGTGTCTCAGATTATATATATATAGACATCTCGTTCATTCACGTGCCGGGTCGGCACGCAAAGCGGAGCGTAGTCGCGGTAGCCTCGCTCAGGTAGGCTTGTGATATGAATTTGTTGCTCAAACTGGCGCTACGCTTCCTTAGACGCGGTTCACTATGAAAAGGTTAAATTATCAAAATGCACTATTTTTTTCTGCTGTTTGTCCCTAGCTAATCCACATAGGTGTCCTGTTGAACTGGCAATCGACACATGCCTAATGCCATCTGCTAGTGCAGCCACGTAAGCTCTTTCTAACCAGGTGTACCAACGGTTAGTACTGTCCAATTGGCATCGTGTACAAACATACCTGTGTTGCCACCACATCTGGAAGAAACCCGTTTCCACAAACATAAACTTCTTCAGCGGGTCGCGTTCCAGCTCGTTCAGGACGCTGTCGTAGATGTATCGTACGCCCACCGACGTAATCTTGGCGTTTGTGCCAAAAAAGTACTGTTCCACTGCAATCAGCATTCATGAAATGGCATGCGAAATCTGATTTCTTATATATATATATATATATATATATATATATATGTATATATAAATGTTCAATTTAACTTGTTAAAATTCAGTACATTAGGACTTATGTCTCTAGCATACGCTACCTATGTGTCACTTCTCTTACGCCGCTGAAGTAGCATAGCTGTCGAACGCCTACAGCTAGCTGGAACTGCTCTCAAATGACCGTTATTATTTGATTTATTCTCAGAAGTTCGAGACGTGCAAACCAAACGATTCTTATGCGCCATGTCCGTCAAGAGCACAACAAATTAAAATATAATTCAAACTGCTCAATTCAGCTTACGGTGTTTTCTGTCTATTATGAGGCTCAAGAACACAAGGCAGGCCCTTCTCAACAGCCTAGCCGCCTTAGTGCGAATAGCGGCGATCGAACCGAAGTGGAGATTGATGATGTGTTGTTTAATTCTTTGTGCCCTTTGTTGGAATACTCCTATCGCAAGTTGAGCTAAAACCAGTCTTATGCTGACGTTGGCTCATTCATATAAATAGCATGAGTCAACTACAAAGATTATACAAATTAGTAATTCTAATATTATAAGGCGGACGATAACTATTGAGTGAACTCGAATGAAATTCGCATACGCACAGAGGGAGAGGCCTTAGATTGTTGTGAGTTGTCTAAGGCCAAAGAGCCAATTATATTTTATGATTACTGACTCTAGTCTATACTGCGGCATTGGCTAAGTATGCGATGGAAACTGTGAAGTCAATTTAAAAGTGATCGGCACTTCCACTAAGCTAACTTTGTCGACCTTTCGACTCTAGGCAACTACAATGTAGCTGCCGTCGTGGTTATATGTGGTTACAATTTAATGAGCGACCAATTAGTGCATCGAACCATTAAGTATTATGCGCTTGAATATATGGCTCGAGGTTTCCTTTTTCTTAGAGGACAAACTGGAAAATGCGGTTGCACACACGGTTACCACTGCAGGGATTGCCTCAACTGCAAGCTTGGCCCGGTAGTGTGGGGCTCCAACTCACTAAAAACCAGTCGTGTCCCCGTCCCTTGGCCTGACTGGGAACTGCTGGCGCATCTCTTCAAACAGTCAGGGGGGACGAAGCTACTACTCCTGGTGGGTGTGTTCGCCGAGAGCCACGGGTTTGGGGGCGCCTAAGGGGGTTGGCGCTATTTTTTTTTCGCATAGTATGGCTTTAAAAACTTCTGATATGATGTTCCAGTATGAGAGTGCTTCTGTCATTTTTTGCGGATATCATGTAGGTTAAAAGCTGGAGCCTCCATTAAAAGCCGTAGGGGTACGCGCTGCTCCGCCCATGCAGGAAACCTTAGAACAGTGTGCTCTGGGGTGTCCTCTCGTCCATCGCCGCAGTAGATGCAATTAAGGCTGGGAGCCGTCCCGATCCTGAACAGGTAGGACTGAAAGTCGCCGTGACCTGTCAGGATCTGGGTCGAGTAGAAGTCAAGTAGTTCACCCCCGGTCGAGGCCAGTCTTTGATGTTTGGGAATAGGGTACGAAGACTGGCGCCTGGTGCACCCTTTTGTAAGCCGCCCACCCTTCCTGCCATAGGTCGATTGTGCGCCGACGCTCCTCGTTCTTTTTGCGCTGGGGGTCGCCCCATAGACGGCGGCGCTCGGCTGTTTCAGGTCCTAGGGGACCGCTCCAGCAAGAACGAGGACCGCCGCAGCGCTGACCATCCAGTACGCCGCAATGACTCGGAGAGCCGACTCTCTGGGCCCGAGCCGACGCAGGCGGTTCCTGTTGCCAGCGTACTTTAGGGTGTCGGTGGGCCAGGCCGGAGCTCCGTACAGAGCAACCGACTCGACCGCGGACATGACTATGCGACGTCTGGATTGTAGAGGCCCGTAAGTGTTGGACGTGAGCCGTGCGAATGTGTTGGCTGTCTTGTTCTAACTTGCTTGAACGTGTTGGCTGTCTCGATGGCGTTCTCTGTTGCCCGCCGCACGTGCTCGGTGCCGCGGAGACCCCTGAAGGGTCTTAAGTATATAGCTACACTCTTCACTAGAAATCGTGTATTGGTAAAGCTAGAATTACTAGGTGTTTGAGCGAATACTACCTATGAATAGGTTTTTTTGTTTAAAGAAGGGCACTTGCCCCTTAATTAACATCGGTCACATCTGTTACGGATGTGAGGAACAGTGCAAGAGACAATATGACCGCTCGAAGATAATTTTAATGATTTTAGAATCAACTTACTTACTTATAGTAAGAATTTAATATTTATAACAAAGGTGATTAATACTTTTTGGGAGGAGGGTAATGCATTCACGCACTGGGGCAACGGGCATGGCATGGCAGCCTGCCCGCGCTATGTGGGACTCGCCCCCGACGGCTGGATCTTGTGCGGTTGAGACCCGTACTCACTAAACACACTTCATCCCTTAGGCTTCCCATTTTGTCAGCCCGGATCTTCATTTAATACTACGGACTCACAAGAGCTGCGACGGATGCCAATCGGATCAAGCGGCCGTAGTCACCCTCGAATTCCCCACCTCATTAGACACGCTTTTCCCATTAACGTCTGAACCCGGTCATCTGTAAGAAGTGTCGTGCCTTCAGTATCCTATGCAGATACGTCTGAAAATTGCCGTGTCCTGTCGGAACAGACGCCCCTGATTCACCGCTTGAAATACCATCCCACTCGGCCTGCCATCGAGCCTGCGTTCCTCTTCTATCTTCTTCCTTTCCATGCAGTGGGTTGTCCCATAGTTGTTTCCGCTCGTCTTCTTGCAGGCCCTACGGAGCAGTACCTGCCTGTAAGTACTTCATTTGCCTCAAGCTCTAGTTCAGCTGCGGCTTTGGCCCTTACTGTAACCGCGAGGTCATCAGCGTACGCAATTAATTTGGTTTCCGGATAGAGGGTTTTGAGTTCGAGCACTTCATCGTATGCTAGGTTTCAAAGCAGCGGCCCCAGTATGGATCCCTGTGAAACCCCCGCAGTCATAGACATACCCCCTGCCCTCGCACTGCACTGCGCGGCAATCCAGGTAATTTGAGATTAGCCTGACTAGATAAAGTGGGACCTTCTTTTGTTATTTTTTTTATATTAGGGTTTTATTTATATAACCATATTCCAGCGGCTCACTTTCGTTTTACATCCCTGAAGGACCTTCTTTTGTTCTAAGCGCGTCAATAATCGTTTTCCATGGAAAACTGTCAAAAGAATTTTTGACGTCCAGCAAGACAGTCAAGAACAAATCTCTGGTCATTACCGTGGTTAAGCGAATCACTTCGGCTTTCAGTATTATATTGTGGATAGCCGTGAGGACGGATCTGCGTTTCCTAAACCCCTTTTGAGCCTCCGAAAGAAGGCCGTTTTTTTCGGCGAAGGCCTTTCTTCAATCAGGGCCTTACTGATTTCGCCAGGGTGATGATTCGGCAGATATGTCTGTAGGAGCCGCCCCCCTGAAGTATTAAAGTAAAATCAGCATTTTTCCATGCCGTTGGAAATTTGCCTTCGTTGATAATGCGGCTAACGACGTTAGGCAACCGTGAATTTCTTAAATAGCAGTTTGATGGCTGCTGCTGGAATGCCGTCCGGGTCAGGGGCTTCGTCCACTTTGTTTCTCTATGCCGCTGCCAGAATTTTGGAGATTGTGACTACTGGTATGTCTTCTAATGATACTTCGAGTGCCTCAATGCCAGCTCTGTTGCAGTCCGGGAGTAACGGAAAAAGTTTCCCTATTAACTTCTCCCTGTCTTCAGTCGACATCACTTTCTTGTTGCTGCTCTTTAGCTTTCCCCTAACTATTTTGTATGGTTTTCCCCAGGGGTCATTCTCGACTTCTTTAAGAAGGTTTCTCCATCATTTTGCTTTGCTCGTATTGATTTCCCTTTTGGGGTGTGCCCTGCACCTTTTGTACTCCAAAAGTGCCGCTGTGACCACTTTCGGGATTTCAGATCTAGCTGCGGTTCTTTCCAGATGGCGTCGCGCTTTGGAGCATTCGGCCCGCGCGTCGGCAAAAGCTGTGTTATACCAGTATTGACAGCTAGACAAGGCAGACCTTTTGCAAAGTTTTTATTCGGCCTGACAGCATGTGTAACATAGGGCTTGTAGCTCTTCGGGGTTCTAGCTGGCTCTTTTGTTTCGAGCGTTTGCCTCATGTTGGCGGCCGATTTCTTGTTGGTCATAAATTTCAATTTTAGTTGTCTGACGAACGATTGCGGTGGGCGTCCTATTCTTGAAGTTAGTGCTTCGACCTTGAACTCAATGCAGTAGTGGTGGCTCATGTTTTATACTTCCTCCAGTACCTTCCAGTCCTTGATTCTATACATGAGACCAGTATTGAAGGTCGTAAGGTCCACGGAGGGTGTACTAGTGTGCTTAAGGAAGGTGCCCAGATGTAGCGAGCCATTCTTCCATCACTTACTCTCTCCAATTAGTGTTTCTTGAGCCCCATGTTGTCGACGCGGCGTTAAAGTGTCTTGTGATGTATGTGGGCAGACGCCCACCGTCCCTTGTCGGCTCGTAGATGTCGCTTAGTAGCTGCGACAATTCTTGCTACTGCAGTTACCGTGCTAAATATCGTTGCGGGTAGAGGCCTTTGAGGCTGGTTGTCCCAACGGAGAGGACACCGGACCTCTCCTTCTCGGGATCTTGATTCGCGATCTGAATAGTACTTCTTTAAACCCTTCCTAATCTTTCTCTCCAGAGGTGGTTACGGCCGGAGGATCATGCTGAGTAACATTGCCCCCTTCCTCGGGGTTGCCGTCAGCTGACGGGCTAATACTTTTATTCTGTACTTTTCGATTTGTTGTTTGATTGATTGATTGGTTTATTGTTCAATTGGCATGTATACCCACAAATACACATGCCGCCCTTTCATATCAGGGGCGCTTAGGGCGGCAGCATATATGTTACCTACGCATCCATAAAATTCGTGTATACTTCAGTACCTACTGAGTATTTGCTTTGGGACAGCCTCTTCTTCCCCCTAAGGGTGCACATTCTTTGAGAATAAGCTCGACTGACTCATTTCCTAGCCCACATGCTCGACATTATGTACTTTGCCCTTCTTTATATTTAGCTCCTTGTTTCCTTGTATCCAACATCCCTCGCTTTTGAAATATCGTATACCCTTTCCCGTTACTTTGTAATTTCCTTTGTATAAACTTCTACACCCCCCCCCTTCCCACTCAGGAAATCCCTGGTGCAATTAAAACGGCAACCCAATGCAAATATTATCACTTCTCTTTGTATTGCTTCTAACTTCTGTCCCAACCCCGCATTGTGGACCAGAGCGGCATTAGCAAAGGTCAATCTTGGCATATACATGGCCTTTCATATATTCCTTGTTACTGTATACTTAATAAACCCCCAGAGGCCCTTACAGCTTACTGCATTTCTTCCTCTTTCTTCTTCCGTAATATCTCTTCTTCCTCTAAATAATGATCCCCTGTAGTCATTGTCACCCCAAGATACTGTACTGACTTATATAATCTAATCCCTTCCCCTGTACTACAAGCTTCTTTTGTCCCCTAATCCCATTAAATACTAAAATTGCGCTCTTTTTTTTATAAACGCCTTGCCCAGCTTCTCCGCTGCTTCCCCACATGCATTCAACATTTGTTGAATTTCGCTAGTGCCCCACCCTAACACTACCATATCGTTAGCAAACAGCAGCACGAGTGTCTTGACATGTACACCTTTTCCCCTATCTGCCATCCTAAACCCGTTCTATTAATCCTTGGCGCTATTCTCTTTATATACATAAAACAAATGTTCGGCTGCTGTTATTATTTTTACCGTGTTATTCCTGTAAATTTCTAGTAGCTTCGTCAAACTTCTCTTTAAACCCTTCGCTAACATAATTTGATACAACTTTGTTCTGTCCACCATATCCTATGTTTTTTTAAGATCTAAAAATCCTGCCATACAGCCTTGTCCCTGCAATCTCGATGCTCCCTTAACCTGACTTAATAAAAAAGATGATCACCTAGCCTTTACCCTTTCCTAAATCCGCACTGCCATTCTCCTATTTTCTCATTTGTCTCCAGAATACTCTGCACTCTACTCTTAAACACATGCATACATATTCGGTACGTTATAGGTGTAATTGTAATTGGTTGCTTATTCTGAAAAGTGCTATTGTTTACCCCCCCCCCCCCCCACTTGGAAAGAGAAGAAACTCTTCCCTTGCGCCAACCCTCTGGGATTCTGTCCCTCTAAATATATTATTAAATTGCTTTGTTAGATAATACACGTAATCCTTTCTTAGCACCTGGATACCGTTAAGACTACACGTCGTATTTGGATTAATTTTTTTATCACGCCTTCAACCTTATCTGCTGTGCTTGTAATCTTCCTGGTAGTTCTCGTCCTTTCTGCACTGTTTACGCTAGTCGTGAAAAATAGTACTTGTAACGCGATGTCCATTTTATCTATTGTGTATGCTCTATCCTGGACCTTATTTGTCATCCGTCTTTTTCCTGTCTGATATAGCTCCAAAACTGTTGTGCTCGCTGACCTTTGGGGGCCCCCAAAATCTGTTAAATTCCCTCTCGTCTGCATTTTTAATTGCACCTTGTATTAACATTTGAACTCTATTCTTGGCTTATTTGTAATTTGCCAAATACTATTCCGCCTTGTTTGCGTCCCCTTTCATTACTTTTTTATGTTCTTTACTCCACCGTTTTCGCTCCATGATTGCCTTATTTATTTGATCACTCCATTACCCTCGTTCTCCTCCCTTTTGAATTTCCTTCCCTATCTTACGGCAATTGTCATATGCGTCTTTAATATTCCTATGCATCTCGTCTACCAGCCTTTCCCCACTTGCCACTAAGCGCTGTTTTATGTATTCTACTTTCTGCGCCCATGTGTGTTTATCCAAACATTTCTTCTGTACAACCACGCGCCCGGCGCTTTTCTTCCTTCCGCTTACTTCTGCCCAATTATGATCACTTTCAGCATTGTATGTTTTCTCTTCATTTTTTTTTCTTTTTTTCTTCGTAAGGCTATTGCCCGTGTACGGTTTTTTTTATGTCATGGCTAATTTTAATCTACTCCGGCATTTACCTTGTCTAAATTGGAAACCATGCAAACCAATTTAAGAGTGGCCGGTCCGGGTCTCGAACTCAGTCCTCCCGAATGCAAGGCTTTGCCTCTAAGCCATATTGCTCGGTCAATCTATCTTTCCTCAACATATTTATCTATTTTACTTTTTATCAATACACAATCTACGCATGACTTTTTATACCCTTTGCGTTCGTATATCTCCCTTCTACCTGCGGGTCCAAATTAAAAATTTGGGCCTCACTCGACTTTGCTAGTTGTATCAGTCTTCTGCCCGCTCTATCTTCTCGTCCATCCAGCCGTTCGATATGTGCATTATAATCTCCCAGACATATTACCCCTCCTTTATCCTGATATTCCTCAATTACTTTATTTACTCTTTTAAATAGTTGCTCATCCTCTTCTTCCATGTTGCTTGGCGCTCTGTATATCCCCATAACTGCCCATATTGTCTCTTTCAGGCGTATCTCTATAACCACCAGATTCTTCATTTTGGCATTTCCAACTTCTTCGCACGAAATAGCATCTCTGGTTATTATCCCAACGTCCCCAAGCCGGTTTTTCCCACTGTCCGTATTCCGATTTGTACCATACCAATTTTATCCCTTAAAACCCGGCGGCACTTCCATCCCACACAACAGTAATTTATATAGCTCTTACCACTTTTCTCTTCGCCTCTCCCTTTCTTATTTGACATGGCAACCCCTTTGAAAGGAACATTGCTCCTACGCTTTCCGTTTGCCCTGCTTCCTCTGTTGCGTATTATGTCAACCTTTATCTCCTATTCTTAATGCCACTGATGGGCAACCGTCTGAGGACCTCCAATGCCCTCTAAATCTCCACTGCTTTTATATGTTCCCCCTCCCTCGGGAAGTAGCTCCCGTTATCCCGATTGCCTCTGTACCTGCTGTCCCACTCTTCCCCGTATTTATGTTGTTCCCTTTTTTCTTTTGTCCCTGTATCTGTTGTCCCTTCCTGTGCGTCTGTGTCTGTGGTTGTACTCTACCGTTTCTCCCTCGTTTAAATGCCCAAACCGCGTGCCTGAAAATGATTGTTCTGGGCTCGCACTTTGCGGTGCGCTGCCCCGATTTTGTTGATTCCACGTCTGCGTCTCCCAACCGTGTTCCGCTTCCCTATATCCTACTTGCGCATTGACTACATTAATTACAATAGGCTTAACATTGTTCCAATCGCACGCCCGCTTGCCAATTGGCCGTGCCGCTGGTACAGCACCTACCTCCCCGTAGTGCACTCCATCGGAGGCCATGGCTCCATGGATTGTCTTGAATGTATTCAAGAGACAAGTATATGTAATTTGCTGCCCTGACCAACTGCATTATCTTCCTATGGACTGCCCTGCTCGTACCTCGATAGTCCTTCCACAGCATGCACCACCATTGGAAGCAAACACACTGTCAGCACCACGTTTCGCTGTTTGCAAAATTCTATTATGGGAGATGGAGGCAACTCGCCGTGTGATGTCAGGGGCTTGAAAGACCCCTACAGCATGCTATAAAGACGGCGTAAATTTAGATGCCAGAGGTTCCATCCGTGCTCATCACGGGCTTGCCGTCTTAGCCACCTATGTATCTGCGTTTGCTAAGGCCACAGCAATTCCAGGGCTACTGGCAAGAAGAAAGAGGCTCTACGCTAGTAGTGAGAAGTCCTACTATCAGCTATGCATGTCAGCCTTCAGACGGACCATGCCTAGCGGGAGGAGTAGATCCTTCTAGCAAAGATAGAACGAGACACTGCGGCGTACAATTTCTGCACTTGGAAGGGAGACATTCACTTGCTGACAAGCAGGTGAGTGCCCATAACCTCATTAACTTGTTACTTTGCTCAAACGCGGACCGAGCACGACCAATAATACAGCTCCCGCTCACATTGGAACATCACACCATAAATAGCCGATTATTAAAATAGACTATTTATTCGTCGTTTTAATGTATAGTATTAAATAACGCTACGAAGCGTTGGAATGAAATGACGATACTAACGACGATGTCTGTCTCGGACTTGCTGGTTCTTATGAGCAGCTACCCATCTACGGCTAGTTAGAGGGCTAGCCTCACTTGCTTATAATTTGAAGGATAATATGCTCACTCGTATAGTATGGTATGCATATAATGTGATGTTTACACGCGTCGTTACAGCCCGACTTATAGCAACACGAACGCTTTTAGCCGATGTTGGCTAAGAGCACATCAGTTATATTGGCTCATAAGCATAGAGCAAGGAAAACCCGTATTTGTCCAAGTAGTTTATGGTGGTATTCGTTTATATGACTAAAACCCTATATGATGCGGTGAAAAAACTTTATAAACATGAATCACCTTAACAGCTTTTTGACTCGTATTAAAAAGCACATTTACAGACAGACCGACCTAATATCCCTACCCATACTGCAAGCATAGCCTTAAACGTTACACTGTCACTGATGCAGTAATGAAATATTCTGGACATGTGAGCAGGTCAGGTCACTTGTGGGCATAGCCTTGCATACTACGCAATGTGCAATCTCAACCTCTTGCGGCAAACACCTATAATGTCTGACCCGTTGGCTAAAAAGCCTGAAAAAGACATGATTCACTGTCAGCACTCGTTTGCATTCCCATTTTATTAAAGGACTCGTCCAACTGAGTCCCGTAAGATTCGATGACTGTACAGGCAAGTGCATTGAAGCACTTTGGTAAGCTTGGACAAAATTAGTTTAGCGTGAGACGTTTCAGTTTCTATACCCATTTGTTGAATCACTACATCAGCGCCTAAATGCCAAAAATGTTCTATCGTAATTTAAATTCAGGTAGAAAAGCCAGATAGGTTAACATTTGCGTTCATCAAAGCATTAGAGAAAAGTTTGCGCTTATCAAAGCATTGGAGAAAAGTTACTAATGTTAGTATAGAGCTCTACAGAACTTGCGATCTCGTTGGCGTACCCGTCGTCTAGAAAAAATATGTTTTTCTTGCTTGTTTCACACTATACTATACCCAATACATTCTACGTAATGAATCGTGACGATTATACTGCTTTCAATTTATGATAAAATGTGGACTCTATATAAACGAGAACGGTAGTTTTATATCAAACCCACCACTCTTGAATAAAAATCGTTAATTTTAGTTCTAGGGTAACAGTTTTGCTACAAAACTAACTTGATCGTCTATATCCATACCGACCAAGGTAGTTTCGTGGCAAAGCCAGCCCTTAGCAAGTATCCTACGATCGAATTCAGCTGAACTTACCATTTTGAGTAAATTATTTTGATGATTGTTGCCATCGTTAAAGCAAGGGCTAGACACAAATGCTAATGGTTTTGACAAGAACTAAGTTTTTGTTAAGGCTAACTATTTTTGACAAAAAAATAGAAGCTTATATATTAATATAATATATATATATATATATATATATATATATAACGTATCTGCACACGCACCAGTCTTAAGCCATCCCATATCCATGTGCGAGTGTGGCACGATGTGAACGGTGTAAAAACGCGAAGCAATGACGGGGCATGACTTGGGGGCACAGGTTTTCGGTGATCTTACCGACACCCTACCGGTCGCAGTCGCTATCATCAGAAACAGCAGCAGCATCGCCGCTAGGGGTAACATCGGAGAGACCTTCGACATTGTGGCCGGCCTGCTTCTACGTTGTGGCACAACGCCACAACAAAGTACCGCCGTCTGTCGCTGCACTACACGAACGGTCCAAAATGACCTTGATGAATGGCCGACAATGGTCAGATTCGTCTTCGTCGCGTCTCCGGCGACGATGAGCACCCCGGTACAACAACAGTACACCGCCGGGCAAGAATGTGAGTCTATAGCAATTAAGTAATGGTAGAAATAGTGCGGCTATGCATATATATATATATATATATATATAAACATATATATATACATATATAATTTTATTTATATGCATATGGCGCTTGCGGAATTGAGGCAAGATGTTGTCGACTCAATACAGACTAATTAGATCTGTTTGGGTATTTTACTTGATGTTACGCCTGCTTTTAATTGCCTTGATCATAATGTTTCTACTTAAATGTTGGCACGCCTTGGCGGCGTGCCCTCCATGGTCGATTGGTTTAACTCCTATCTTACAGGTAGAACGCGGACCGTCAATATCGGTACAGTGAAATCGTGCTGGCATCGGAACACCTAACGGCTCTGTCCTTAGTTCATAAGATAAGACGTGACATGTTAGGTAAAGCGATAGCTTTCCCTAACTTATCAGGTAATTAAAAATTTAATTACTTCTCAGCATAAGGCGGGGTAAGAATAGAATAGAATAGCAAAACGAATGCGATATTGTCTAGTCAGGTGTTGGTTGTTTTTTTTTTATAGAAACACGCCCTGTGATAAATCTGCTACTTATAATGTTACAAACGATCGTTGAAGTGTATTATTTTTATTATATCACACCCATACTTTAGTAAGAACTCGCTAGCGCAAAGTTTCTCTGCAAGGGGCAAAATGCTGTACTCCAGAAACATGCCAATGCAGATGCTAGCCCCAAGATACTAACTCTTATTGCCAGCATTCTCCAAGCAAATCCGATAACTCTTGACGATTTGATTTGTGAGCATGAGTCTGTTTTCCAAACCACCGTGTATGCTCAGGGTAACAATTTCAGCCCTCTGTTTTTTCTACCCTTCTCAGCAATCTTCCATTAATAATTCTCAACTGCATAATCAGCATGTACAGTCGTGACAAGTTGGAGTTGCAGCGAGCATACGCACCCTGGAGGGGTACTGCGAGAACAACGGCCTCAAGATTAACGCCGAGAAAACGAAAGCCATCAAATTCAGACCGGAAGAACCACTTGCTCCTTTTGGTCGCTTGAAATCTACTACTGATGCAGTCGAGTTCGTTAACACCTTCTGCTACCATGGGGTTAACTTTTCGATATAGGGCACAACCTTCGGACAATAAATTGCCGAACGGACCAGGAAAAGTCTAGTCACGATGTCCATAATTGAAGGGTCCCAACAATTATCTCTGAGCACGTTAGAAGCACTTTTTGACCTGAAAGTTGCTTCGTTGGCGGCGTACGGCATCCAGGTCATATGGATATGCGGCGGCTTGGTCTAGGGTCCTAGTGCGCTAGTCATGGTTGTCATCTACCGGGGTGTCGCCGGTTCAATCCCTGTTGTTGATTTTTTTGCTCATTGAGAATATATGATAAATCATACCGCTGAGAGTCAGCGGTTATGCTGCCAAAAGGACTATTAAAGAAACCCTTGATATCTTAACATATCCGGCCCTTGGTGCATTGAAGATATATCTCAGGTTAAGTTTCAAATCCGTAGGGACGGAGAAAAGTCTCGAATTAAAAACAACCTCCTGAACAAATGTTTTTCATTCTAGGTTATATGGATGCATCTCAGTATATCACAGCTAGATAGACTAGATAAGGTAAATCACACAATTTTCAAGCTAGCCACGAAAAGCGAAAAACCGTCTAGTTTACCTTATGACTTCTACTCAACCGCTTGTAGGAGATCTAGTTACTAGAGATCAAGCCGGCTGGAAAAGAGTTTACAGCGCATCGTCTGGGTGTATTACAAGTCGATCCCAGAAGAGGTGCCGCAATGTCGGAGGACAAGAACGCAACACCAGGATATAAGCGAAGGAAGGGCCCCGTCCTAGGGCGCAATCAACGAGACGAATCGTTTGCAAATGACTATACCTTGTGAGCCACGTTAGTTGGACAAGCTAAGAATAGATGCGTCTAGCGGTCAATTCAACGCTTCTAAAAAAAAGTGGTCATTCGGATAAAGACCACTAAGAGACCTGCTTCTAAGGAATTCGCTAACGGTACATTGCTGCAGTTATGTCAGGCTATTGTGCTGACTGCAAGATATTAAGCAGTAAAGCCTATCTATATTCGTACGGGCTACACACAGGCAGCTTTCTGTAATAGGGACGACTCCGGTCGTCACACATCGTACTCTACTGTCAGAATGAGAGCTACACGGTGGGACGTACTTGGGTTTCGCTCACAAAGAGAACGACACAATGACGTTGGTTAACTCGGTAACTTCGGTGACCACCCAGCCAGGTGATTCTGAGTTTTTACCGCCAATCGCCTGTGTCTGTTTTCCTGGGATTCCGCAGATGTGACGCTGGTAGGATTCCACCCAGCAGGGTGATGATTCTGACCTTTGACTGCTAACCGCTTTATCTGTCTTCCTGGGATACAAAACCCAATCCGTCGTCCCGGAGCCCGATCAACCGAAGTTATTCTACGAGTGTCAACTAGTGGGACATCTGGCGTACAGGTGCACTTTTTGCAAAATCCGTGACAATTGTAGAGTTTTTTTAAAAGTTTCTTTGTGATAAATGTAGAGTTTTTCTTAGGCAACCCGTGCCCGTGTACGGTTGCGATTATCTGGCTGCCAGTCATACGAAACAATCAAGGTGTGTAAACTGTAGTGGCCTCCACGCGGCCGTCGCTTCATGTCCGTGTGGATTACCTCCGTGAGCGGAACAGGATTATCATGGAGGCAAGAGTTCTACAGCAGATTAAGGCATCACATCCGTCTGCATGGATTACCGTGGAATCTGATGTCACAGCCATTGTCGTAGACGTGAACGTGCAACCTGGTCGTTCCAACAATGATAACGCTTCCTTCCTTCTTTTCGTTCCGCCCAAACAAAAGAGAAACAACGCATGCAGAAGTCGTCAATCTCGGCCGCAACACGTTTCTTCATTCATTCATTTCTCATTTATTGACCAAAAAAGGTATATTACATGTCATATGATTTGAAAACAATGGTTAAAAACAATGGTTAATTAGTTACTTTCCCTTGCCAACCGTCGTAGGCTATCCAAGCTCTGGCACCCCTCGAAATGATATCGGGGGCAATGCTGAAGGCAATGTCTACATATACAGGTTACTTGCGGCTCACGAAAGTATCTTTGCGAACAAAGCTGGTGATGGAGGCCATGCACAGCGTATCGAGTGATGACGTGTCGGAGGTCCTGCAGGGGTTCCTTCCAAGCAGAGGATGTCATGGCTCAAGTTCGGTAGAAATCCGTGGGGATTTCGCGCATCTTCTCTGCGAAGGTAGTCCTGAACGATTGAAGAGCAGGTGTGGGCCGGAGCTGGAAGCGTGGCACGAGGTCCTCTAGGTACGTCCCAACGCGTACACCAGTCGGTTCTGGGCGTTCCACGGTAAGCCCAAGACTCTCTTCAAGAACGTTGCTTTGACCTTGTCCAGTTGGTCCAGCTGATGTGCCGACAGGTGCTCCCAGATGACATCGATTCCATAGGAGGCAACCGAAGATACCTTGAGGTGGAAGAGTTGAAGGGCGGTCGACAGTGAGAGCTTCTGTGGCTCGCCGATCGTCGCCATGGCCACGACGCTCTTTGACACGCGCTCGGTTATATGCTTGCTAAAGCACACACCCCTGCTGGAGAAGATCACCCCCAAGTAGCAGAAGTTGCTCACATACTCAATGAGCGAGTTGCGTAGTCGAAGACGATCGTGAGAGGCGAGGGCGCCTCCTGCCCTGAACTTGACAGCCTTGGTCTTCGACGCGTTTACACACATGCCGTTGTTGTCGCAGTACTTCTCCAGCACCTTGATGGAAGCCTAGAGGTCCCGCCTGATGCGACTAAACATGACGATGTCCACCGCATATAAAAGAATGCCCACCATGGGATACAGCTCCTTGACAAGGGCGGGCAGGTCGCTTAGGAGAACAGCAAAGAGCAGGGGACTCAGGTTGTCCCCCTGGGGGTACCCCGTGGTCTGGAGGAATGGCGGATGCTCACAGACTCCATCATCCAGAGCGATAGAGTTGGGTTGGAGAATCGATGCCAGGAGGGAGAGCAGTGGTCGGCCGATGCCGAAGCGGGCGAGTTTCTCCAACACGGTGTCCCTAGGTGCCACGTCAAACGCGGACTTTAGGTCCACGAAGACGGCGTGCAGTGGCCGCCGCTTTTTCTGCAACGATGAAGTTATCTCATCTAGAAATTCGCCGCATGCTGTGGATGTTGACTTGTGCCGTCTGAAGCCGTGTTGTTCTTGTGGGAGCGCCCCTCTGACTTCCAGGTACGAGGACAGTCGCCTGTACAGCAAAGACGACAACAGCTTGTACACACAGCTTTTCTTTGCTATCCCTCTCCATGATGACTCAAGAAGAAGGTCGCCTTTACCCTTGGGGATCACCTTCAAAATGCACTCCCTCCATGTTTCAGGAATGCGTCCTTGGGATAGGCATTTGTTGACGAGGGTTGTCCAGAGGGGGACCAGCGAGGTGGCCACCTTTAGGTGCTCGTTTCTCACGCGGTCAGCGCCAAACGCCTTGTTGTTCTTGAGATGCTGAATGGAGCTGGAGACCTCGTCCTCAAAGAACGATGACTCAAGAGACCGCGCAAACTCTTGTTCCCAGGCGGTTACGGGAAGAGTTGTAGCGGGGATGGAGACCGGGATGGTGGAAGCACTCGTGAACATACGCTCGAAGTAGGATCGAAGTTTCACGGGCGCGATGGGACAGCTCGTGAACTTGAACGGCCCCTTCAGGTAGGAATACGGAGTCTCCTGTGCCTGTAGGACCAGTCGCTGCTCCTGTAGTTCGGCGAAGGCCACCTTCTTTATCTGCAGCAGGAGACGGTAGTCTCGCCGGAACGCGCTGTAGGCGTTCTTCATCACGTTGCATGCTCTAGACGCCATCAGAAGCTGCATTAGGTAATGCCTTGCTTGACAGCAGTCTCTGTCAAACCAGGGCGGTGATTTGCGCGAACAGACTCCATGGGGAAGAGCTGCATCGATTATGAGGCTGATAAGAACGGCGGAGAGGGCGTCCACATCGAGGTCCACTAGAACTGCAGGATCGAACCGCAAAAGTTTTTCCCGGAGTAGCCCGATGTTGATGGCCTTAGACACGCCCTGTCTCCTGGCGCCCAGAGCGTCGGGATTGACAGCCAGAGCGACTGCGACGGGAATGTGTTTCCTGAGTCCCATCATAGCCGAGCCCGTTGGCCAACCTCTGAAGACGATATCAGAGCTGGCACCCCTGAATGCGAAGATATCAATGGTGGAGCTGCCTGGTCAACACGTTTCTAACCTCACTACGAAGAGAAACATTCGTAACACGCCGCCGGGCAGAGATCCAGAAGGCGCCTTAAAAGACGTCGCTCGAATGTTAGGGAGTATCAGTCCTGATTTGACAGCCACCTTGAAGACAATTCCCGAGGCCCTGAAACCTCTCTTGGTCTCCCTTTTTTTGGTCTTGCAAGCTATATACAGACATCGGCTAGGAGGCGCTGCCGCCAACGGGCCTTCCACATCCCACCGGGCTCCGACAAAGGAAATTGACTGACATTAGCACTCTACTCTACGGTATTCAAGCAAAACTACGCCATGCCAAACTGTTACGTATTCTACTCAAATCTGTGCGGCCTACTGCTGCGGAAAGACTTAACAACTGTTTCCTAAATGCCAAAAACAACGACTTGTACGCCTGGTGCTCTTTGTTCTCTTTCACTCCGGTCGTGTTGCGACTTTCTCGAGCTAAAAAGGAGGCACCGGTCCTCGTCTGGCCGGATTTGAAGGAACCTAAGCGAATTTTCAACCGGATTAAGGCACAGGAACTTGACGCCATTGCCAAAGTAGTTGACGGGGCTTGCTTTGGATCTTGTCTTTGGAGCGAGAATGTTCGTATTAAAAAAAAGATGACTCATTACCTCCGATCGCTTATTCTTCAGTTATTAGTCAATTGACGGTCAAAATTGGCTGTTACGATAACAAAGATGCTATCTTAGCCAACACCAGCTAATATTTGCTACCCCTGGTTAAACAGACTTAGCAGTCCACTGTGGCCTTGTAAAGTGTGGGAATAGCCAAAATGGACTTCTCAAACGTTTTCAATAGCATCCGCCTCTCCGGATGCTATTGAAAACTCTCGTTTGCTTCGAGCCGTCAAGTCGTGGGAACTTTTACGAACCTGGCCTATGATCAATGATCACATCTGGTAATCTTTAATAACGCTATGCTATTTAACAGGGCGATTCCCTGGCTCCTCCACTTTTCTGTTTATTTATTAGGAATAAGTACTGGACGATATCCGGAAGCTCATTGACTTTGTGATAACTGGTTGACTTAAAACCCGGGCAAATCTGTGAAATATATATATCACACCCCACAACGGAATTGAACCATTATATTTAACGGACCTTCTCGGCCTACTTCCTGCTTCACGCGTAGTAAACATGTTGACCTGGAGATGCTGTGCGCCTTAATGCCGGACTGCATTGCAAAGTCAGCCATGCCCTATCCTGTCCGTGAACTGGAACTCCTTTGGACGATGAGACGACGCGGGTATGCACAGGACTGTAGTTTGCTGTTGGCTTAGTCGTGTGCCTCCAATGTCGTTGTGGTGATCTTGAGGACGCGTTGGCCCATCATGGTATGCTATGCGCCTTGGCTGCAGGCCGACGAGCACGTCAATCCGCTTTGAATGACACTTTTAGTGTCGGGCGCTGAGATTTGCTGGTTTTCCTTGTTTACTGGAGCCTCCGGGTCTGTGCAGAAACTATGGAAAATATACCACAGCCTCACTCTGGCCTCTGAGCGTGGCCGTATGCTTGTCTGGAACGCCACTGTAGCCGACTCATAAGCCCTTTCGATATATATATATATATATATATATACCCAAACCAGTTTCCAAGCTTGAAGCTTCAGATCGTTCGAACTGGACGAAGAAACCCAAACAGTATCTTCTAAAGAAAGCTGTAGGAAGCCACAAGTTCTTGACAACAGTGATTGCGCCTCGCAAAGATGTCATTAACGTTTTTAATTCAAAAACTGCGCAATGCCTTCAAGAGCTCCTAGATCTCTTAACGCCGATGTTAGGTGCTCTTATAAAGCTAAAATAGTTAACTCATTTGATCTGTATAATTCATGAATTTTAATTACACTGCTCCGCAGTCTCTGGGGAATATCAGGAAGTGTTTACTCTGGGATGACATTTGCTTGTCGCTTGTCTTTATCTCAGTTGTTGACTATATTTCAAAAATCTTTGAAATTTTCGTGAAAAACCGATCGGCAGACTTAGCCCTAGCACATCTGTGACAGCATGTGGTTGACCCGGTCAAAATGGACCAGCCTTCTTTAGGCGTGTTCCTGAACGTGACGTCTGCCTTCAAATGTCTGAACCATGGATTGTTTACCCAGATGCACGTTCTCTACAGTTAGCTGGTTTAAATTCTATAATGAAGATAATTCTGAGTCGATAAAGATTGGACTTACTCAATCTGCTTGGTTGCTTGGCGATTTGGGAACTCCACAGTGTGTCCCTTTATGCTTTTTATACTACTAAACTTCTCTTGAGAATCAAACACGATACCTTGGGAAAGAGGATAGTTTTTGCTGACGACACGACAATCTTGTTTCGGCTCGACCTGGCTAACTGGTTTCTAGTGGTATTAACACTTCTTTTGAGTTAGTTGAAAAAGTTGTTAAGGTTTTCAATGACTAAGGATTTGATGTGAATACGAGCAAAACCAATATCTTATTGTTTCGACCCGCTAGGAGGCTGCTTTTATTGCTCGATAGTTTCCGATTGAGTGCCAATACGGTAGATCGTTCTCAGCCGGTGAGGTGTCTCGGTTCGGTATTGCATGAACATTGATTTATCCTGACCTTCTCACGTAGATTAATTGATGCCCAAATGCTTTGCAGTTATTGCAACTTTACAGAGATTAAAACAGATTGCCGTCGCGAAATCGATCAATACCAACAACCTTGTTTCAAGACACTGCTTGATCACTATAAGCACTGACATTTCCACCGCTTCGAAACATATGATTTGGTCTAAGAAAACAGGTTTGGCCAACAAAGCAGCTTAACGCAGCTCTGTTTCTTCTCCATTTTCGTTATTTGTTTTAATCGCCTGAGCCTTGTTTTCTGAACCAAACTCCTCAAACAATAAACGCAATTTATAATAATATTTATATACAATAAACGCAACAATAAACAATTTAGCGTGCGCGTAGCTGACGAATACCGCTTTTAGGCAAGACACCCCCGAACAACCGTGGTGGTTTCGGTTTGGAGGCAAAATTCGAAGTACCTGACTTTGCCGATCCGCCCTCCTATATATATATATATATATATATGTACGCCATGTACGCCCATTGCAAGCGGCAAGGCATATTACTGAAGATGTAATAACTAAATATGTTTGATATTAAAACAAAATCTTGCAACGATGCAATCAAATCGCATCGCCACCAAATGTAAAGATGTTGGTCACGCTAGGGCAAACGGGAAATGTAAGCTCAGCCAGGCTACAGTTACTACAACGCGAGAGACTCGGGACGATGAGTGACAACACACAGGACGTAAGGTCTAACTGGTAGCGCTGCCGGACGAAAGATGCGTGATGATCATCTTTCCCCGGGCGATTTATTTGGTCAAGGGACGCCGTAGCGTTCGTATAGTAATATCGTTACAATCATGGCTCGAATCTTCCCGGACCTTTGACGTCGATGACTGATTGGTCGGATTAACTGCGCATCCCCGCGGTGCACGTTGTCTTCGGCGGTTGTTGATGCTCTGGTTGGGGCGCCGTCCGTTTGCGACGGTCTGCGCTAGTAGGTCTAGCTGGTCGGCGACGGTTCCTTGGCCGTTGCGGTGCGCATTGAATTGGATGCTTGATTGGCTTACTGACGCCCTGCTGCCTTCTCTACTTCGACCGGCTCAATACCGGAATTATGTCTCGATCCAACAATTTAGAAAACATCTATAACAACATATATTAAAGTCCTCGAGGACTCGTAGCATTTGTGATGCCTATATATATATATATATATATATATATATATATCAAATACGCAATCAAGAGTTATTTCTAGTGACGTGTTCGACGGATGAGAGCATTTTAGAAAGTGGTGACATAAAACGTGCGAATCTCCATCGGGCGAAGCTCTACTAAACAATCATCTTGCGCACGACAGCTTTTTGGATTATTGAGGTCGACGTTTCCAGCCAGAAGGGTTTCGCGAAAGGTCCAAACTTTTCCCTTAAACAACTTCTGAAGGTTGACGGGTGAAGACTGAAAAATGTAAACAAACACAATACCGTTATTTATCACGTGCACGAGACAGTCGCTGCACCTGTAAAAAAAGTTTTCCTCGCGTTTCCCTAGAGCACGACACAAAGGATCATGCTGACACATAAATATGGTATGCTGTTTTTCGATAAACACGCTAGAAAAACTTGCGACCTCTCTTTTGCAAAAGGCTCTATCTTAAAACAAGGTTCCCATTTTGCAACTACTTTGCAGTTTTTTTTATATTTATATAGTAAAATAACTATAAATTCCAATGCTGCAGAAGCGTATGTAAGGCTCACTTCCATGTAATGCACTTTCTCTTGAGTGAGCTGCAACTGGTATTTAGTACATTTTTTAAACCTGTTAAGAATGCCACCAAGAGAGATCTACGTTCTTCTTTTGATTCCTGTTCAGCGTGCTGAGAGCCAACCACCAATACAATGCTACACCCTTTCAATTGATGTTTTGCTTGAGTGAGCGCCTAGGGAACCAAAAACACATACATCCTAAAGAAAAACCTTTTTTTTTCACCCCATACACGAAACCCGACTTAACGATGAAAGTTTTGCAGTGCACGACCTAGTTGTTAGGGTCTGTAAGTTTGTAACGAATATTTTTGTGTCTTCGCGGCGTTTATATGTGATTGCAAGTTCTTCAGTCTTATATAATTTGCTGACTGTCAGCGAAAATGGTTTCAAGGAGACAAAGTATGCCCCTTCTCTGGCTGCAGTGTCAAAGACTATACTTAAACTGCAACACCATTATGCCCCCTACCCGCATCCGTAGTGAAATTATGTAGGAAATTAGGTAGCTTTTAGATAGTATATGCTGAATGTCGGATTCTGGCTGTCGGCGCTGCGTGATTGCCACGATTCTAACGATCCAGTCAGTATGTTGAACTTTATGACACTCGCGATTCTCTATTTGGCAGGTAACGTAGCTGAATATAAATAACGAATTACACATGAGAACATTTAGCCGTTCGGACCGGCGGGACGAAATATTGGCTGGCCGAAGTCGACTCGGGAACAGCACCAAGAGTCCACGTAATGAGCAGCAGAAGATGTGTCGAAACAATTGTCGAGCGGCGGCGGACAACAACGCGGCAAGCTTGAGGCACATCGTGAAGTTCACCTCCGTTTGCGGTGTGCCGTCAACCAGAAGCGCGGTCAACACGAAGTCTAACACGCGTGTTGTTCCCAGCCCAGCATCTCCCGAGGGAGCGGTGCGAGGCAATTTATGCCGCTGCCTATCGACCAACTGGGTGTAGCCCACGTTCAAGTCTAACGCATCCAGACGAACGTCTCTGTGGGCATGCGCTGGCGGCGCTCTGTGCGCTCTACGTTTTGTCGATGCTACGTACGGAAAGCCGTCGGCAGACATGCATGCTATGCGGCTAAGGACCTGCGTTACGTTCTTAATCCAACTCCCGGCAACTTATGGTGTTTGCTCTCTCTGATGAAACGTGTGCACTTTAAACCACCAAGCTTCGCTGGGTGTAGAATTTACTAGAGTAGTGGTAATGGAAATACTGGAGTTGGGAGTAGTACACGCAACTTTCCTTGCCGACTGTAATTACTATACAGCACCGCCCATCGAGCCCCTCTAATGAGTCGCGCCTTTGCTAGCTTGTAGTCGCAATGACCAATTAGACGCCGTAGGAATTAACATAAACGGAACTCTAATTTGCTATAATTTCACCCGCTGTGCGACAACACGAAATGCATCTCTCTATGTCTCTTTCACCCGTTATGCAACATCGCAAAATGCCTACAATCTTGCCGGTTTATGAAAAGCATGGCCAGGTCTCGGGTCATCAGTTAAGCACGCGCAGCCTTCGCGAGAACGAGCATCCGGCTGTAAATATCGGCCAGTTGAGTACCCTACGCAGTCAGAAATCCGATAACACCTTGCTGCCCTCAATCGTCGAATTTCATGCTGAAAAATAAACAGGCCGTATATGTTTTTCGGCAGAAGCGCCAAACACGGTGGTGTGCTTAATTTATGTATTGGAGGACTGGTTGTCCCGCAATTGCACATGTTATGCTCCTATGTCGGACAAAAACACCAGTGTCACAAATTGTAGTAATTTAACTCTCATTACAAAACAAGACTTCTTAGAGGCCATGTTCTATTGAAAAAAAAAAACATTTGCTTTAACGAGCTCTACAAATCATGTATCGCTTAAAAATATTCCAGAAACACCCTGTATATATATATATATATATATATATATATGAGCCCCATCAGATTCATCACGCAAGGCCTCATGGCGCTTATATACACAAGGGAAGTTTTAGCTGCCGTGGCTTCATATGAAGAAATAGTTAGCCGCAATTAATGGCAGCTCTGCAGCGAGATCCATATCATTTAGGAAACACTTGCCGACTTTGAGCGTCTTCCTCAGCCGCACATTGGCCTTTAAAACGGCATTAGGCGGTTTTATTCTGTGCATAAAAAAGTCTACATGGAATCTAAGTCGAGTTGGCCTAAAAGCTATTCCTTTATGTTTTGCAAGGAGCTCCATAAAGCAGAGTGCTGGCTCTACTGTTTCCATAGATAACCTTAGTTAACTTTCATTAGCAAACCGCACAACCAGTTGTGTTAATCTTCCCGGGCTTTCAATAAAGATCACACGTTGCAACATGTATAACATTCAGTGTAAATGAAATTAACAAACAATTTAATACGTGATGTTCGAATTTATGTATCATTTAAAATGTACAATACACCATTTAACTTGAACACTAACGAATTTCGATCGTTTTCACAAAGTCCTTTAATGGTGAATAGTGGCGTATTCATTGATTTATTTAGTGGCGTATACAGGACTAAATAAATCAACGAGTTGTTGCTTGATCGCTTACCTTACAGCGCTTCTTCAGTTCAAGAATATGTTCCAGTCTCACGAGATACACCTAGATAAGATCACACAGGAGGCGAATAAGTAAAAAGCTACATTTTGCTAAACGTTTCAATGGAAAGAGAGCAAACATAGCCAAACTAAAATAACTGCAAACAATCAAAGTATTGTAGGCCACCAATTGTGCGCGCAAAAAAAACAATGTAGAGTAGATTCGTTAATGCAGGTAGCTAGCCCTATTGTTCATCTGGTGGCAGCGGTGCACAATGCAGAAATTTGAATGAAATCGCGGGAAATACCTTTTTGTCCACCTCTTCGAGGCTGAGAAGATGGACATTTTCCGGTAAGGCAATAGGGTTGATGAGTGATTGCTCGGGAAACAACGAGCCTGAGCTGAACGCCACAATCGGTCGCAGAGCCATTTGTAGGGTCTGTGACCTGAGCTGGATTCCAGACTCTTTCGAAGGCTGTAGCAAGAGCCTATACGTACCACGCACCTGAAGGCCGCGCCCGTTAAAGCCGGTCTCATTCAACGCCTCCCCGACGCCTGCTCGCAACCATCAACGTTACCACAACAACTCTATTAGGTGTAATCATGTAACAATATATATATATATATATATATTATATTTTTTTTTTAATTATAGTTAGTAATTCATTTATATATAGTGCAGCAAGGCATTGTAGCGCCAATGGCATCCATCACATAAACATTGTAGGTTACTTTGTTTGATGTCGAAAGTGACCCCGCATATCTAACCTAGTGCACTTTTACCTCACGTTTTTCTATAGGAGAGAGACGCCAAGGTGCAAATTATCATCAGTGTGAACAATCAACAAACCTATGTTCAAAAGAAGACGCTTTTAGACATTTTGCAATGTTTCAAAAAGTTTAATAATTAAATAAATTTACTGGAATAAAATTACTTGTGTTTGCCTCTATGCGAGAGTCAATTTAGGAAGAGAAGTGTATCCATTATTGACGGGGTAATAGGCGTGACTTTAAATTATCCTTGGATACAATAGGATACACATAGACTACACGTATACGTTCTCTAGCAGGGGAGCATACTAATTAGTGTGGAAGCATGTAAATGTATCTGTTGTACAAACCTTGTTCGTCGTCAAAGAGACACCGCCGGTGCATCATCAGTTCAATATGTCCGGATGCTAAACTCGATCCACCCTGCGATCTGTAAGGAATTTCCAGAAACTAAAATCAATGAACAGCGTGTAGGAATCGCAAAGACACCCGGTGTGTAACTTAAACAAAAGAAACTCAATTTAGCTTGAGTGATGGCACAAATGACACAATTTGGCTCCGCCGCATGAATAAAAAAAGATACGATCAGTCATTATTACGTTCCCAAAGGAAAAATTGGAAATTACCGGTGAAAACTAAGATCAATAAAAACATGTGGGTATGCAGGACATCTCCGGAAGCTTCTTGTTCGGCTGTATTGAACAAAACCAGACCAGGGATCTCCTAAAGCGTTCGTCGTTGTGGTACTTTCGACCAAAGTACGGTGTGCGACATGACTACAAGAAGGTGGGTGATATCCATTCTTGGTACATGCTAGTAACCGTAACCAGTCAGCATAATGTTCGTAATATTTTCCTTGAACAAGGGTTTATTTGATCAATATGAATATGTATTACAATTAGTAATATATTGCTTATATAACAGATACAATACAATGTTGCCTATATTATTTTTATTGCTTGAGTGTCGGTGACCACTCAACATCATATTGGCGTTGCCTTTTTGTAGTTCCGATGACACTCTCTGTCGGTGGAACGCGGTCGATCTTGAGGATGACTCGAGACCGAACGCCATTACAACGTAGTCCTCAAGAAGATATGCGTATAGGCTCCGTTTGTGCATCTCCTGTTGGTGGATAATGTGGCCGACGCCCACATTGGCTAGTCACGATAGCCGACGGCGTACGTGTCGAAGACAGTGACGCCCCGCGCCAGCAGTCCATGTTCGTTCTAGTCCCGGCTGGTAAGGCCATCCGGTCGACGCTTGTTGTCCCCCTGCAGTCCACCAGGCTTCAGCGTGACGCGGTAGCCGGCTTGTTTAAAAGCGCACCCGAGGATACCATTGATGGCATCGTGGCGGCCCTGCGTAATCCCGGCCAGCTTAGTGCAGCTAAGCCGGTGCAGGCCGCGTTCATCGACCGTTCCGCAATACGGACATTCCTCCTTCTCAAATCTGGCAATGCCATGTCTGAGGCCACTGGTAGCACGGAACTGGTTATCGGCCAGCTTACTGCCGACTAGCTCGGACGAAAACACGTCTAGCCACGCTCCGGCGGCGTCACAGGAAATCGCCGTCAGTCCAATGCCGTCTACGTCTAACTCGCAGGCCGACAGAAAAGTTAAGTGGGTAGTCTGTGTAGCAATTTGGTAGCAACCACCCCTTCTGCCTAGTGACCTGTTTCTCAAAAGGACCAGACTGACGCGCGTCCCAGAACGGCGTCTTGTTGATGGCTGATGAGTCCGCCGGTAGTTGCGGCCACTGCTAAGGCGCAGCTATGCAACGAGGCAAAGCAAGCAGGTAAGAAAAGCGAGCAAGGCAAGGTCCGTGGCCGAGCGATTGCCCATTCCACCCAACCGGATTGATAAGCTTGCCTGCGTTCATGCCTTATCATCGAGCGTCAGGTCAAGAATGTTTGTGTTGACAACCGACTGATTTCAACCTCACCGAACACCAGGGGAGTCGGCCTGCTATATACTTGACACATCATTGGGTAGAGAGCCAGGGTGTACTTGGAAACAGCAGCTATAGGTCGACATCCCCCGGTTTCCTTTCTCAGGACGATAAGCCACCCGCCATATATGACGCTTCTCGCAGCATCCGGAACTTGCCTGTTGCGTATGATGTTGCATATTTTGGCGAGTGTTTCCAGCACATCGTTGTGATTTCCGTTGGCAAGGAGAAGGCATTTTAGATGGTCAGGCGTGAAACCGTCAAGGCCTTCCGCCGCATCGGATGCAAAGGTGCGGAGTGCCTTGGCAACATCCTCACTTGAACATAATAAAAATAATAATAATTTACTACTACCTAAACTTATTCAAGGCGAGAATTTAAGGCGTCGATGTCGCATTTACAGACGACGAGATACGCGAAGAGCTAGCAGATTACGGTGTGGTGCACGCTTGACGGTTATTCGGCACAGGTCAAGCTGGTAAAACCCCACTCAGCAAGGTGATTCTGACGTTTGACCGCCAACCGCCTGTATCTGTCTTCCTGGGGTACAAGACACACTCAGTCGTACTGCAGCCTGATCAACCAAAGCTATGCTACAATTGTCAACGAGTGGGGCATCTAGCGGACAGGTGCACTTTTCGCAAGGCCTACAAGAAATGTGGAAGTTCTGATCATCTGGCGTCCAGTTGGACCAAACGATCGAGATCACCACGCGGCCGGATCGCCTTCTTGTCCGCGCGTGGCTTATCTCCGTGAGCGTAGCAGGATCATCATGGAGGCGAGAGTTCTTCAGCAAGTTGAGGCAACGCACCCGAGTGCATCGATTACGGAGGGACCTGATGTCCCACAAACTAACTGTTCCAACTGCACCAAAGCTTCCTACGCAGCACTTCTCAGGGGCATATCTACCACGCAAGAAAGCATTTTGCCTCAGCTGCTTCTTCCTAATCCGCGACCGTTACCAAAGCCCAAACAAAAGCGAGCCAAGGCATACAGGAGTCGCCAAGTTCGGCCGCGACGCGCTTCTAAATTTATTACGAAGAGAAACATCCATACCAAGACGCCGCGCAAAGATGTCGGAGGCGCCATAACAGACGTCGCTCAGATGTTAGAGGGCATCAGTCCTGATTTGGCAGCAACCTTAAAGATGATTGCAGAGGCCCTAAAACCTCTCTTGGCCCTCTTTCCTCTTGCAGAGAAGCTCAAATCTCTTACATCATCATGCCAGATGACGAAAACTCAAACGATACTTTTGTTGTTGGTGACCCCAACAGGGCTACATGTCCTGTGTATAGAGCTGTCTTCACGAGAAGGGGTCTTGCCAGACATATATCGGTCATACACGCCGACGCCGTCAACAGGCCGTCTACATCCCACCAGGCTTTGGCAGAAGAATTTGATGTTAACACACTACTTACCGATATCCAGGCAAACATGCGTCATGCCAAGCTGTTACGCATTTTACCTAAATCTGTGCGGCCTACTGTTGCGGAGGAGCTCACTAAGGTCTTTCTAAACGTTGCCAAGGACAACGATCTCTTTGCCTGGTACTCTTTGTTCTCCTTCGTTCCGGTCGTGTTGAGACTTCCTCGGGCCAGGAAAGACGCTCAGTCCCTGTCTGTCCTCGTCAGGAAGAACCTACGCAACTTTACATCGGCACTAAGGCTCAAGGATCTGACGCACGAGGAATCAGGACGCAAAGTTATGGCCCAATGCGATGACGACCTTCCCAGATGAGTGAGGGTCAAGCTGTTAGAAGGCGATATTTCCGGTGCTGCCAGATTGGTGAGCTCCCAGGATACGCTAGCGTCAGCCAACAAAAATAGGGAAGCTCTCCGCTCCAAACACACAGACGCGCCATTGAATCTCTCCATGCCCACACCCCCGGCAGTCACACTGCCTTCCTCAACCTCACGTGAAGAGATACTGAGTGCAATGAAGACTTTTAGCCGAAATTCAGCTGCCGGCCTAGACTTCATAAGGCCTCGTCTGTTGCAGGGCTTGTGGTCTGGTGCACTGGGGAGCACGGCCAGTCGACTAACGGACGCCATTGCTAAAGTGGTTGATGTGGCTCGCCCCCGTCTTCCCTTTTACCACTCATCTTTGGGGCAAGACTGTTTGCATAAAAAAAAAAGATGGCTCATTACGTCCGATCGCTTGTTCTTTAGTTGTTCGCCGACGGGCGGCCAAAATCGGCTGCTACGATAATAAGGAAGCTATTTCAGCAACCCTTGGTCAACACCAGCTAGGATTCGCTACCCCCGGAAGTACAGAGGTAGTGGTCCACTGTGCCCGCGCATTTTTGCAGTCGCGCAAAATGCCGACGGTAATAGTCAAATTGGACTTCCGAAACGCCTTCAATAGCGTCCGGAGAGACCATTTGCTTTGAGCCGTCAAGTCGTGGGCACCATTATTGTTTCACCAGACGAACCTGGCCTATGGTTCTGGATCATTCCACCTAGAAATGCCCCAGAGCGTTATGCCCTCGCAGACAATTCTTCAGCAGGGTGATCCTCTGGGTCCTCCACTTTTTTTTTGTGTATCAAGGAATTGGTGGATTCACTGCAGTCCCCCCTTAATGCCTGGTACTTGGATGACGGGATTCTGGGCGGGACCTCTCGACCGTACTTGACGATATCCGGAAAGTTAATGATTTTAATGCAATTAGCCGACTGACATTGAGCCCGGTCAAATGCGAAGTATATGTCACAGCTCCCAAAGAATTTGAGCCATTAGATTTAAGTAACCTTTTTAACTTGCTCCCAGGCTGTCGCGTAGTGGACAAGGTTAACCTGGAGCTGCTAGGTGTCCCCTTATTGCCGGACGGCATTGCAAACGCATTAGACAGTCAAAGAGATAAACTCGACTTCGCCACAGGCAGACTACCCCAATTGGGCGCCCACTGCGGTCTATTCGTTCTTAGATCTTGTTTTTCAGCCACGAGGTTAACACACCTCCTTAGAGGTTCCAACCTGTTTTTATCACCAGAGCTTTTTCAGCCATTTAATGGACTTAGTTTAGACATTTTAGAGATCATACTGAATCTTAAGCTGACTGATGCGGCAAGGGAACAAGTAATGCTCCCGGTTTCTTTAGGCGGTCTAGGTGTGCCGGACGCGGTCCTGATGGCAGGACCCGCCATCGTGGCGTCATTGACCCAGGCGGCGGACAGGGTTAAAACATTATTGGACAGTGATGGGTGGGATGCCCATAACGTTGAACTTCAAAAGCTGACCGAAGAATTGTCGTTGCTATTTAATTCTCCTCCGGATGATAGGGCTAGCCAGGGTAGTTGGACAGCCCCCTTACATGAAAAGCGACTAGCAGGCCTGATTAATAAAGCACCTTCTGTTGTTAATAAAGCCAGGCTTCGAGCTGTTAGTAGTCAATGGGCTGGGGCTTGGTTACAGGCCCTAACCTGCCTGCGAATTGGGACTCTGTTAGACGACGAGACGACGCGTATAAGCGCAGGGCTGCGGCTTGGTGTTGACCTAGTCGTGCCCCACCGATGTCGTTGTGGTGATTTCGTGGACGCCTTGGACCATCATGGCCTGTCATGCGCGTTGAGTGCAGGCCGACGAGCGCGTCACTCTGCTTTAAATGACACCTTTAGCCGCGCACTTAGGTCCGCCGGCTTCCCGTGCGTTCTAGAGCCCCCGGGTCTTTCGAGGGATGATGGAAAAAGACCTGACGGTCTGACTTTGACGCTCTTTGAGCGTGGCCGCATGCTTGTTTGGGACGCAACTGTAACCGACTCATTAGCCCCTTCGATGGTCGGTGCAGGTGCGGACCGAGCAGGTCATGCCTCCAGGTTAGCTGAGACTAATAAATGCAGAAAATACTCGATTATCCGCACGAATTTTGTCTGTTGGCGTTCGAGACTATGGGAGCTGCAAGCCCCCTTACGCGCAAGCTGATTCAGCGGGTCTGTAAAAGCCTTAATCTTTCGACAGGAGACTCAAGGGCATCTGAGCCCGTGATCACACGTTCGCGCGGAGACAATTGTCCACTCCAAAGTGCTAACATAGTGAAATTATATAAATAAAAGTATACATATGTTAAATAATAATAATAATAATAATAATAATAATAATAATATACCGTATTAACTAAACGCTATCCTTGCAAAATTTAAACGTTGCGTTTAAACGCAGCAGTCACAGCAAAAATAACCCTATCTAACCTTAAAATAGGTGTAAATTAACATGTAATTTTTTAACGTAGTTTTGAAAAGGACCTTCAATTAATGTCATAAAACTGGAATATAATGTACATTTATACATATTTACGTATATGCGCAAATATACGTAAAATACATTATATTCCATATTTATTTTTTCAATAGTGTGTCTAGCTGACCACTGCTCAAAGCACGCATAGTGGTATCTAACAAAAGCACGAGTTTGTCTTAGTTTACAAAACAAGCCAAATAGAGTTAAGTGGAGCTCAAAGTTAGGTAAGACATTGATTTAGGGATTTATGGAATTATCGAGGGATGGAAGCATTACGGAAGACACCTTCCTTGGTGAGCAGCACGGGTAACGCGAGTACATCTAGCGATCTCGTTTGCCTTGCATATACTATAATCATGTACTTTATCACGTGCAGCACTTTTTCGGCTAAATGTGTACATTTCGGAAGAGATCGTGGTCTCAACATGGCATAAGTTGCGCGAGATCAAACCCCTCAAAGGGGAAGTCGAATGGCCTGCAGAGAAACGAGGTTCGCTCGTTCGCCGTCCTCGGTGTCACCGTCCGTCATCGGACGTGGTCCTTCACCGACTTTCCATCGCGGCTATGGCAATGTATGCTAAACGGCGCAAACTTCGATCGAAGTACGCACGAACTACTTCGTTTTGCGTCGCTCTTTTTTCACCCACCACCACATGCCTGTCTGTCTAGCAGTAACCTACCTGTCGGTGAGGATGGCGAGATGTCGTGTCGTGTCGTTAATCGCAATCAGCGTGTTGACAGGGTAATAGTTTCCGGAGACGGGCTCGGTCAACGTCGGGCCGGACTTTCGCACACGCCGGATGGTCTCGCGTCCGTTCGAATCGGTGAAAAACTCCGATCCCGATTTGATGTCCGTGCCCAGTCTGCAACACAAGAGAATCCACATTTCTTGTCATGGTCGTCGTCGTCGCTGTTGACTGTTGAACTTACTGCACTGCTAATTTGTTTTTTGAGAGTTTTTGCTTCATGCATAAATGCGCGCGTTAGGGTTATGTGTGGGTGTGTATACATATACTCGTCTACGGCTGCCATACCTTTCCGCTGACAGGTAATACTCATTTGGATGGCGTTATTAAACAAAACAGAATGAAAGAAAACCAATGTGTATATATATAGAGGCCAGGTTGGCTTGTGTGCTCATTTTAGTAATATCACTCTCACTCCGAAGTAAGACTTTTCAGAGACCATGCTCCATTGGAAAAAAGATTTGCTTTAACGAGCTCTACAATTCCATACATCGCTCTTCAAATATTTCTGTTACACCCTGTATATATATATATATATATATATATATATATATATATATATATATATATATATATATATATATATATATATATATATATATATATATATATATATATATATTAGATGACTTCTTACTCTACGCTTTATACGTTGGATATAACAAGTAATCCTAGCAAACGTGAACCCCTATATTGCCGCGTACATCCCCAGATAAGTTATTCACTCAGATTGACACCTTTCCATTATTGTGACCAGAATCTCTACAGAATTTTGCTTCTTTATTAGTGTAAATAGGTTTCACATAGCTTAAGTGTAAAATTAGTCAAATTAAACACATAGCTTGAGTGTAATGAGCCCTGATTATGAACGACAGGTTGTCAAAATGTAGGAATCCGCTAAAACTTTACCTCCAGACGACTTCCTTGCCAAGCTTATCTTTGATGGGTATCGGGCCTACGACCCAGTCAAACTCGATCTCGCCTTTGTCGGTGAGTCGCAGTGTCTCGCACACCCAATCACCGTAGCAACTTCGCACTTCGGTTATGGTGGAGCCCCTAATGATCTTTCGTGTTGTCAGTTCAAGTTTTTTGGCCTCGCCACCCGGCCTGAAGTTGAATCAAAACTCACGTTGTCAGAAAGGCTAACCTGCTAAAACGCATAGCTTCTTTGAGAAAACATAAATGAATTAAATTTAAATTAATTAAAAGTCACCAAACTACACACAATACAAACCTAAATACAATTTTTGTGGTTGTTGTTGCGAAGATAATTTCGTTAGAGATTGCACTACTATGCTGACCGTATATATATATATATATATATATATATATATATATATATATATATAAACAGGGTGTGTCTTAATTACGTGAACAACTTTGAGAGCTAATTACTAAGTAACGACAACAGATACTCACATAGCAAAGATTTAGCTTATTAGGTCCATAACATGGTTATTGAAATATATTTAGATACACCCGCAGTCTTTTTAAAACGCTATCTACTGTTGGTCGCAGATACGAAACATCAAGTTTGTTTTACTGTTTATCCAAATATTTTCAAAGTTTGGAATCGAATGGTCCTAAGACCGGCTTTCAAAACCCTCCTCACAGAAGCTTTCAAAGGGTTGAGGTCTGTGGCGGTCATTTGCCCAAACAGTCAAAACGATGCATCTTTCTGCACAACGCTGCTTACGTGGGCTCCGTTCTGTTGAAACATCCACGATATGTCACCGAAGTGGTTGTGCGCCCAGGCCAGTTCAATAGTTTACAAAAGCATCTGTCAATAAAATTTAGTCGTCACGTTTTGCAATGGGTCGATAAAATCAACACCTTCCAATAGTTGTGACCCGCACTTGTGATCGGCTAACCACCCGTCGTAGCTTTTTGAGCGGCTGAAGTTAAGTTGCGCAACCAACGTGCACTTTTCTGTACGCAGCTCGTCAAAGGGTGGAAACTACTGTGCGCAAGGCCGCAGGGGCAACCATGACGGTGGTCCAACAGAACGTGGACCCCTTCTTAGGCTCCAAACTATGCAAAGAGCTGAGCGCAGTGCTCGGTCCCACCTCGGAGGATGCACTTGGCGTAGAGGAAAAGGCGTGGATGGAAGGCAATAACGTCTGCAAACGGCTCGTGACGCTCCCACGCGTCTTGGCCAAGCGTCTGATTGATATGAAGGAGGGGATACTGGGCATGATGGTATGCAAGCCCGAAAAGTGGGTAAAGATACCAACGTGCTTTAACTGCCAGAAGATCGGCCACTTGGCTAGGGCATGCAAGGAGAAGCGACAGTGGGCAGCCGGCGGTGTTAGAAATGCTTGGAGGTCGGCTACATTATAAAAAAAAAACTGCACTTTTGCAGCCAAGTGCTACACGTGCAAAAAGGAAGGACACGTAGCCAACTCCATGGCCTGCCCGAAGTTTAAAGAGATGGTACAGGCAATTAAGAAGCCAGCGAGTGCTGCTTTGTCCGCGAAAACTGCCCCTTCGATCAGTGTCGCAGAGCACCAACAGCGACAAAACCCATCCAGGCCGCAAAGGGAGAAGAGAAGGACTATCGTGGGTGACGACGGCTTCACGATCCCGAAGCACACGGTAAGGACACAGTCCAAGTCGAGCGAGACGGGTGGCTCTACACCTCAAAATGAATAGCCTGAAATTCATCCAGGTCAACTGCAACCGCAGTTGGCCTTCGCATGCTATGGTGGAGGAGATCGCAAGCAGGTATGAAGCAAGACTGACGTTGATCAGCGAGCCCAATATATTAATATATTTATTTTGTGCCTTTAAAAAATACAATTGTCTTGTATGAACGTTTCAAATAATTATAGAAATATTAAAAGCGGTTAAAGCTAACCTCCTGTGCGTCCGCACCTTGACTGCGCAGAGTCTCATCTGATAGGCTATTCAACGACGGTACCGCAGCACACGATGCCGCGCGGTACCTGGGGCATCTTTCACCGCATCTTGTACAGATACATGTATATGCAGGTGCATGAAACCCCCCCCCCCCCCGTCCCGCCTAAAACGTGATGAAAGCCATGAACAGCAAAGCGCGTGAGAACGTGTCGGTTCGTTCGTCCGGCCTGTTTCCATATTTCAGAGGTAATCGCACCCGTGCTATAGAAATCAGGATCGAGCTCCGCCATTTTCTCGTCCCAAGAGCTGATAAATTGCGCGTAGGCCGGAGTGGAAGGGAGCTTGAATCTACGCTTTAGGTCCTCTATAAGCAACGGCGTCACATAGCAGATAAACGTATCTGTTTAGCGATGTACGATGCAGACCTAGAGCTCGTTTCAGGAATGCAGGCTTAATCCGCTCGAGCTTTTCGAGTTGCGCCGACGAGAGATAATCCCAGATGACCTGTATTCCGTAGGAGGCGACTGGCGCTACCTTCATGTTGAACAAAGACAGCGTCGTTCGTAGGGATAGTCTCGAAGGAGTTCGTATACTAACAGTCGCAACCAGCGCTCGGCGCGCTCTGTCCGTTTGTAGGGAGTATCACCCCTAGATATTTGAAGTTGTTTACATATTTCAGGGATGTCCTGTTTATATGCAGAGCATCAGAAGCCGCAAGACGGCCACCGCGTCGGAATTTCATGGCTTCTGTCTTGTCCATATTGATCAATAGGCCAGCCTCTTCCACATACCCCGACAGCCTTGCCAGCGCCTGCTGAACGTGAAACCGACTTCTTCCAAAAATCACAAGATCATCGGCATATAGCAGAGTTTTCACATGTCCCGGCGGATCCTGAACGCGTCGTGGCAAATCGCTCAGCAATAGGGAGAAAAGTAGCGGGCTCAGGTTGTCACCCTGTGCTACACCCGTGGACTAAACAAACGGGTATTAAAATCTTGTCACGTGGCGCCATATCGAACGCAGATTTAATATCTACAAACACCGCAAATAGTGCTTGTTTTGGCCTCCGGATCGCCTGATGCACCTCTTGAAGCAAGATCTCACACGCGGTCATGGTGGAGTGACCTGCACAAAATCCATGCTGCTCAGGCGGGATACAGGAGCAAGCCTCCAGTTACCTTGTCAACCGCCGAGTGATGAGGAGAGCCAGCAGCTTGTAGCAGCAGCTCTTCTTCGCGATCGCCCGCCATGAGGATGCGTCATAAGGGCTGCCTTTGTTTTTCGGGATGATGCTAAGGAGAGCATTGCTCCAGAATGCTGGCAGACGTCCATGTCGTAGGCAAGCGTTGAACAGACTCGTCCAACAAGGAAACATGTCAGCCGCATACTTAAGGTGTTCGTTGCAGATAAGGTCCGGCCCAGTCGCCTTGTTCGACTGAAGATGTTCCAGCTCACGCAGAACCTCAAACACTGAAAACTCGGCGCCTAAAGCCTCACGCATGGCGGTCGTTTCCTCGTCCCATACACAGGCATAAGATAGGACCGCTCGAGGGATGGTATCTGTCGCCGCGTACATTCTTCTAAAATGCTCTATTGGCACATCAGAGCTGATAGGGCATGCCATCGGCCTGTCTCGCGTCAGCCACCTGTACGGCTCCTTCGATGCCCTTATCACTAGCTTGTCCTCTTCCTTTGCAAGGTGCTGCTGACGGGCTGATTCGAGTATTCGACGGTACCAGCTTCTTACAAGGATGAAAAGAGGTCTCAATGCTGGATGCCGTCGCGCCAGTTCGCGAGTCCAATATATAACTAGCCCAGAGCAATCCAGGCTGGATAGTCGACAATCGCTTCATTGCCACAGCAAGACAAGGAAAAGGTAACGTTTGGGCCGATGTAACTGGGGTCGGCTCAATATATCTCTGCTATATAAGCCCAAACATTAACAACACGGCAGTCGGAATGATACTTGACGAGCTGACTGCCACCATGCGCGAACCGACGGCGCTTAAGAGAATGATTCTCACGGAAAACTTTAATGCGGCCTCTGAGGCATGGGAATCAGCGCAAAACGACCACATGGGTGGGCTGCTACTCGACTGGGTGGTAGCCAACAATCTGGCGACGGATAAATGACGGTAACGAACCAACGCTCCAGCGAATAAGACACGACACTACACAGGAATCGCACGTCGGTCTGACAATATGCAGCGAGGATATGGCGGGAGCAATCTTTGGTTGGAGGGTTTTGGCGGGCAAGGTCAATCTCAGTGACCATCACTGCATTGAATTATCGATTATCAAGGACACACTGACCGTGGCAACTCCGCCCCCGAGACGCACATGCTTCAGAATTAAGAATGCTGAAGTGATGCAAAAAGCACTCAAAAAGGCAAAAGAGAGTTCAATAGGGTGGCACACCGATTACGCCGGAGAGTCTTTATCTTACACTGTTTGAAGCCTGTGCGGTGCCCTTCGACTTGCCAATCCACCCTTTGAGGAAGCTACCTGTCCAGCCAAAATATTGGTGAAACGACGAAATCAAGACCCATCGAAAAGAACTCATGACGGCTCGAAGACGGCTGAAGCATAAGAGAGCAAATAGGAGACCCACGGGTGATATTCTTATTGCATTCAGGCAGTGTGCGGCGGAACTGAAACGATCGCTAAGAGTAAAAGGAAATGTTGAATGAACTTCCTGGCAGCGATTGACCACAATCCCTAGAGCCGACCGTTCAAGATGGTGCGGGGCCAAATGAAGAAGACACCAAAGCTGGATATGCCTGAATAAGAATCAAAGAGCACTTTAAAGAGGCTCTTCCCTTACCATGAAGACTTCTTGAGGGAAGATTTACAGATGCCAGAAGGATACGATCCAACAGAGGACGATTCAGGCGGCCGATCGCATCAGTACTGGTAAGTCCCCAGGGCCAGATGGCCTTCCGGCGGAGGCTGTCAGAGTGCTTTTTAAAGAATTCCCTGCGCTTGTCGCTGGCGTAACCACTGCGATTCTTCGGAGAGGGAAGCTCCCGTTTTTATGGAAGGCTGCGGAGGTAGTGTTGATCCCGAACATTAACGGTAGCTACAGGCCAATATGTCTTATTAACACGATTGCCAAGGGCTTCAAGAGAATTATCGAGAAACGGCTCAGATCGTTTGCTAAAAATTTCGGACTATTGTCAGCGACCCAATATGGGTTCCAAAACAATAGATCCGTCCACACAGCATTACACAGAGTCGTGGCGAAGGCAGAACTGCTACACAGATCAACAAGAAGGACGCGCCAGCTGATGGTTGCGATCTTCCTGGACGTTAGAAACGCGTTCAACAGTCTTCCACGGAGGGTCATCCTAGAAACCCTTAGGAGAAAGCAAGCACCCATGTACTTGGTTAGTGTGATCTTAAACTACCTGCAAGAGCGCAAAATCTCGAGCGCCGGGACAGCAATGGACATGACAGCCGGTGTACCACCTATGACGACGTGCTGCGTATTCAAGGCCTCCGAGGAGGGTAGATGCATTAGCGTACGCGGACGATCTGGCAGTAGTCGCCGAAGCCAAGTCGAGTGTCCAGCTTGAACTAAATGGCAACAAGAGCCTGCAGGCGACTAACGAATGGATGAAAAGCGTACAGCCCAAATTGGCGGCGGAGAAGAGCGAGGCGGTCTTTCTCACCGACCGAGTCGCAGTCGATCCGGTGAACCTTACGTTGGCAGACGAGAGCATCAAGATAGTCGAGCATGCTTGGTACATGAGGGTCTACCTCGCCAGAGGGTTCAGGGGAAGTAAACACGTTAAGATTGCTACGACAAAAGCAATGGAAGCAGCAAACGACATTGCAAAGATCTAACCGAACATCCACGGATCCAAGCGAGCGGATCGGAGGAGACTTGACGTGATGTTAGCGGCCGGATCGATAGCCCTCTTCGGTTGCTCAGTCTGGTTTACCCCGGTAACAGTCACAGGGAGAACTAAAAACCCGCTAAGGAAAACCCAGCGAATGACGGCGTTAAAGATCATCCAGGCATACCGTATGGTAAGTACGGCTGCTGCCCTAGTCCTAGCCGCCACTCCTCCGTAAGAGCTCGTAGTCAAGGAAAGACTGTGGAGAAAGGGACTACAGCGCTTAAACGAGGCGGAGCGCGAAGCTGTGATTTGAGAATCAAAAACCGAGCAAGATGGCTTAGTGGAAAAAGCCTTTGTCTTGCATTCGGGAGGCCTGGGTCCAGACCTAGACCGGCCACCCTTAAATTGGTTTTCAGTGGTTCCCAATGTAGACAAGGTGAATGCCGAGGTGGACTAAAAATCGACCATGATCGAAAGAACGGGGAGCACAGATGTCTCAATAAAAAGAGATGGTGCAGTACCATCCACCCCCCTTAAAAAAATGGATCGCCGTAGAGGCGACACGGACTTCTTCATGACCGAAGTCCATAACTGGACATGGAGATTTCCAGGCCTACCTGGACAATTTCAACGTAGTTATCCAATCGGGGAGCTGCATCCACTGCACACAAGGTGCACGAGACGACGCATTCCACGCCATGCTCGTTTGCCCTACTATTAATCGAACTTGTACTATTAACCGAAGATCTAGGTGGTCTGGAGTGAATCTCGAGAGAGGCTGCGGCTTTCAGAACATCGAACACCCGGTGTTTTAGTTAGTAACGCCGGTAGTCTTGCGACGAGTTCGACACCGTTTGGCCCACATCTAAAGGTGGTGTCCGTTCGTGCGTAACGCATTTCTCTCCTCTAAAAAAAAAACACGTCAAAGGGGCGACTATGCTGACAGGGCCGTAGCAAATGTTTGCGCAACATCAACCTTTGTGCCGTATTAGAGTCGGGTAGCTCTTGTCTTGACACAGAAAGATATGAGACCATTCCGAGATATTTGCTTACAGTGCCTGTGAAGCTTGCGCGTGACACCTGAATTTCTCTCAAGAGAGCTGGCTTTGGAACCGACGAGCGTTTCTTCGGATTCGTAAGCGCACTTGTTCAACAACTCCCGAAGTCTATCAACAGTTCGTTTCACGACGTCTCAAATAGGTTTAGAAATCTTCTTAGTTTTGCCATTTTACTAACACATGAGATAAACACACACACACATATATATTATATATATATATATATATACAGGGTGTGACTGAAAAGTTTTTAAAGCGTGCATGGAATTGTAGAGCCCGTTAAAGCAAATATTTTTTCTAAAAGAACATGGTCTCTGAGACGTCTTGTTTCGGAGTGAGAGTGAAATTACTACAATTTGTGACACTGGTGTTTTTGCCCGACATAGGAGCACAAAATGTGCTGTTGCGAGACAACCAGTCTAGACAGAAACTAAGCACACCTTCGTGTTCGTGAAATTCTGCTCCATCTAAAGAATATGCAAAACTGGTCAGAAGACGCGACACGGTCGCTTAGAAGAGAATTCGCCAAAAATGAAGTTCTTTATTAACGTTTACGCCAAATCCTTCAAAATTATAACCCTACAACCACTCACAGCGCTAAAAATTGACATATTAAGCCAATGGGCAATTCAACGGCGATCATTTTGCAACCACAGCGAGCTGTGCGGAGTAATTACGATTTCGGAGGGCAAGTCCAGATTAAGTGCATGTACCTGTAAAATGACTGTGTGGCGACGTTCACTACCGGCGACGTGTCGCGCGACAGCCGCAGCGCGTCATTTTTCATGCACTTAATCTGGACATGCCCTCCGAAAAATCGTAATTACTCCGCAACCACAGCTCGCATGGACATATGTTTGGTACCAAAATGATCGCCATGAATTGCGCATTGGCTGAATATGTCCGTTTTGAGCGCTGTGAGTAGTTGTAGGGTACTGATTTTGTATTTGGCGTGAACGTTAATAAATAACTTCATTTTTGGCGAATTCTCTTCTAAGCGACCGTGTCGCGTCTTCTGACCGGCCTTGCACATTCAGCAGCAGAATTTTATCACGAACACGAAGGTGTGCTTAGTTTCTGTCTAGGAGGACTGGTTGTCTTGCAACAGCACATTTTGTGCTCTTATGTCGGGCAAAAACACCAGTGTCACAAATTGTAGTAATTTCACTCTCACTCCGAAACAAGACGTCTCAGAGACCATGTTCTATAGAAAAAAATATTTGCTTCAACGAGCTCTACAATTCCATATATATACATGCATATATATATATATATATATATAAATATTTCCAGTAAGCACATTGAGAACTATCTAGTCTATTGCCTGGCACCATTTTTAAAATGACGTCAGTCAGACACATAACCAATGATAGGCCCGCTAACTTTTGCGGGGGCGTTTTACCGAAAAATGTAGGCACCACTCGCTCGCGTGTTGTAATCGGTGTTGTTTCCGGCATGACTCGGATAGAAGAAAAAGCCGTGGTCGAGATGCGTCTCGACGCCGTTCATTTGCAGATGGCAGGATTCGCCATCCAACCTTAGTTTAGTATCGCCACGCGAGATAATGGTCGGCAAACTCATATTGTCGGGCTGGTACGGCCGTGATATTTGCTTACTGGAGAGCAGTAACACTGGAAGAAGCACGATCTTCGCGCTCTGTTCAGGGAACCAGGCGAACATATTGGTAATGACAACAACAGTGACTGTTTTAATTTTGCATTAAGGTAGTCAAAGTTGCAGCAGCAATGCATACGCAGCGCATGATGAGAGGGACTAAGCGATGCCCCCGCCTTTTATTAGACAGACAAATATATCTAGGTCGCAATTTCGAGCTTGAGGGCGGGATGGGGGGACAGTTTGGTTTATTGGGTATGTAAGTCTTACACATGTTATTGCTCACTGGCAGCAGCACAGGTGCACCAGACAGTTAGGCCGAAACCTTCGACATTAGAAAACCAAACATATCTCTAGACATATCGAATGTTTGGCCGGCTGAGGGATCAGCCCAAGTCTCATTTCTTAGCGTATTGCTAGCGTTAACATGGCTCAATACATCTACAATTGTTTTGTACATACGGGTAGAGCGTCTGGCATGATCACAGCAGATAAGAAGAGCATAATCGTTCTCTCGAGTAAGTTCACAACAGTAACTAAAACTAGGTTCTTGATTTTGGTTTTTTTTTTAATAACGATGCACAAGTTAAAACACGAACGCCAAGTAATAGCCTCTAAGAATCTAAATGCTTCTCCAATACAAACATTATTTTAAAATACCGTTGGGCAATACTGCCCCTTCAGTACACAAGTGTACACGATATTTGCTAGCTAGGAAACAAGAGTTGCTTTGAGTTTCACGCGACGCATGTGTACACTATTGAGGCTGCGCGGTTAAGGGCAAGCAGACTCTCCCGAGAGAAATGGGCCAGGGAGGGAGACGCTAACCACGAGGTCTGCGACCCACCTCGGTCCAGCATAATAGAGTTTGCAGAATACGTCGTCTCCAGTAAGTAGGTCTGGAAACTTGGAGCAGCTACGGCAAATAAAGTCCTCCAGGAGAAATACGAAAAATGCAAAAAGATACAGACACAACTGATGCTTCAACTCGAGAGCCACCGTAGAGTAGTGCAGCTTGACTAAAACGTGCTTGGCAAGTGCGGGAACCTTTGAGCGACCCCAGCCAATTGATCTGAAAGGGCGCTCGCCACTTCTCCTGATAGTCCATAGTACCCTTCTATGAAGATCTGGGCTATCAGATAGTGAAGCTTGAGGGGGGAGGCGCGTTTAGTGGGTATGGGTCTCAACATAGTAACATCCAACCGTTGGGGTCGGACCCCACACTGCTTGAGAGAGAGACTCGTAGCGATAGTTCGTAAATGCATTTAACAAACCCTTACAAAAAAATGTGTACACTAACTAAAGCTAGCACCTCAATTCCAGACATCGATCTTCTGTATCTTCAAAGTACTTCAATGAGAAAATTCCCTTTACATACTACTATTGTAGCATATATGAGCTATTGTATTTCTAATTAAGTGTTATTGCAGCACTTACCGTAAATGAAAGCGGTTCTATGTCGATGGGAAAAACTACTTCGTGGGTGGCTTTGCCAGTTCTGAAATAATCGATAAATACACACAAGTAAACCGGTGCGCCCAGTTACTAATGCGTCACGTTCTCCTTCTTGTGGTCCTTTAACGTGTTTAGTAAAACATAAATGTATTAAATTGCGTGTGGTTTGTATTTACATAATTATGCCTACATTAACTTGTTGTTGAGGAATAAGTATCGTAAGAATTGTTTTATATCGTTACAGCGATTGCCATTGCAACAGGCTTCTTCATGTGTAGTATGTTCAGTCTGATATATACAGGGTCAGTCATATCGTTATGCACATATTTCGGGTTTGGTAGAACTCGGCAAGAAAATATTTTTTCTCAATGGAAGAGAGAGGCGGAAACGTCGTGTTTAGGAGAGAGAGAGTGAAGTTTATAAAAGTAGTTATTCTGCTTTTTTTATCCTACATAGTTGTGCGAAATCTACGTTTGCGGGAGAACCAGTTAACGCATGAAGAAACCGATTATACCGGCGTGTTTGGAGGTAAATTCTGCGAAGGATACTTCACTAGCTTGCATAACGAAAAACAAATAGCCAGATTGAGAAAAGTCACAAAAAGTCGATATGTTGTAATGTCTTACGTAAACGCTTTTTCGTGAAACATCGTTTTTTTTTCGATTACGACCAAAAGTGTATGTTCAAGAGACCAGTCTCACACAATTGCAAATTTCATGCCCACCGCCATCGTACGAAGGTTACTGTGCTGCGTTACGCAGTTGTAAAGTAACTAAGCTTTTTTGACAGCCATATTGAAAGCGAAGGCATGCGTACTTGCATAGGGTGTATTAGAAAGTTAGATACATATTTTAAGGTTTGGTAGAACTCGGCAGGAGAATAATTTTTTCTGTGGAAGGAGAGGGCGGGAACGTCTTGGCAAAATGTTACGGTTCTGAACGTGAAAGCTTTAATGGAAAACATAATAACTATGACTGTCGAAAAAGCTTAGTTACTTGACAACTACGTAGCGCAGCGCCATCACTTTGGTGTGAAAATTGTGGGCATTCAATTTAGTATTGCGCGAGAGTGGTTGTTTGGACGTTCATATTTGGTCGCAATAAAACAAAAATTCCTACCGAGTTCTACCAAACCACAAAATAAGTACAGGACGATATGAATGCCCCTGTATATATATATATATATATTCAAAATTTTAATATATATATATATATATATATATATATATATAAATATATATGTTGTTGAATTTTTTTCAGTCTCGCTGTTTACATCTCGCTGTAACACTTAAATGTCATTTTAATAAATATAGTTTTTTCAGTTATGTGCGTATATGCTAGTTGGATGAGTTTGATTGCTTCAAATAAAGACTGCTAGTAATAAATATAGTTATATAAACATGTGCATGCATGCAAGGAAGGAGGTCTCCAGGACTACTAATCAAATTAACTTATGTGCAATGTAGTTCGGTTAGAGACAACTGTATATGTACGCCTCAAAATCAATCCATCATATCTATTTACTCAAACAGAGTATGTATATAATGGCTCATGTTCTTAATAAACATAATTATTTGCAGTCCTGCCGTTCCACCAAGAAAAGAAGTGTAAAAATAATTGTTGCAGTGCCGAGGTAATGGAACCCGTGCGCGATGTACCTGGTATATATACGCCTGTCATCGCAGGCCATCCCGGCCCACAACCAAAGAAACTTAAGAACATTGAGCGTTCTTACCTCCGTCGCTGTCTCCGTGACTTTGCGTCGCCACTCTCCCAAGAAGTGGTTAAGTGGCCTCGTCACGGGCATATGCAGCCTAAGCCGAAGCATCTTTACCATGGCGCACAGTCCGACAGTACATACACGAAGCAGCTTCTCGTCTTGATTGAAAGGCAGAGTACTCGCTTCATGTATAGTGCGAAGCACTTCTTAAACAAATTAAAGTTCGCTTGAGATAGGTGTTGCTACACTCTGTCTAAACTATACGCCAACTTTGGCAAAGTCTTTAGCATAAACAAGCGCACTGCCGTACCGACGGACAGTCGCAGTACACCTCCTACCCTTCGTAGAGAGATGCCAGTGCTGAGTTAACACTGTCCTCGATATGTGCAGTAACGATGTCCCCCTGTAGTGAATCCGGAGATTCAAGTATGAGAAAGAGTTTACAAACTCTTCCCGCAGCACACGCACGTATTGAACAAGATCGGCCAAGTACGCCTCAATATGTTTCATCCGCAGTCGACCATTGCATGCTATAGTGAAGGAGATCGCAAGCAGGTATGGGGCAAAATTGACATTACGAGCTCAATATACGACTAGCCTAGAGCAAACCAGAATGGATAGCCGAAATAAAGCCGACGCCTGCATCATTGCAGATTGCTCTATTACCATAGCAAGACAAGGAGAATATAGTCCTGCTATGTGAGTTCAAACATCGACAACACCGCAGTCGGAATGACTTGACGAGCTAGCTGACGGCTTCATGCGCGAGGCGACGACGGCCGAGATAATCATTCTCACTGGAGACTTCAACGGGGCCTCCGAAGTATGGGGGTCAGCACGAAGAGGCCACTAGGGGGTAAAGAACCACGCTCCAGCGAATAATGCAAGACGCTACACAGGAATCGCACGTCGATCTGACGATATGAAGTGAGGAGCAGTCTTTGGTAGGAGAGTTCTGGCGGGCGAGGTCAATCTCAATGAACATCACTACATTAAATCCTCGATCATCAAGGACACACTAGCCGTGGCCACTCCGCCCTCGAGACGCACATGCTTCAGGATCAAGAATACTGCAGTAATGCCAAAACACTTAAAAACGCGATCCAACAAGGTGGAACACCAACGACGCCAAAGGGTCTTCATCATACACTGCTTAAAGCCTGTGCGCTAGTCTCTGACCTGCCGATCCACCCTATAAGAAAACAACCCGTCCAGCTAAAATATTGGTGGAAAGACGAAATCAAGACCCGCCGAAAGGAACTCATATGAGGCTCGAAGACGCCTAAAGCATAATAGAGCGAATGGGAGGCCCACGGATGATATTCTTATTGTATACAGGGGGCCGGGACAGCAATAAACATGACGGCTGCACATACCACAGGGTTCTATTATGATGGCGTGCTACGTATTCAAGGCCTCCAAAGAAGGGTGAAGACAGAATTGCGGAGGGGAGAGCCCGAAGCCAAGGCATACTAAAAAGTGGATGGATCGTCCAGAAAGCGACATGGACTTCTTCATGACCTAAGTCATAGCTGGACATAGAGATTTCCAGGCCTACCTAGACGATTTCAACGTAGTTGCCCAATCGGGGAGCTGCATCCACATGCACACAAGGCGCGCGACTTGACGCGTTCCACATGGATGGGTGTTTGTCCTGCCTTAGAGCAAAAAATAAAGAACAAGCAAGAACACTGGCTTTGAATAAAGTGACGTACAGCTGGCAGCGAAACGGCGACCCAACGTTGAGAAATCCTCCTCCAAACATGCCGAGAACAAGCATGAAAGGTTTCGTTCAGTTCATTTGCGAAACGACTAGCGGCTGGAAAGTGGGGACTCAAGCAGCAAAAAAAGTTCTCGAGGAAAAATGGTAAGTCGCCTAGAAACGTCTGCAAAGATTCCTCGTCATTGAAAATGACGGCGAAAAAAATAACACAGAGACGCGGAGCGGAATGGTTCTAATCAATGAGAAACCTTCCCCGCGGGTGACCTCAGCCCATTTCTCCGTGAGGCACCTACCGCTCCTACTTGCCATATTACTATTAACCGAAGATCTGGAAAGCCTGGAGTGAATCTTAAGAGAGGTTGCGGTTTTTAAAACACCAAAAACCCGTAGTTTTTGTCAGTACGCCGGTAGTTTTGCGATGAGTCCGACACTGTTCGGCCCACATCAAAAATGGTGTCTGTTTGTGCATAACGCATACCTCCCATCTTAAAAAAAGACAACTGTATGCCATCATTTTGTCTTATCTTTTTAGCCACCTTTCTTCATACTGGTCGACTTAATTGGGCATTTGTCAGCTGAGGAATGTAACAGTGGCAGGCCAATGCTCAACCGATCTACAATCAGGAAAATCAGTGGGCGAACGTGTCTTGCAAGAGTGATGATAAATTAACTAAAAACGTGTGATACCGATGTGGCTGGTCGGGCACTACTTTGCGAAATGCGCCATTACGAAAGAACAAATTGTTCGATGGGAAACTCAATCTACCATCGGGCTCAGTGAAAAAAGTTCTGTTTCGTGGAAGACTAGATGTGATTCTCTTAAGGAAAGAAAAACCTTATCTGTCTCCATATTCCTTCACCGCTGTGTCTATATTAGCCCTTGTACGTTTATACATTGCATTTTTATCGCTTCTTCTGCTTCTAGCATTTTCGTCATCTGATTTCTAACGTTGTCCTCTCAGAAAACTAAAAAGCTTTACCCGGGCTTCGCAAAAAACCCTCGGAAGCAAATTAGGTCGAATTTTCAACTCAATTTTGTCGCCCACTGCTATCGCATCGTCTACCCACCACTCGTATAGAGCTGTTTTTTGCAAGTGACATTCAGAATTACGACAGCCTTCGCATGAGTTACAGCTGGTACACAAAAAGGACGCTCTCGCAGAATTAGTTCATGGTTAACTCATGTTTTTATAGCTGCCATAGTACGGTACGAAGTAATTAAAATATTGTCTAATATGTAACAATAATGTAGTTTATCGATTTCTCCGGCGAAAACTACTACTTTTCGAGTAACAATTGATTTGTGTTCTAATTCCGTCGCTATCCTACTACACACATTTAGCATCTCTTGCAATTTACTTGATTTGCCAGCTAAAGAAATAAGATCACTTCTGTGTTACTTGGCCTTGTGCAGTAATTGGGTTGCAATCGCCTTTCAAGGGCATACATATACGTTCTAGCAAAGTTTCTATAGTAATATCAACAGCATGGAAATTTCCCTATAAGTGGTCTGGCGTTAGCATCTCTTTGCGTAACCCGCTCCAGGGCGTGACCACCTTCTCCTCGGAGAGCGTAGGGGCGGATTATTAAACTATATGCTGGTTTTATTACTCTTAACTGGTCCAAAAACGGGCTGAGTGCCCCTTTCCGATGATCATTCGATATTTCTAGACAAGGGCATCAAGGTGTGGTTTTCCGGCCTGCAGAAGCCTCGAGTCACCCAACGAGCGATGCATTTACTGAACTAATTTTTAAATTGAAAAAAATTAGACGAATGTGCATCTAGGTCTAATGTCTCTAGCGATGAGTATGTAACGTTTGTTGAGTTTTTCTTGATTGGTGGTCTCACATGGGGTTTATTCTCGAGATCAAGAAGTCGCTCAGAGCTTTCCGAAAAAAGCTTCTGGATGTTGTTCAATTGTTATAATACCCCACCACGTTCTTTTTACTATCACTCTGAATTTTCTCTAAACATTCTCGGCAAAAAAAACACAATTCTAAAATTTGACGGCCAACATCAGGAACAATGTTGGGCCTCTTCTAACCGCCGCCATTTTGGCCCAAGGCTTCTTCAAAACTTGGCAGGAATCCTTTGACTTACAAAATATAAATATAAATATAATATAAATATACAATAGAATATAATTAAATATAAATATAAATATAAATAATAGAAATATACATATAATATAAATTATAAATATAAATATAATTCAATATAAATTATAAATATAAATAATAAATTACAGAATATAATATAAATATAAATATAAATATAATTAAATATAAATATAAATATAAATATAAATATAAATATAAATATAAATATAATATAAATATAAATATAATATAAATATAAATATAAATATACATATAAATATAAATAATATAATATATATATATATATATACACATTCATATACTTAGGAAAATTATCTGCCTTCTTTCATTAGCTCAACTATATCCTAGTAGTCTACCTTTTTTTTATGGCTACTATTACCACTAATAAAACTATTTCTACTATTAAAACCACATTTGCAATAACTTGTGTCACTGCCTGCTGCATTGTAAAAAAGGAATGCGTGTGCAGTAGATAAACGAACAATCGTAAAGCGATAGCGGTCGAAACTCGGGCATATTCCCTCTAGTGGGGCGGAGTGGGGAGCTGGGGTTCGCGGACAGACGTCTCTACCCACCGTTCGGCTAGATGCTTGACGTAATGTGAGACGGGCAACAAGTCGAACTTAACGGGCTTCTCCTGGCAAGGTGTGTTATAGACGAACACCGCAATGTTCTGCCGGGAATAAGCCACCGTGTCGTTGTCGTTGTTGTCGTTGTCGTCGTTGTGGTTGTTGTCGTTGTCGTCGTTGTCGTTGTCGTTGTTGTTGTTGTTGTTGTTGTCGTCGTCGTTGTTGTTGTTGTTGACAGTGTCCTCACCACTCGAGTTGCTATTGCCGTGTACAATAGGTACCCGAACGTAGCTACGAACCTTCCGCGAAGAAGGGTTGTAGGCCACCAAATGCACCGCTGGTGGTTCGTTAACATAACGTCAGGAATCTCATTTAGAAATAGGGTTTTCGTGCATGCTCTTCTTCCTCTACCTACGCCTCTCTACTGTGCTTGCCACACACGTGGCAACTAAAAGCAAACATTTTGTTTTAGATGCACAATGCTGTAATGTAGTTTAACGTTGAGTTGCAAACATGAACAACTATAACAGTGGTTTAACTGTAAAATTCGTTGGAATAACCAGTGTTTACGGAGGGGGGAGGGCATCATTTAAGCAGTTACCTATCGACAGCCTGAAAAACAAGCAGATATAGCAGAAAAAATATATAGAGAGAGCTCTAGACAGAGAGAGAGGAGGGTTTAAGGCCCTGCACCCGGCAGCAGTCCCTGGGCTCTCTATATTTTTAGGCTGTGGTCCAACCCGCCTACACAGTGGATTCCACCGTGTGTACAAGTACGTGAGCCCGATGGAGAATCTAAAAATATGGGCAATGCAGAAGTATCAGCGAATGAACAAGTGTTGAGACCCCACGATGGCGCTCACCGATGTGTCACTCACAGCTGTGACCCTTATGGTGTCGAATTTAGGCAACAGTGGAAGTGACGGCTGTGAGCAACGGTCAGCGAGTAGCGCTTTGCTTGTTGGGACCAAGCAGAAGACCTCTGATGATGCTTTGCGTGAATAAGTCGGGTTCAGGATCGTGGATGGCCGCAAGAAAAAACACTTGAACGAGTAAATTATATCAGTATTAGTGCGATCAAAGCGTCCAAAGTGGTTATAGAGAGGCGACTGGGGTCGAAGGGTCTAGTCTCTTCCTGCAAGATTGTCTCTTGCAAACATTTAAGGCAATCGACGCGACATTCAAGCTTTATCAGATCTCCGTACCGAGAAGCTTTGAGTCTGTGTACGAGGTGTTGTAACCTTCGTTACGTTACGGGAAGGACCCGCATATGATTTACCAGCGTGGACGCCAGTGACGTTCTTCCGTGATTGTGCGGGCTGGCGTGGTAAACAACTACCTCATGGCCCACACATACTTCCTAACGGGTTGGATGGCGAAGCATACTATACATCTCGAGTGAAACATTACCAGGACCGTTGGAAGGCGTTGCAGAAGATGTTCGCGAGAGCATATGGTTCTAGCTCCACGGAGCGCCACCGCACTCCACTCCTGCGGTACGCGATTACCTCAACGTGACCTTCGAGAATCGGTAGATTGGCCGGGGCGGGCCGATCGCTTAGTCACTGCGATCGTCTTAGTTAACATGTGTCGATTTTTTTTTGGAGTTATCTAAAGGCTCTCATCTACGATACTCCGGTCGAGTCCCGTGAAGAGCTGATTGCCAATATTACGTCCGCTGCCGATTTCGTGCAATGCCTGGGATATTTCAAGACATCCAACAAAATCTCTGCGAACGCTACCGAATCTGTCAAATGATTCGCGGGTGCACGTTCAAGCAGTCACTGTAGGCTAATACATAAATCCGCAGCAAATAGAGGTCCGTTGAGTGGAAACGATCTAATCTTTGGACTGTCTTAACGGATCTGGCTTGCCTCGACGCGGCAACACCTCTGGAGAGGCTCACGGATGCATCCCTTCTTAGCCTCCCGCCCGCAAGGGAAAGCCTCCAAACCGCGTTGTAATGACCTGCCGCGGCTAGCCTGCTTTTTCTACTTCTTCCGGGAACCGCTTACCAAGTGAAAATGAGGGAAAAATAACTCACGTAGGGCTTTGGCTTACATTCCCAGATTGTGACGGTGGGTTTACCAGTCCAGGGTTGATCCTGGCTCGCGACTGACGTATAAATCATATACAAACGGTGTTTAACAGATAACGTAGTTCAATATAATTACTAATAGTTATTAGTTGGCCCAAACTTGTGCATATAGTCGTATATACACATACTTTTTCACATATATCTAGTAGCATTACTAATTGTACTTCAACTACTGACGTGTAGGTATGCTTGTCTCTCTCTTTATATATATATATATTCCCTAGTCATAGTTATTCGGTAGACGACAGTGTTCTTATACTAGACGTCCACACAAACCTCGCAGGTTAACACGATCTAGGACACCTGCAACCGGTGCAACACGGCAGGCCGTTATCTGCAAATATGATTATACTGAAGTCCCTCCTTACGCTATGAATCGTTGCACTATGTTTTACGCGAAGGACATACGAAGCAAAGGAAAAACAAATAAAATTATGCGGAAATTATGAAATGAAGAAAGCGAAAGATAGATATAGTATATCCAGAGGTAAATGAGAGGCGGACTGGTGCAAACCAAAAGAGACACACAAGGGGCCCACAGGAGCTTGCATTAACGGCTCTTGTTCGACAACGATGATGATGATGATGAGGATGTTAATCAGGGCACTAACCGATTCTGCTTAAGAGTTGATCGATCTGATCACACGCGGAGACGTTCAGTGTACGACAGATAAATGCATGCTGTTCGGGCGACTGGATTAGCCGGTCAACGTTGACGATTTGGTCAGGACTATCGAAATCGCAGTGCTTCCGGAATGCGTTTAGGGTCTCGAGGGCCTTGACGGCCACCCTCTCAGTCTGGTTGAGGCCGATCGACAGCATGCGGGTGTAGTCGTTGCTCACGTGCTGCTTGGCCGTACCTGTGACCGCTTCGTGGTGTTGGGCGATTGCCAGGGCGCGTCGCATCTGACCGAGCCGATTCGAGCCCAAACCTGCATCGGTCACCACCAAAGCAATGGCGCGTTTTGCATTATCACAGACGGGACAGCCAAAAGTTCTCCAGTCTCCACCGAATCAATGATCAGTAAGGTTCACTGGTCAGAGGATGCAATGATTAGAATTCAAGTGATTAGAGGTCTAATGATTGGGCGTCCAATAATCAGAGGTCGAATGACCAGAGGTATAATGATCAGAGGTCTACTGATCGGAGATCCAATAACCAGAAGTTAAATTATCAGGAGTCCAATTATCAAAGATCCAATGATAAAAAGTAGAATTATCATAGCTTCAGTCATTAGAGGTCTAGTGATTAGAATTCCAATGATCAAAAATCGAATAATCAGAGCTCCAATAATTAGAAGTACAGTGACCAGAGATATACTGATCAGAGATCCAGTGAACCAAGGTTCAATAGGCAAGTTAATGGTAGACTCGAGGCATGGCCCAAAAGTGGTACTTACGTAGGATTTAGTCATCGTCGTACCACGATTTATACACATTTAGCATTCGAAGGCTGCTATTCTTTATTTGCCCGATGCAAAATATATCTATAGATATATTCGTCGGTGTATAATATACAGATCAAGTCTTTGCAGCGGTGAATTATCGAACATGCGTCGAAACGTGACATGACCAGTTGTGATGTCGACACACCTTCGATCTAATACAATTACACTAATCTGTCGTAGATAACTTTGTACTTATATATATGATCTGTTTACGATACGCAACTTAAGGATGAGCATATTTGTATGGTGAACGTTAATGCAACGCCTCATTGAACCAACAAACACGACAAGCTACCGAAAACAAGTCCGTTCAAGCAAAATCTGACTAAAATTCGACTACTGGCCCTCAGAGTACAGCAGTCAGGTCGCCAACGGACAACTCACCCGCCATAGCCGAGAGCTGTTTCGCTGCCTGGAACCAGTTGTTCGCAAGCCGATCGAAGTATTTGAATGCTGGTCGACTCGTGAAGTAACCCGTCCAGTAAGCGTGAGGGTCACTCGCATACGGAAAGAAGTCGTCCGTCTTTACGACGAGCTTTCTTCGGTTGGCCTGTTCCACAGCCGTCAAATAGCAGCTGGGCGTTGAGTACACGAGTCGTACCGGTAGACCGTTGATCTTGAAGTCTGGCCGTGAAAGTTCAACATAGCGACGTGCACAAGTTTGTGTTAGCGTTGCTGTTGTTGTTGAGCTTTTCGTATCGGAACAAGATTTACTTTGTTTTATTATATGAATATGGATATGTGTATATATGTCTTCAAGGTGTGTGTACCTATATATAAAGGTGAAACAGTATTAAAGCAGATAATGCAAATGACCTTTTCCGTTTATGAGTCGCATGAGAGCGTCTAGATTTGACATCCATTTGTGAGCGTTTTGGTAGTTGAAGTCATTTCCCATGGTCACCAGGAAGTTGTTTGTCGCGTAGTGTTTCGCCTTTTCGGAGAGCCAGTTCTAAAAGAAGTCGCAACGGTAGGTAATCACAATATAGCAGAGGTGTTGTGAGTTTAGGGCTGGGTCACGCGGTATATACATATCTATTTTTTTGTCTGTTTGACAGACAATTGGGCTAGCACAAGGCGGCACGGCAAGTCTTTTCTTATTCATCCTTTATGTCACAGGGTTAAGCCAAATACTTCGAAATGCTAAAGCCCCGCATGTATTCTACGCTGACGATCTTATCATAATGGCTAAATCAAGACCACATCTACAGTTTTACCTGAATAAAATGAGCCAATGGTGCGCACAGTATAAACTGACAATTAATATATCCAAGACAAAAGTTCTTCGATAGTCCCGAGGAGGTCGATACGCCAGTCTTGACTACATCATCAGGGTCAATAACCAAAATATTGAATTAGTAAGTCAATTTAGCTATCTCGGAGTAATCTTGACTCCTGGCCTATCTTTTACAAAGCACATAGAGAACAAGCGTGCAAAAGCAATATCGGCCATGACTCTACTCGAAGATCTTACACAGATTGACACTAAGACTAGAATGAACCTTTTCAAGATAAAAATAGCTCCAATTTTAACTTATTGCTTTCGGGCCATTGCACCAAACTTGACCTTAGACAACATTAAAGAGATAGATAAAATAAAAGCTAATTTTGTGAAGTATATACTTGGGCTGCCGTAAAACGCTTCATCAACGTTGGCGCTGGAACTATGCCGGGAGCGAACCTTTGTGGAAAATCTTATCCTGGACAAATACGATTTCAGCGCGCTGGTCGTAGAGCAATATCGCGCTTACAGAGAAAAGCGTAATTTGAACTTTGCCAGAAAGATTTTCACCGACGGTCCCGCATTCACGACAGACCGTTGGAAGCGGGGAATGCAAGCAAACAGACGCATACTCTGTAGACTTACCTGGCATGCCTACCACCAATATATATACGCCTAAAGGGGTACTGCTTCGAAATAGAAGACTGTGTATGTAAACATTGTGGCACATGTAATATTGACCGATACCACATACTGCAATGCAAGGAAATAGAAGCTAGTTCAATGCATGCAGTAGTGAAAGATGTTAATAGCCGGTATGAATTTTAGGTAATATCTACTAATTTCTGGTCAAATAATCTTACTTAATATATTTTTTTTAAGTTAAGCTTTAAAGGCAGCTTATCTCGCCAAACAAATATGTTGTACTAACCCACGACGTCGTTAACTTTGACCGTAAGATAATTGACAATGTGCTACCGACACGTACTCTCACCCGTGCTTTTAGAGTACTGCGCTTTATCATATTACCCTGACCGGCGGGGACCCATCGTAGGGAGGTATGATTAAATGGGCAGGGCCACGGTTCAATGGCATCGAGAACCCGATAGCTATCGTCTTTTGGCGTGGAGATTAGCAGGCTATAAGATCCTTAAGCTATCAAAAATCGCAATTCGTTCAGAACTGAGCCCTCCAAACCATAACCGGTAATACAAACAGCCTAACCATCGGTCCGAATACTGCTTGCCTAACCTAACGCTTTATGCGTTCTGTACAATAATGTTGCATTTTGTGCAAAGTTTTGAGTGTATATTGCTTACCTGCAAGCGCCCCTTTGAATAACGCCTTCTCTTGCCTATGCATAACCTGCTACAGATCTACCCTACAGCGTCAAAAACCGTCTTAACCTGAACTTGTCTCTCGTCCACCTTTTTTTGTTCCCCCAACGTTAACTCATATCATTCCACATCCAAAACTATCCTACTACAACAAAAAAAAAATATTTTTGCAAAAATGCATGACAAAATGATCTCACTCTTATACGAAACATTTCCGCTGCCCCCTTCCACTGACAAGAACATTTTCTCACCGGGCTTTATCACCCTCAGAGTTTCGGAAGAGATTATGCGAAGACCCTGTATATACACATGTATGTACATATATATATATATATATATATATATATATAATTTTCTTCCGATCACTTACAATGAGTTTTTTGGCGCGTGTCGGCCCGTTGAACTCCTTCGCCTTGGGGTCCTCGACGATGACCTCGTCGTTGCAGAATTCGTCAAAGCAGAACCCGGGAGGTGGTGAGTATCTGTTGGCCAATACGACCCCAGTCAGACGAGCACTGGGCAGGAACTCGCTGGCATCCCAGCGAAACTCCATCTTGAAAGCTTCCTCGCGCTGAGCCTTATCTTGGTAATCGATGCGACCCAAGAACAATCCTATTTTCTCATAGCAAACAACAGCGGCATCGGCAACAACGTACGCATTCCGACGCAAATTGATATAAAACTGCGTTTAGCCCCAACACTTAGCCCGTACAACAACAACGAAAACAACAACGAAAACAACAACAACCGCATAGCGGGTGGCTGCACTGTCTTGGTCGCTGCGTTGGCTCTTAGATCTAAATAGCTCTAAAACTAAAGACTAAAAAAGTCCAATAGAACAAAGTTTGTTTAACTGTTCACTGAAATACAATAAGATAGGCCGAATTGATCCCTCACAAAGACGTCGGCTAACTCGGCCAGACAACGGTGGCTCCAAACAGAATATAACAATGCTGATCATACTCGGGCAATGAGGTGGCAAGTAACTACGTTAACGTCCACTGTTACTAGCCCTTCCAGGTACCGAGTTGGGACTGAAAACGATAGATTATTTTAAGACGCTGCATCACGCGTTACGCGTGGCACTTGTAGTAGAAAAACAACTTCAAGCTTTGCCCTCACGTCAACGCCCAACCAGGCTGGATCCTAACTCCGTGAGAGGCCATCTATCAGCGGGTATAATGGGCAACTAACTATATACCCTTGTAGTCTCACAAGTAAACTGTCGAACCTGGGATGAGGCGGGATCACGTATGGCAGGCAGCATGTCCATACCTGTGACAGAGCTCAGTTGAGCCAGGTGAGCCGGACGGCCACGCAGAAGCAGAGAAACGACGTAATTAGATCAAGCGCTCTTAATATAATGGCCATTTTGTACTTTTGCTGTAAATATACTAGGCAGTCGACCCTAGACTGAGAACTGAGAACTGAAAGCCTTCAAGACATGTTCAAGGTATCACAGGGGACCGGTAGAATAACCACTTTCTCAAATCGATGAAGTCAAATGCTATACAAATAGCGCCACGTCTAAATTGGGTGCAATGGGGCGAAGACCTGCCATGCTTTGAAATATGCTATACACACGCTCTTAGCTAACAAATGTAAAATTAGGTAGAATGCAAGTAGTTAACAAATCATTGATTATTATTATTATTAATATTACTATTATTATTATTATTATTATTATTTGATAACGAGTCGTAGGCTCCTAACGGCATGTCGCTGTCATTCAAATTCGAATTCTTAACGGCTGCTTAACCGATATTTTGAGGTTGGAACGTCTGATCTACTATTAGAAAAAAACTTACCGCGCCGACAATAAAACACGACATTTTCACTTGGTACGGCAAGGCATGTGAAATGGACAGCCACACCAAAGCCAGCAACTGGTTAGCTTCAAAGAGGTAGCAGCAATGGCTAATGAGTTTCAATGCCAGTGGTGTTCAATGTGTTTTCCTACGAAGCGGGGTGTCCAGATCCACGCAGGAAGGACTCATAAGAAGAAGATAGCCGAGTCTAGTGGACTAGCAGTGCTCCAACAGGCCGCTGCCACTACTAGCAGCATCTCACAACCGCTGCCTTCTTTGCGCGCTCCACTAGCAGAATTCTTTCCTCAACCCGCCAGCCAGCCGCCAGTAAATGAAGGGCCGACACCTGATCATCACCTGCCGCCTTTCTCTCCCCTTTCTCCTCACAAGTTACTCGCCAACGCCAAGATGACACGCAAGGTGCTGCGCAGGATCCCAAAGGGAGCAAGAATACCCTTGCGCGGACTCTTCCATCGTCTGCTTAAAGACGTCCTCCATGTCGACAAGGAAACCCAAGGAGGCCATAGCTTGGCCAGCGTAGTCAAAGAAAAGGCGGCCCTTTTCGGAGCTGCCACTCTCACTTGCATGGAGGCTGAGGGGCGAGGCAGACGTGTGTTGACGGATAAAGCTCGCGCCCAGATCGCTGCTCACAAGCTTTCCATAGATTTTAGTGTTCGGTGCGCCATTAGAATCTTGTCTTCCGACGACACGATTGCGCCCGTAACAAAGGAGTCGATTGATGAGATGATCGCAAAACACCTTCCTGCTCCCGCAGGGGACGTGGTGCCACCATCCCCACCGACCCGGCTTGCCAGCGGTTGGGTCATGTTCAAGCGAGGATGTTGCCAAGGCACTTCGCACCTTTCTATCCGGTGCGGCGGGAGGCCTCGACGGCCTCACGCCTGACCATCTAAAATGCCTTCTCCCTGCCAACGGAGACCACAGCGATGTGCTGGAAACACTCGCCTATGCGACATCATACGTAACGGGCAAGTTCCGGAGACTGTGAGAAACGTCATATATGGAGGGAGCCTTATTGCCCTGAAGAAGAAAACCGGAGGATAACGACCCATAGCCGTTGGCTGCACTCTGCGTAGACTGGCCACAAAGACCCTGCTTCCCCAAAGTCAATGTCAAAAACTACCTGCAGCCGCGGCAAATGGGGTACGCCACTCATAATGGTGTAGAAATAATTGCCCACACGGCTCGCACCCTCCTCGAAAACAACGAGAAATGCTGCCTTCTAAAGTTAGATTTCGAAAATGCGTTTAACTAAAACAAACGAGGACAACTTTTGGCAGTGGTTTTCAAGCACGCCCCGGCCCTCTATCCAATGCTGCACCAGGCATATAGCAGGCCGACTCCTCTGATGTTCGGTGAAGTTGAAATCAGGTCAGCCGGTTGTCAGCAGGGAGACGTAGCGGCTCCTCTTGCGTTTAGCCTGCTGTTGCATCAATACGTCAAACAGGTGATATCCAAGGTCGCTTTGTTTTACCTCGACGATGGGACCTTTCTTGGCAACGATCCTTTGGCATTACTCAAAGACATCAATGATCTCAGAATGTTGGAGTAATGGAGCGGGCTGCAGCTTAACTTATCTAAATGCGAGTTATTCCTACAGGGTTTCGAGGACGAAGAGAGACAGCAGGTGATTGCAGAATTTAACATATGAACTAGACATGCTGGGTACGGCGGTCGTCCCCGAAATGATCGGCCCGGTACTGACCGAGAAGGGAGAACAACTCTCCCGACTTTACCAGAGGCTGGGTCATCTCGGTAGACATTAAGCCTACTTTCTGCTTCGGCACGCAATGGGAGTACAAAAGGTTCTGTATGTACTACGGACCTCACCTACCTTCCTTTTGCCGTCAGAAACATTGGACCTCGACAACTAAGTCGAGAGCCAAAGTCGCTGTGAGTGTACCGACGATTCTAACCCGCCACTGGCTAAAATATTAGGGTCCTGTTCCATCAATATTGTCTTATTTGGGTTCTGAAACCACCACTAGGGCCTTAAGCTGACCTAACAGATCGGATCCGCCCCCTGATACGACTTGGGACAAACGAGTTACAGCATCAGCCGTAGAGAGGATAGGGCGCGCAGGTCTAGGTGCTCGACCCACCGGGGCACGGGTTAATCGGCGCCGTGAGGCGAGCGTCCCGTTATTGGTGTGCAATCTTCCCGCGCGTTTTTTGGGCTTCTTGGTGAGGAGTGGCCTGGGTGCAGAAAGAAGCAGCTGCGGGTCAGGGTTCTCGGGTGACTGGGAAATACCGCAAACGACGTTGGCGTACGTAAGCTGCCCACTTGGATTTTGCAGCAAGGTTTCTAGTCGGGACGTGGGTTTTGGCCAAGTTTTGGTGATTTCAGCAACCGGGTACGTTACCCGAACCTGTTGCAAAGTTCTGGCTTCAAGGAATAAGCTGTTCCTCTCTCTGAGATAGATCAGGCGGGGGCAGGATGGTGACCCGGACGGGTGAGCACCCCGGCAGTTAATACACCGCGTCTGATTGGTGCAACTTGCGGCGAGGTGGCCTGGGTTGCCGCATTTCCTGCAGACTTGCTGTTGTGTACACCGTTCTGCGAAGTGTCCAGGCCGTAGGCATTTATGGCAAAGCCTAGGCTGGTCAGGTTCGAGCACAACCTGGTGCGACTGAAACCCTAAAAAAATTGATGTGGGGGGTTGTCGGGTGAACTGCAGGATCACTTTACCCAGAGGCACTCTAACTCCGGACTGAACCCGCGTTAGTCGTTTTACATGGATGACCCCAAGCGGTGCTAGTTCCTTTAACATTTCTTCCTCTGTAAGGGCAAGTTAAAACTCCGTGAATCGTCGCCCGAAATTATGATAATGATGGGCAGTGAGCCGACACCGCAAAGTCTCCAAGGCTGGTGATTGGTAACAGCTTCTGCGTGGATTCTATATCAGGCAGCCACACTATAATTGATTTTCTGTCTCCGGATATTTTCGTTTTGGGTGACAAGGCAAAGATGAGCTTGTATATGGATAGCAGTGAACCCTTGGAAAAATCTGTTTCAGCACCTTCCGACGTTTCTTTTCTTCTGATGATTACCTTAAACGCGCCTACCAATCCCGTCGATAAATCTTCTTTAAGTTTCTCCAGGTTTCGTTGTTCTCTTGAGAGGGTCTTTTTTCCCTTCGGGATGTCACGGTCACAACTCCATCTTTCTTTTTTGTACGCTCTGACAACCACATTTTTAGACGCTCGTAATGGGCTAAGTTGTCTGTGGCACGATATCGTCTAAAATGCATCTATCGTCATTGCGTTTTCGTATTGTTTTTAATAATTTAAAGTAATCTCTTGTGTTTCGGCTTCGCTTTCTGACGGCGAAGCCGCTTGGCGCCAATGCTTGGCTGGTTTGCCGGGCTCGTTTCACATGGAACATCGGTGTCCATCGTCGAGGTAGATCCGACGTTTTCGGTCGTCCCCTTCGGCGGATGTTCGCTGGGTGCAGACAAGGGAGACGCGCACTGTCGTAGGTGAGCTATGTCCATAGGTGGAGGCGAAGGCCTTCCCAAACTGCCGGGTGGCATCTGGCGGCTTTCCGCTGAGAGTTCTCGCAGTAACCGACTAAATTAGCAAAGTGGTACTCACTGGTGCGCTCCCACTAGCGTAGATCAAAATAACAAAAATAACAATTAAAAAAAAACAAATAAGAATGAAAAAGAATGCCTATTGCCAACACCTCACGCCTTAGTACAAATTATGCACCGATTGTTGCCACGTGTTAACAAAGATGATCTTTAAGTTTGTTGTCAGAACGGACACGTATAGACCTAGGCGCTATAGAAGGTTACAACTCCTGGGCACGCTTCGAGGCCTATAGAAGCATAGCAGTCAAAACTCAATTGTACGGGTAATCACTGTGGCAGAGATCACCGTAGACGAGACACTCAAACTTGTTAAATTCGACCAATTTAGAATTGATAGCACGTCCGCTCTCAAACGACAATTAAACGCAATAAAAAATAAAATAAATAAATAAATATAAATATATATATATATATATATATTACTCCACTGCAAGAAGTGTTTGGCCATATAATCATTGGTAAGTCACGGCGTGCAAACGTGAATTCACAAATAAGAGATGGAAGCTAAAGGCAAAATCAGGAATAAACTGGACCCCGGCCTTTTGGAAGAGCACTTACATCATCAGCGCAAAGTAGATAGATACAGTAGCAGAAACTAGCACGAGATACCCAATACTCTCTCGCACGCGGTAAAAGAGGTGTTTACAATACAATACAAAGTCCCTTTATTGAAAAAGGCGTGTTGATATTACATTGTAGTCTTTAGACACATGAGCGCGTCGCGAAACTTTTCATGCAAACGCATTATTCACCACTTCGACATTAGCAACTTCCGTTGGGGTAATAGACTTACCACTACAAAGATTATTTGGGCGTACTGTGAAAAAGGTTCTAAAGTACGTCATTACTCCGGATCGATTTAAAAAAAGTCTGACTTCACTTTGCATCTGGTACTCGCTCACGTTTGGGAGTACCAGGCTCTTACGTCTTACATTGCAACGCCATGCGACTTACTTGACAAATTTATCCTGCACTCGGTGAAGCAGTTCTACATATTTTCTGTAGAAAGGTGCCCACACGTGTGTGCAGTATGTCCACTTTGGTATGACGTATTGTACAGTTGTATGTGCATTGCTGGCTCACGCCCGATAAACGCTCTAAGAATGAAATTGCACGGACGAAACGCAGATTATACAACTTCGGCGATATGAGTTGTATACTTCATTTGACAATTAAATGTAATACTTAGGTCTTTATATGTTGACACCTATGGCCGTTCATAAAATATGCAGTGTCATCCTGGATTGCTTTCAGCACGGCACATTTAGAAGTGGATATTTCCATTCTATTCAAGTAGGTCCATAGAAGCACAGAACTAATTGCCTTCTGTAACTCAGCTTTGTCCTTGTCGCCTTTAACTTCAACGTATATCTTTAAATCGTCGGCATAGAGCTTGTAAATCACATCAAGTTTGCCAAGGACAAGTTTGAGGTCATGGGCAAAAATTGCATACATAACAACTCCTTTCAGACATGTATAATGGTGATAACCATGCCAGGTTATCCTACACAACAGGGTCCAATTTGATTGTAGAACCTTTTTCCACTTATCTGTGAAGAACGCGTGTCCCTCTGTATTAAAATGTATTAAAATTAAAAGTTCTTTCTTCTCTAAACACTAGATATCGGTCCAAGGCATCTGCACTAAATGGTATTTCGTCAGATATGAGATCTTCCGTAAAGGTTCTCTCTCGACATAGTGCTAACGTTAATGTCGCCGATGCATTCCTAGGTAGTCCAAGTGCATGTTGTATAAAGCAGTTTTTAACTCGGTCGATGTTTTTGAGGTTTGATGTTTTGAAAAATTGCAAACAAGAGCGGCCTTACGGGACTCCAGAGGGACATGGAGCAGCACCAGACATAGCACTTCTTACCCTGATTTCAAAGCTCTTGTCAAATTCATCTTCGTTAGTAAAATTTGGTGGTCAACCTGGTCGAAAGCACGCAAGAAGTCAAAGTAAACGGTGTGAAGCGGAGATCCGTGATTTCGCGCCAAAGCCCAGTAATGAAAGACCTCCAGTAATTAGGTTGCCATCGATCGTGCCTTAGTGAATCCGTGTTGCTGATTGTCTAAAAGTTGGTTGGAGGATAAGAAATTATAGATGCAATCAACAACTATTTTCTCCATGATTATCACACTAAGCAATAAGCGGGTAATTTTCAGCAGTTGCTCTAGAGCCCTTTTTGTGCACAGGTGTGACAATGTATTCACGGAAGATGGTGGGAACTTCGCGATCTCCGAAAGAACTAGTGAAAATGAATGCCAACGGCTCTGTTAGAAACTCGGCCAGTTCTTTGAATACAATGAGTGGCAGTTATCTTATGTATACACCTCAGGCGAATAGATGCTTTTGCGTTGCAGATTTTGAAGTTTTTCGAGCTCAGTAAAAGGATGAAATTCAATGTCGTGGAGTATTTGAGCCGTTTGCTTAATTCTCCGGGTGGGGACGTTCTGAGGCTGGATGGAGACACTTTTGAAGTAGCTCAGCAGAACCTCAGCCTTGTGTCCAGCTTCGACTTGCGGTGCCTTTTTCGTGTATAAGTGGTGCTACCCCGAACTGTAGTTTAGGACGTCAGCCTGCATATCGAAAGAAGTCCTTTGCATCGCGGATATCCAGATTAGCTTCCTCCAAGCGCAAACAACGCAATGCTGTATGTGCTCTTGTCTTCTTGTGGATATTTTGAACGATACGGCCAGATAGTCCGACTTTACTGGAGATTCACCCACAGAAATATCAGTGATTAAATATTCATTATCTGTAAGTAGCAAATCCAATATATTCTGTCGTCCCCGTGTGAGAACCGTCACAAGTTGCACATGTCCGGCAGAACAACAGAAGGAGCAAAAGATGTGCTCCTTAGTTTCCGTGGAGAAGTTTCGGTGTCCCCCTGTGGTCCAGTCTATTCCAGGTCTATTGTAGTCACCGGTCAAAATGACGGGCCAGCTTACTTGAGCTAAGTCATCTAAAGCGTCACATAATGTGCGCATTCGCTGCGCTAGCTCAGCGGAAGAACCGGTTGGAGAAAAATAGACACGTACATATTACGCGATGGCACTGATCGGTCCCGCATAGCACGTCGATGGCGACAACCTCAGCACAAGTGTCGCATATGTCACAGCACCCCGACTTAGGTTTGCAAAGTATGTATATATACTCCGCCTCCACAGCGCCCCATACGGTCCGATTACGAAATACGGAGTAGCGGCCTCCCAGTGACAGCTCTGCCGATGATATGTTTTCCGCAGACGCCCAGGTTTCATGTATGCATATACTGTCCGGAGAATGCAATAAGCAGTAGACTAGAGAAGCGAATCACAGGCAAGCTGCTTTATCATACGAGCAGCGTTAAACGAAGTGCGGGAAACGAAACTAAACGTTAACGGACCAGAGGTTGGATCAAAGGCGAGAGAGTCGTGGCTATCGAGGTTGTCAGGCTTCAGTGGGAAACGCCTCTGTTACATTGACATTGCCCTTGACACAGTAGTCTATTATGAGTGTTCCCGTGTATTATAAAGTTTCCCTAAACACATTTGCGACGTCTACCTCAGAGACGTCAATAATAATAAACGATGAGTAAGAGGCAAACCTAGGTTTTATCTTACGTACTTTGAGAGCCGTTACTTCCTTATTTAAACTTTTTTTTACCGCTCTGACAACCACATTTTAGACGCTCTGCTAAGTTGCCTGTGGCACGATATCGTCTAATGCATCTATCGTCATCGCGTTTTCGTACTGGATTTATATTGGCTTTCTCCAGCAGATGTATGTAGCAGCAGCAGCAGCAGGGCAATGACAACCACGTCCAACTACTACAACTAGCAAGGTCGAGGCTTGAACTTGCGATTTTTTCACTCCGTTTCGGACGGTGCGTTAGCCGTCTAAGCCACCGCCGCAACTTAGGTGTCCGTGTACTCTTGATGCTCAAACATTAGAGTCAAGCTTCGAGACGAACACCATGCTGATCCGTATGTCGGCCCCTGCTACGGGCAATAATTTAAAGTCGCTCGTGGTTTTTTTAGTCGAGGCTAGCATGCAGCTCTGCTATCTGCACATTTAGGCACCGTGGTGAGCCCAACCACTCTCCGCATGGCTGCCGCTGTCAGGATCGAAGCTAGAGTATGCAAACCCTTTCCGTGCGCAGCATGCGGATATGAGGTTTACGGTCTTCACAGACTTAAACTAGATTATTTAAGGAGTCTAGAAGACGGCAAGGTTGCCAGCAACACTGGGCCTTAGGGGCCTCAGACTGGACAATGACAAGAGACCTGATGGCGTGACCAAATCTTTATGGTCCCACGGCAGGTTCTTACCGTGGAATGCTGGAGTGTTCTGCACTGTAGCTGCCTCGCGTCTCCGTTATAGCTCAGTCACCACAGTATGGGTAGCGGTAGAGCACGCCGAACAGGAGCAGAGACACAAATACGCAGATCTCAAGGACAGTCTCAATTTCGTACCGGTACTCAATTACCGGTGCGAATATACTAAGATCCATCAGCAGTGAAACAGCAATATTCATTCGGGGTCTGACCGGAAGACTAGACGCAAAGGCGGGGAACCAGCGCAAAGGAAAATATCTTAGACAATACCGCTTCGATAATCGGCGCTATGGCATAAACAGAAAAGTAGCCCTTGCTGGAGTCGAGGCGACACGTTCGAACCTCACAAGTTTGTACTGATAATACAACTATGAATAATAATTATATCATTGTACATGTTGAGGGGCGCAGCTGCTGCATTGTGTACTTTCTTTTTTAGCGTACGATAAACCGCGGTCAACCGAAAACTACACACGATGAGACAGAGACAAGAGAAGTCTATTATGGCACGAAACTCTGCTGAGCGGCCGAATTATACGAATGGGTCATCAATCAAAATCGCAATGGCGGTAGTGGTCGAAGTTGTTGCTATATCTATGTATGCGACGCTTTTATCGACGCTGTATGTTCAGGTGGGACTTACTTTAGATAAGCCGCATTTTTCTGACCTACGTAAAGCAGCGACCGACGTCTAATCTAATTAGCGTTCGACGAACGAACTGCCTGACTCATGAGATATGAGATCCGTTGTTATGACCATACCTCTAGGCCTTTCATCAACATCTATGCGTACATATTATTCAAGCTCCTGTACGGTGCGACATACAGGTTTTTATAAAACTCACGCAGAGTTCTCACATATGTCCGAAAATTCGTGTTTTGTTTTTGAAAACCTAATGTGCCTAAAGGCTACCACATGCGACAGCACAGCAATACATGAAGGAAGTATATTACACACACTCATTGCAAAACTGGGTCGTACTGAGGACATCGTAGTCATTTAGACTTTACGCATCATTAGTAGAGTACATTTCTTCTAGACACACCTCCGCAATCTGGGTCACAAAAGGTTGACCGTTCTTTTGATGCGTCCATGCTGCAGGTGCAGTTGTTGATGCAAAACAAGGCTCTATTATTTTTTTTCTGTTGATTAGCGTCTGTGTGGTGTTGTAATGCAGCAGTACGTTCAAAAACAACTCTTAGCTGAACTATCTTAACCTCCACGGATACTTCGATCTGTGTCAAACGCTGTTCGATTCCTTCCTAAAGATTAGGCAGACTTGAAAACGATGATTGGACGTCCACAGGAGGTCTGTAAAGTTCCCCAAAGCGTTTATACCGAACTTGTTCTTGGCGTATGCCGTAGATGAAAGGTGCATATTTTTAGCCAACAATGTCATTAGACAATTCTCATCATAGCACGTTGCTACAAGTAACCAGAAAGACGGTTCAGAGACAGTACAAGAGAATCTGTGAAAAAGCGCGAACGTAGGTCAACAGTTATTAGTGTCCGTGCGGACGACAAAAGCATTGAGTTAAATAGTGTAAATGTTAGTATATTGTACGTCCCAACATCCGCTTATAACTAGTTAACGAATACAGCACATGTTTGCAGAAAAGATCACATCATAACATGACGGCTAAAATTCGATTAATCAAAACGCCTTACTAGAAGTGTCCGCAGTCGTCAAACCGAAGCGAAGCTGGTACTCACCGTCATAGCCCATTTGAGCGAGAAGCGAGGCGAACTCTCGCGAGTGTCCAAACGTGTCAATCTGCCACCCGACACGACTTACTCCACACTCGCCGAAAATTTCTGTAAATTATGATAGCGTATACATATATATGAATGAATGCATGTCGAGGTTTTTGCGTAACCGTGAAAATATAAAATAGGGTAAAACGCGTGTGATCTAAACGCTTCGTTCATATGTCAGTGTGGACGAAACACTTCGCTGATATACAAGGCATCCGAAATAATAATTATTACTAATAGTTGGCTGGCATCTCTTTAAAGCGCTCAGCCCGCCCTCTTCGCAGTTAAATCGAACAACGTAGGGCTGCCAAGACAGACGTTACTCAATGGAAGCAAGCCATTTTGAGGCGTTCCTACTTCCAGCCCAGCGACGGGCGGACGAGTTGCAGAGTTACTACAGAGACTGCCGACGAATCCTTAAAACTGTCATTACTCAAGCAAATGAAGGCTCGCGTGGGGGAGCTTGTGGCAGCAGGTCGAGGCTGAGGGGACTACCTTACCAGGGTGGTCAAGTGTAAGCTTCGCCGACCCTTTGTCGTCTGAGAAGACCCTGGAGCAGGTTTAACTGTTTTTTCCTGGCCAGTCCTCGCGCCCGTTTCGGGCTTTAATCGCTTGCCCAGATGACATACCGCCTGTCACGTTGGATGGGATTTTACGCGCAAGCGAAAGGCTTGCGCTCGGGAAGGCACCTGGTCCTGATTGTTAGAAAATTGAATGTACTCTGCGCAATGGAAGCGGCGTACGTTGCGCTCATTTTAAATCCGGGCTCTACGTCATTTAGACCAATTTATCTTCTGGACACAGTAGGCAAAATTTTGTTTTCTTCTGGACACAGCAGTTTGAAATTTTATTAACAGGGCGCACAAATGCAGAGATCAAGGACCTTCACGCTCTGTCGGTGACCAGTAAGGTTTCTGACGCAGCCGGTCAACGATAGATGTGCTCCACCGTATCCTGCGGAAGGCGGACCAGGAGACTAAAAGATCTCTGAAAATCCGGTCTTTCGTTCTTTTCATCCTCCTCGATGTGAAAAACGCTTTTAATGCAGCAAACGGGGGGGGGGGGGTAGTAATGACGGCGCTGAAACATAAATGTATTTTATTTAACCTCCAGCGGATAATCTCTTCTTATTTAGACGACAAGACGCTCACTGACAGGACATAGTCAGCACAGTGTCACAGCCGGCGTGCCGCAAGGCTCCGTTGTTAACCCAGTTCTATGGAACTTGGCCTACGACGGTATCCTGCGGCTGGGGCTCGGAGGGTGTGAAGACCGTCGCGTACGCCGACGACCTCGCCCTCCTCGTCACGGCTCGCCGAAAGACGACACTAAAAGAAATGGCTAACGCGGCGCTAGCCGACATACCGGCATGGATGACAGCCCATCACCTACGGCTTGCCCCACAGAAGACGGAAGCAGTTTACTTGACGGGCCAGAAGGGGACACTTGGAATCAACCTGAGGCTCGCGGACCACCCTATTCCGATCAAAAGGACTGCTAGGTACCTAGGCGTCATAGATGCCGGTCTTACAGGTACCACGCATATCAAGCACATGGTTGCCAAGGTCAGCAAGATCGGCCAGAATCTGGCCAGGATTCTCCCTCTAGCCTCTGTCGCGCAGTTCTCGGCGATGTACGCGGCGCCTGCGTGGGCTGATCTGGCCTTACCGCTCACAACAGACGAGCTCTTCGTGCGGCGCAGCGCGGCATGTCCCTTCGGGTCGAGACGGATTGCGCAACGGACTCCATGCAAGCCTCCACTCGAGCGGCAACGTTTGACGCGTGTGCTCACGAATAGGCCACGCCAATCTTAGGATTGCCCCGAGCGAATTGGACCCGGTCGCTACCGGACCTCCGACGTGGGTATGACGTGCCTGGCCGGGGGCCACTTACGTACTTCTCGGTCCAGGTCCTTACGGGCCAGGGCCAATTCCAAACCTATCTGGTGCGAATTGGGAAGTCGCAGGCGGAGACGTGCACCCTCTGCACGTCGGGGCCGCCGGACGATGTTGACCATACGGTCTCGTCCTGCTCCGCTCTGGCCCAGGTCCGCGGATGCTCGGCGTATTGCTATGCAGGGAGATCGACATTAGGCATTGTCGGTCACATAATGTAGGATGCCGCCGCATGGGCGGCAGGCGTATATTAGACGCTTAGATGCTAGAAGGCGCGCGAAAAGACGCGGCTAGAAAACGCTCGCCGCGCGCGCTACGGAGGCGTCCGAGCGCCATTAGGTGGTGGAGATGAAGGTGCCCTGCAAGGGGCTATGGCAATCCAGTCCTCCGTAGAAGGGCTTGTCGCATCTCCTCGGGTTCGTGAGCTGGGGACACGACGAGATCCATGAGAGCCGATGGAGCATGAGGCTCCCCTTCCACGGTCTCAAAGTAGTGCCACACAATTCCGAACTCTGGGAGGATGGGAAGGATTGAAATTTTTAGTGGGTGCAAGTCGCACACTAGGTGCTGTTGGTTGCCAGTACCGATAGTGCATTAGCGTTTCCAAACCTCACATCTAAAAAAAACTGGTTGGCGCACCTCAACGAGGCCTGATTTTGAAGCCGGATAGCTCGGCGCACACGGAATCAGAGGCTTCGTCAGGTATATCTGCGCGTCGGAGGAGCACTGGCACAAAGGAGCCCAGCTTGCGGAAGAGCTGCTGAAACGCAAGGACCACCTGGAGCGGGCAAGGATCGCCCGGCTGGCCGCCACGGCGGCCCAGCAAACCTGAAAACTAACCGCGGGATAAGACAAGGTTGGCGATAAGCGCCGACTGCTGGTCCCTGCAAGGGTGCTATTCGAAGTAATATTCAACTTTAGTACGGAATGGCATCCCCAAGATACTTACCGGTTGGGGGTTTAGTCAGTAAGAATCTGACACTACCGCGGCGAATACCAACGTATCGCCCGGTGTCTTATGCAAGATTTACCTTCAACCTCAGGTTATAAACAAAAAAAAAAAAGATTTTGAAGCCGGATATAGCGACATATCCGTATGAGATAAGAGCGCGGCCAACATGATGCGGCATGATGCCGATTTAATGAAGAAAATTCGATTTTACGATGGAGACCGTTTCTATCTGAATGGAAATGTGAAAAAAATTGTCGCGTCTGATATATATATATATATATATATAGAAGCCGAGCGACGACCACTGCAGAAACGTGCTAATGTAAGCGGCAGTTCAATTCGTTTGTTTTACTTGCTACTAACCTTTAAGGATGCCCAGTCCGTAACTCATCTGATCGATGATATTCATATAGTGCGTCGCAGCTTCATCGTTCATTACGTATCCGCCGCTCACCAACTCGATTTGGCCGTTCAACACCAGCCGTTTGAACGTCTCGCGCGTTTTGTTATCTCTATACACAGAATAGTAAAAACGGCAACAAAAACAACGGTAATAGCTACAACCGTCGACAAAAACTACATAAAACAAACATTTATTTTCGTGTTTACGAAAGAGTACAATTGTGGTACCGGAAACTATGTATATACAGGGTGTATCATACAATATGTACATATTTTAAGGTTTGGTAGAACTCGGTAAGAAAATATTTTCTCCCAATATAAGGAAAGGTGGAAACGTCTTGTTTAGGAGTGAGAATAAAATGTATATAATTAGTTATTCTGCCTTTTTCTCCCACATAGTTGTGCAAAATCTACGTTTGCGAGAGAAGCAGTCAACGCACGAAGGAACCGATCATACAGGAGAGTTCGGCGGGAATTCTGCATAATGAAGGACACTTCGCTAGCTTGCATAGCGCAAGGCGAACAGCCAGATTAAGGAAAGTCATTAAAAAACGCCGATACGTTGTTATGATTTACGTTAACGCTTTTACGTGCATAATCGTAAAATTTTGCCATTACAATCAAGAATGTATATCCAAAAGACTACTCTAAAGCAATGGCCAATTGAATGCCCACCATTTGCGGATAAAATTGATGATGCTGCGTTACGTAGTTGCCAAGTAATTAAGCTTTTTCGACTTCGCAATTTTTTTGTCGTAATGGCAAAACTAAACGATTTTGCATGTAAACGCGTTACCTTAACACATAACAATATGTCGACTTTTTATGACTTTGCTTAATCTGGCTATTCGCCTTTTGCTACGCAAGCTAGCGAAGCGTTGTTATGCAAAATTTTCGCCAAATATCGGTATGATCGGGTGGTTCATGCGTTGGCTGGTTCTCCCACAAACGTAGATTTTGCACAACCATGTAGGAGAAAGAAGGCAGAATAACTACTTTAAAAAAATTATCCTTACTCCTAAACAAGACGTTTCCGCCTTTCCCTATATTGGGATCAATCATTTTTTGCCAAGTTCTACCAAACCTACCAAAATATGCACATATTGTTATGATACATCCTGCATATATATCAAAGAATAGGTAAGTGTCGCAGGTATGCAATTATCGAGTGCAAACAAAATGTTCTCTACAAAATTTTGCCTTCGATACTTTAGGAGGCCCAGGCCCAAAATTACTGAAGAGGTTATTGTTAAGGTCTTAGATTTTATATATATATATATATATATATATATATACATATATAGACATCTGGTTCATTCACGTGCCGGGTCGGCACGCAAACCGGAGCGCAGTCACCGTAGCCTCGCTTAAATAGGCTTGTGATATGAATCTGTTGTTCAAACTGGCGTTACGCTTGGGCGCGGTTTGCTATGAAAAGGTCATCGTTAATACACGTAATCACGCATATATATATGCATTCTTTCTTCTGCTGTTTGTAGCTAGCCAATCCAATCAATTGCTAACCAGGTGTACTAACGGTCAGTACTGTTTAATTGGCATCGTGTACAAACATACCTGTGTTGCCACCACATCTGGAAGAAACCCGTTTCCACAAACATAAACTTTTTCAGCAGGGTCGCGTTCCAGCTCGTTCAGGACGCTGTCGTAGATGTATCGTACGCCCACCGACGTAATATTGGCGTTTGTGCCAAAAAAGTACTGTTCCACTGCAATCAGCATTCATGAAATGGCATGCGAAAACTGATTTCTATATCTGTATATAAATATATATATTCTTGTTAACTGGTTAAAATTCAGTTTATTAGGACTGTTGTCTCTAGCATACGCTACCTATGTATCACTTCCCTAACGCCGCTGAAATAGCATAGCTATCGAACGCCTACGGCTAGCTGGAACTGCTCTTAAATGCCCTTATTATTATTTGATTTATAAGAATATATAAGATATTGTCGAGAAAACTAGACATTCAAGCTCTGCTGGAGCGTTCTCATGAGGTTATCCCAATCTCCGAGGCCCCGGACATAGAGCAGTACGCTGGCCTCCTTGTAGAGATTCTCCAATCCTCGTTTTGGCGGCCCAGCACAAGGAAACGCCGCCCGTGGTTCAATCGCAATTGTCATACTGCCTGCGCGATCCTGGATGCCCTTCGTCTCTTGGCGGAACTGCATCCTGCGGCCAGACCTTTAGCTGTCATCTTCCGAACAGTCTGTCGGGAGACATACACCCAGCAGAAGCAAAAGTATCTTCAGAAACAAGGGGCCTACTCCTATCAGACGCAGAGCGAGCGCCATACAAGTGGCTCACTCGCGGTGGGCAGACATCATGCCCTATTGGCTCTGTCGCATTCGTGGGGCACTTTACTAAAATGTTTGCCATAAGGGACACAATCCCACGCGTAGTACCGTTACCCGCTGCTGTCTGGGACGAAGAGACTACAGAGCAGCGTAACGAACTCGTCAAGGATTACTCCATAAGAAAAGTCCTGCAAGCTCTGAAGGGGCTCAGCTCAAGTAAGGTCTCCGGACCAGACGGTATTCGGAACGAACATCTCAAAGGATTGCTCCTGTTCGTTCCGTGTTGGACAGCCTTATTCAACGAATGCCTTAACATGGGGCTTCTCTCCTCTCAGTGACGAAATACTACGCTACTGGTGATCCCGAAAGGCAAAGGCGACCCAACTCACCCGTCGGCCTGGCGGGACATTGCTAAGAAAAGCGTATGCTACAAGCTCCCTGATAACGAGAAGGTTAACCGACTTCCTGGAGGGTACAAACGACATCCCATGGACACAACACAAACAACATGGATTTCGAAGGGCTCGCTCGACGGCAACAGCGTGCGGGATTCTGTTAGAGGTTAAGGAGACCCTCTGGACAAGGTCAATCCTTGTACGCGGTTTTCATCGACTTCAAAGCGGCGTTTGACACCGCTTCCCGTGATTGCATGCTCGCTATGCTGGCAGAGGTTGGCGTTTCTTCTTAAATTATCAATCTCGTGGGGGCAATCTTACAGAAGAACCGTGTGACCATCGACGATGGTGTCTCGGAATTGCCAACGTTTTCGCAAACAACCGGGCTCGCTCAGGGGGACAATCTGAGCCCGCTCCTCTTCTCTGTACTCCTGAAAGACCTTCCGAAACAAACACGAGGAATTAAGAGATCTCGTCAAGGTGCTACTGTACGCAGACGATTTAGCTATTTATGGGAGAAGTCATTTTCAAGCTTAACAGGTGCTAGCGAGGCTGAACACAGCCGTCACGAGCCTCGGGCTAACAATAAATCTTGCTAAAACGGAAGCACTTAAGTTCCGATGAGGAAGCAGAATTGCACGGGACGATACTCTTCACATTGGAAACTACCCTCTTGCCTATGTGAACAACTTTTCTTTTTTGGGACTAACACTGGCAGGGTTCTCAAGGCACATTATGGAAAGCTGCAGGATGGCCCTGATAGCGGCAACGTCTATCAAAAGCCCAATGCGTCTATCCCTCACCACGGCCATCCGCCTCTTCGACTTGAAAGTTGCTCCTGTCGCCACTTACGGAATTGACTTAATATGGGAGCATCTGACCGTGAGAAACGTGGATTAACTAAATCAAGTAAAATCAGCCTTTCTCAAACGGGCCCTAGGACCTCACACGTTAACGCGCAACCGACTCGTCTACATACTTGCGGATTGTCCGCTCCTCACGGAATATTTGAGGCGTCGTTTTAACCTCCCCCGCAGCACGGCCTTTGACGAATGCATTGAAAGATGGGAAGCAAAGATATCCGAACTCGATCCGGATTTTTTAACACCGGCGCAATGAGAAACGCGAAGTGAAAGGGACTGGGTCGTACTAACAGACATGTAATAAGACGATACGCTGTGCATGGGCCTCCACCACACCCTATGTAGACGGTCTGAGTATCATGACGAGTATGACAACTGTGTTTGTAACGGCTGCGGGGAAGTCTGCACTAGATATCATACTGCAGAATGCCCCTTTGTGCAATTATTGAATGAATTAGTCCGCTTATGAGGGCTTTTCATTCTAACATATACTCGAATCACTTCGAGAGTTGTTATGTTGTTGTTATATAGGTCCTATTAATTTACCCATTTTATCTGTTATTATATGTCGTTACTACTCAACATGAGTGAATAAATATGATGAATGAATAAATTATTTGATTTATTCTCAGAACTTCGAGACGTGCAAACCAAACGATTCTCAGTGAGCCATGTCTATCAAGAGCAGAACAAAATACTCTTCCGTGAATGTTGGCCCACCTAGATGAGCAGTAATAACTCTGCCTTCACTATCCAACTAGAATCCATCCATCCGTATGCATCAAATAAAATACAAACCTGTGATCCTTTAGACTACACAGAAAGGGGCTACATGTGGCTCACCACCAGAGTGGATTCAAATTGCTCAAGTCAGCGTACGGTATTTTCTGTCTATTATGGGCTCAGGAACACAAAGCAGGCCCTTCTCAATAGCATGGCCACCTTACTGTGAATAGCGGCGATCGAACCGTAGATTTTGACCGTAGATTTGAAAGTAGATTTTGATTGTGTGTTGTTTAATTATTTGTGTTTTTTATTAGAATATTCCTATCGCAAGTGGAGCTAAAACCAGTCTTATACTGACGTTGGCTCATTCATAAAAATAGCATGAGTCAATTACAAACATCATGGATAGGCATCACCGTAAATTTAGCAGGGCTTACTAAACGTTAATTAGCTTTATACGAGCTCGTACATATGTTTTCCACACTCGTCTATACTTGGTAAACTTTTTTGCTTTTTGGCTGACCGAGGCTGTCAAGAGGGCTGTCGCCATTTTGGGAAATTCACCTCCAGGCTGTTAGTATTGGACATATAAATTAGTAATTCTAATATTATAAGGCGGAAGATAACTATTTTAATGAACTCAAATGGAATTTGTATATGCACAGAGGGGCAGACTTCAGGTTGTTGTGAGTTGTCTAAGGCCAAAGAACTTATTACTTTTAATGATTAAAGATTCTAGCCTACTGCGGCATTCGCTGCGTATGCAATGGAAACTGTGAAGCCAACTTAAATGTGATCGGCACTTCCACTGAACTAACTTCGTCGACTCTCCGACTTTCGGCATTTACGATGCAGCTGCCGTCGCGTTATACGTGGTTACAATTTATTGGGCGACCACTTATCGGATCGAACCATTAAGTATTAAGCGCTTGAATATATGACTTCTGTAAGAAGTGTCGTCTTGCTGCTGTCTAGAGAATCGCCTAAGCTGTTCTGTTTTGAGAATAATCTTCTCTCTCAGTATCTCTTCCGCCAGTGATCTCCTTTTTTCAAAATTTTCGCTCGAACCGCAGATGTAGCTTGCGAATCCTTGCATGCCCTCTCGGAGTGCCTTCTTGACCCTTGCATCTGCCAGCCTATCCCTAGTCGCCTGCACTGCCTCACAAGCGGCTAGAGTGTGAAAGGCGTCGTCATCAGCTCCCGTCCTGCAGTGGAAGCAAGCCACCGAAGGCGCCTATTGTATTCTATGCAGATACGTCTGAAAATTGCCGTGTCCTGACATAAATTGCGTCATGTAGTACGTGAGCTCTCCTCCAGGACGTTCGTTCCATTTCATGGTTAATGCGATAATATCCCTAACAGACGCTCCTGATTCAGTGCTTGGGATTCCATCCCACTCAATTTCCCATCTTCCTTTCCGAGCAATGGGTTGTCCCATAGTTGTTTCCGCTCGTCTGCGTTCGGGTCCAACGAAATAGATAAGGAGGGACCTTCTTTTGTCCAAGCGCGTCAATAATGGTTTCGTACGGAAGATTGGTTAAAGCATTATTGACGTCCAGCGAGACAGTCAACAACAGGTCTCTGGTCTTTACCGTGGTCGAGCGAATCACTTCTGCTGTCTTTACTATCTTGTAGATAGCCGTAAGGACAGATCTGCGTTTCCTAAACTTTTTTTGAGCCTCCGAAAGAAGGCCGTTTTCTTTGGCAAAGTTTTTTTCGATCACGGCCTCCACTCCTTTCGCCAGGGTGTTGATGAGACAGATAGGTCTGTAGGAGCCGCCCTCTTAGGTATCAAAACAATTTCAGCATTTTTCAATGCCGCCGGAAATTTGCCTTCGCTGATAATGCGGTTAACGGCGCTGGCAACCGTGAACTATTATTAATGGCTAGGCAGGCCTTTTGCGAAGTTTCTGCTCCGGCTTACAGCATGTGTAACATAGGGACTGTAGCTCTTCGGGGTTCTATGTGACCCTTTTGTCCCGAGCCGTTGCCTAATGTTGGCGACCGATTTATTATTGCCCATTGGATTCCCGAACATATAAATAATATTGCTTAAAATAAAGCAACTTTTTTAATATTTTAACTCTAGTGGTCTGACGAATGATTGAGGTGGGCGTCCTATTCTTGGAGTTAGTGCTTCGATCTTGAACTCAATGCAGTAGTGGTCGCTCGTGTTTTCTACTTCCTCCAGTACTTTCCAGTTTTTGATTCTACCCATAAGACCAGTCTTGCATATCCTAAGGTCTGCGTAGGCTGTACTAGTGTGTCCATGGAAGGCTCCGCCATTTGCCGTGCCCAGATTGTATGTAGCGAGCCATTTTTCCACTACTTGCTCTCTCCGATTAGTGCTTCCTGAGTCCCATGTTGCCGACGCGGCGTTAAAATCTATTGTGATGTATGTGGTCTGAGTCCCGCGTCCCTTGTCGACTCGTAGATGTTGTCTAGTAGCTGCGACAATTCTTGCGGACTGCCGTTACCGTGCTAAACATCGTTAAGGGTGGAGGCCTTCGAGGCTAGTTGTCCCGATGGAGGGGACCCCAAACACCTCTCTTTCTCATTATCTTCTTTTGCGATCTGAATAATACTTCTGTAAACCCTGCCTATTTTTTTTTCGGAGGTGGTAACGGCCAAGGATCATGCTGAGTAGCCTTGCCCCCGTCCTCGAGGTTTCCGTCAGCTGGCGGGCTAATACTTCTACTCTGTACCTTGTGATTTGTTGTTTGATTGATTGATTGATTTATTGTTCGCTTGGCATGTATACCTAAATACGCATGTCACCCTTTTATATCAGGGGCGCTTAGAGCGGCAGCACATATGTTACCTACGCATCCATATAATCCATGTATACCTCAATACCCACTGAGTATTTGCTTTCCATTGAGACAACCTCTTCTTTGTAATATCGACCAGGTCCTTTCTAACATTTGGTCCTAGAACTAGTGCCTCCGACAGCTCTTTATCTCTGCTCCCCCCTGAGGCTGTACATTCTTAAACAATATGCTCGATTGACTTATCTCCAAGCCCACGTGCTCGACATTCTCTACTTTGCCCCTCCCTATATATTTAGCACTTTTTATCCCACCCACACATTTCCTGCTTTTCCTTTTCATATATACTTGCCAAACTCGATCTGGAACCCATCGCCAATTTTCATTTGCCTGTATAGGACTTGTTTACGCTCAGTTTCAAAATTTTCTCCGATACTCTCGCTCTTGCCCATTGCTGACTATTGTACCCTATATCCCTAGCTGCGAACTCTAAATTGTGATCCCACTTTGTTTTAATCCTAAGTGCCGTCTGTACCAGCTGCATCTGTTTAACCTATCTTTTTTTTGTGACATTTTCAATGCTAATACTAAAACTTAGTTTACTTTGTACTTTCCTTTGTATAAATTCCGACATCATCCCTCCCCCTCAGGAAATCCTTGGCGCAATTAAAACGGCAAGCCAATGCAAATCTTATCACTTCTCTTTGTATTGTTTTTAACTTCTCTCCCAACCCTGCGCTGTGGACCAGAGAGGCATTAGCAAAGGTCAATCCTGGCACATACATGGTCCTTCATATATTCCTTATTACTATATATATTAAACCCCCAGAGGCCCTTACACCTTACTGCATTTCTTCCTCTTTCAGCCTTATTCTTCCGTAATATCTCTCCTTCCTCTAAATAATGATTCCTTGTACTGACTTGTATAATCTAATTCCCCCTGTACTACAAGCTTCCTTTCCCCCCTAATCCCATTAAATACTAGAATTGCGCTCTTTTTTTCATTCCTCCGCTGCTTTCCTTGTCTGACCCCCTTAGCAACCTGACTTAATAAAGAAGATGATCATCTAGCCTATACCCTTTTCTAAATCCGTACTGTCATTCTCCTATTTTCTCATTTGTCTTTAGGATACTCTGCACTATATTCTTAAACACCTGAAAAAAATTGATATTTGATACGTTATAGATGTAATTGTAATTGGTTGCCTGTTTTGTAAAGTGCTAGTATTTACCCCCCCCCCCCCCTGGAAAGAAGAGAAACTCTTCCCTTGCGCCTTAGATAATACACGTACTCCTTTTCCAACGCCGGGATAATTCCTACCGAAATCCCGGTAGTTCTTGTCTTTTCTACACTGTTAACGCTAGTCGTGAAAAATAGTACTTGTAACGCGGTGTCCATTGCATCTATTGTGTATGATCTATCCTGTACGTTATTTATCATCCTTCTTTTTCCTGTCTGACATAGTTCCAAAACTGTTGTGCTTGCTGACCCTTGGGGGCCCCCAAAATCCTGTTAACTCCCCTTTCGTCTGCATTTTTAATTGCATCTTGTATTAACATGTAAACTCTATTCTTGGTTTACTTGTAATTTGCCTAATACTCTTATGTCTCGTCTGCGTCCCTTCCCATTACTTTTTTTGTATTCCTTACTCCACCTTTTCCGCTCCATGATTGCCTTATTTATTTGATCACTCCACCACCCTCGTTCTTCTCCCTTTCCTTCCCTATCTCACGGCAATTGCCATATGTGTCCTTAATATTCCTATGCATCTCGTCTACCAGCCTTTCCCCACTTGCCACGAAAAGCTGCTTATGTACTCTACTTTCTGCGCATATTTAGTTTATCCAAACATTTATTTTGTAAAACCACGCGCCTCGGCTTCTTCTTCCTTCCGCTCACTTCTTCAAAATTATGATCACTTCCAACATTGTATGTTTTCTCTTCATCTATGCTTCCTCTAGATATTTATCTATTCTACCCTCTATCAATACCAAATCTACGCATGAATTTTTAGTCCCCTGTGTTCGTACATATCCGTTCTACCCGCGGGTCCAAATTTAAAATTTAGGCCTCACTCGACAATGCTAGTTGCATCAGTCCTCTACCCGCTCTATCTTCTCGTCCATCCAGTTGTTCGATATGTGCATTCTAATCTCCCTGACATAATAGCCCTCTCTTATCTTGATATTCCTCAGTTACTTTATTTACTCCTTTAAATAGCTGCTCATCCTCTTCTTCCATGTTGCTTGGCGCTCTGTATACCCCCATAACTGCCCATATTGTCTCTTTCAGGTGTCTCTCTATAACCACCAGATTTTTAATTTTGGCATTTCCAACTTCTTGGCAGGAAAAAGCATCCCTAGTTGTTATCCCGACTCCCCAGGCTTGTTTTTTCCATTGTCCGTATTCCGATTTGTACCATACCAATTTAATTCCTTAAAACCCGGCGGCACTTTTATCCCTTACAAAAGTACTTTTTATAGCTCTTGCCACTTTCCTCTTCGCCTCCCTCTCTTCTATTTGATGTGGCAACCCGTTCGAAAGGAACAATTCTCCTACGCTTTCCTCTTGCCCTGCTTCATCTGTTGCGCTTTATGTCAACCTTTATCTCCTACTCTCGATGCCACTGATGGCCAACCGTCTGATGACCTCCAATGCCCCCTAAATCTCCACTGCTTTTATATGTTCCACCTCCCTCGGGAAGTAGCTCCCGTTGTACCGATTCCCCCCTGTACCTGTTGTCCCAATCTTCCCCATATTTATGCTGTTCCCTTTTCTCTTTTGTCCCTGTATTTGTTGTCCCTTCCTGTGCGTCTGTGTCTGTGGCTGTACCCTACTGTTTCCCCTTCGTTTAAATGCCCAAACCGCGCGCCTGGAAAAGTTTGTTCGGGGCTCGCATTTTGCGGTGCGCTGCCCCGATTTTGTTGATTCCACGTCTGCGTCTTCCTACCGTGTTCCGCTTCCCTATATCCTACTTGCGCATTGACTACCTTATTATGAAAGGCTTAACATTGTTCCAATCGCACTCGGACTTGCTGGTTCTTATGAGCAGCTACCCATCTACGGCTAGTTAGAGGGCTAGTCTCACTTGCTTATAATTTGAAGGATATATGCTCACTCTTATAGCATGGTATGCATATATTGTGACTTTTAACGAACGCTTTCATCTTAAGAGCACATCAGTTCTATTGGTTCGTAAGCATAGAGCAACCCAAACCCGTATTAGTCCAAGTGTCTTATTGTGGTATTCGTTTATATAACTAAAGCCCTATATGATGCGGTGAAAAAAAAACTTTGTAGACATGAACTTACTTAAGAGCCTTTTGATTCGTATAAAAAAACACATTCCCAGACAGACCGACATAATATCCCTGTCAATACTACAAGCGTTGCCTTAAACGAGGCACTGTCACTAATGCAGTAATGAAATATTCTGAACATGTGAGCAGGTCAGGTCACCTGTGAGCATAGCCTTACATACTTCGCAATGTGCATTCTCAACCTCTTGCGGCAAACACCTATAACATTTGACCCGTTGGGTTAAAAGCCTGAAAAAGACATGATTCACTGTCAGCACTCGTTTGCATTCTCATTGTATTAAAGGGCTCGTCCAACTGAGTCCCGTAAGATTCGATGACTGTACAGGGAAGTGCCTTTAAGCAGTTTGGTAAGCTTGGACAAAATTAGTTTAGCGTGAGACGTTTCAGTTTTTATTCCCATTTGTTGAATAACTACATCAACGCCAGAATGCCCAAAATGTTATATCGTAATTTAAATTCACGTAGTAAATCCAGGTAGGCTAATATTTGCGATCATTAAAAAGTATTGGAGAAAATTAACCAGTGTTAGAATAGAGCTCTACAGAGCTTGCGATCTCGTTGGCGTACCCGTCGTCTAGAAAAAAAAACATGTTGTTCTTGTTTCATACTATACTACACCCTATACATCCAGCGCAATAAATCGTGACGATTTTACTGCTTTTAATTTATGATAAAATTTGGACTCTATATAAACGAGAACGGTAGTTTTATGCCATAATCGTTAATTTTAATTCTAGGATAACAATTTTGCTACTAAACTAACTTGGTCGTCTATATCCATACCGGCCAAGGTAGTTTCGGGACAAAGCCGGCGCTTAGCAAGTATCCTACGATCGAATTCAGGTGAACTTACCTTTTTGAGTAAATTATTTTGATTATTGTTGCCATCGTTGAAGCAAGGGCTAGACACAAATGCTAATGGTTTTGACAAGAACTAAGTTTTTGTTAAGGCTAACTATTATTGACAAAAAAATAGAAGCATAATATATATATATATATATATATATAACGTATCTGCACACGCACCAGTCTTAAGCCATCCCATATCCATGTGCGAGTGTGGCACGATGTGAACGGTGTAAAAACGCGAATCAGTGCCGGGGCATGACTTGGGGGCACAGGTGTTCGGTGATCTTACCGACACCCTACCGGTCGCAGTCGCTATCATCAGAAACAGCAGCAGCATCGCCGCTAGGGGTAACATCGGAGAGACCTTCGACATTGTGGCCGGCCTGCTTCTACGTTGTGGCACAACGCCACAACAAAGTACCGCCGTCTGTCGCTGCACTACACGAACGGTCCAAAATGACCTTGATGAATGGCCGACAATGGTCAGATTCGTCTTCGTCGCGTCTCCGGCGACGATGAGCACCCCGGTACAACAACAGTACACCGCCGGGCAAGAATGTGAGTCTATAGCAATTAAGTAATGGTAGAAATAGTGCGGCTATGCATTGCGATAGGTGACCCTCTTTGTCGGTTCCTGTGCGAGGAAGGAGACAGGTATCCTATGGCATGTATGTACGTATGTATGATTGACCAAAACGCTACGCCAGCGCTGGCTATTTAGTGACTTGGCGGTTGCGCGATTCGCAAGTTCGAGGTTTAATACGAAGAGAACAATACTCGCAAAAGGCGAAGGAGAAACAGCCCAATATATATATATATATATATATATATATATATATATATATATATATAATTTTATTTATATGCATATGGCGCTTGTGGAATTGAGGCAAGACGTTGTCGATTCGATAGAGACTAAAAATATCTGTTTGGGTATTTTACGTGATGCTGCGCCTGCTTTTTATTGCTTTGATCATAATGTTTCTACTTAAATGTTGGCACGCCTTGGCGGCGTGCCCTCCATGATCGATTGGTTTAACTCCTATCTTACAGGTAGAACGCAGGCCGTCAGAATCGGTACAGTGGAATCGTGCTGGCAGAGTGTTGGCATAGGACCATCGCGAGGCTCCTTGGCCTTGGTTCTTGCATGTGCATAATTTTGTTGATACTTTTAAAGATAAGACGTGACGAGTTAGGTAAAGCGATAGCGTTGTCTAACTTATCAGGTAATTAAAATATTAATTACTTATTATCATAAGTTGATCGCTTATACCGATTACACAACGATCCCTTTCTGAATCAATCCACATGACATTAGTGGCGAAGTAAGTGACAATACTACACTAGTAGATCACGTCGTAAAAACGTTAATGGAGTTTGCCTTAGGCGTTAACACTAACAAAACGAATGTCATACTGTTTCGTCAGGCTGCTGGTCAACGTCCTTCCAACACTGTCCGCCTGTGGTGAACCACCTTTGTCTTGTCAAGTGTCTGAGGGTGTTTTTTTTTCAGAATAAGCTAGCGTGGCAACCACACTTAGAACATATAGCTCCTAAATCTTATGCTGTTATTTCAGCCTTGCGAAGCATGAAACAGTTCGGGGTCTCCATTGAGAATATGCTGTTAAACGCTTACAATTTACTGTCTGTACCCGTCGTTTGCTACGGAGTTCCCCTGTGGCGAGGTGGGAATCACAGCATTGTTCGTTAAGCAAAGATCATACTACAAAATGACGCATTCCTGTTTGTCACCCACGGTCTTCTGCCAGTTGCGAAGGTCTATATTCTGCTTACAGGTACATTCGCGTGCAAGACGGTTTGCGGCCTTGCCCCGCCGAACAGCGGCAGTCCCCTTTGACCCAAAAAAGAGTTAGGGCGCTGAGAAGAGATACGATACTTGAAGTTCCCAGTACTCACAAAAGGGCCAGCTCAAGAAACCTGAGGTTTAGTGTTCGCTACCCAGCATTCTGCCCGAGATTAAGGTTTTGCTACCCAGCAACCTGAGATCTTGTACTTCCCTGAAATTACTCAACCAAGAGTTAAAAGAATGCCTCTTGCTAATGAGCTTTCACAAGGGGTTACTACTAATATAGGCTAGTGGCCACCAGGTAGATCTGCAGACCCATACATTAGTGCAACAGCGAGGGTGTTTCGCTGTTGCACAATTACTGGAGATGTGCTTCATGAATATTTCGAGGGCATATTTACCTCCACCAATACAGTGTCTCGGAAAATCCCAGTAGTAGCTTTTTTAAGAGCATCCGTCAGTAGTAGTAGTAGTAGTAGTAGCTTCTCTAAAAGCACCCGTCTGGTACAGCGAGATTTTAGGGGTTTTTAGCCCAACTAAAAGGAATAAAGCTTTCAGTTCCGACCTTGTCCGAAACGCACACCCTTAAATACACCTCTCACACCTGGCCTATGATCCTTGCAATCTTCAATAGCTGCTTAGATGAGAGCCATATCCCGGAAACATGGCGGTTGTGCATCCTTAAGGACATTCCAAAAGGAAAGAGTGATCCTACTGATGTCCGATCCTGGAGGGCCATTGCCAAAAAGAGTTGTATTTATAAGATTTTAGCAATGGTGCTCATAACACGCTTTCTTATATTTCCTTATCACCGCAACATAACACTACAAGAACAACATCGATTCCGTAAAGGAAAGTCGGTCATAACAGCATGCACGAAGAAGAATTCTAGATGCCTTATTTGTAGATTTGAAGCTTGCTTTTAACACTGCTCCGCAAAATTTTGTACTGTCGAAGCTCCAATGCAGATGTTGCCCTAAGACACTTACTCCAATCGCCAGCACGATAACATTATAAAGAGTCACGACAAATCGGAGTTGCCGCGAAGCATACGCAACCTGGAGGGGAGCTGCGAGAACAACGGCCTTAAGATTAACGCCGAGAAAACGAAAGCCACCAAATTTAAACCTGGAAAGACTTGCTCGTTCCGGTGTCGATTGAAACTCAGTGCTGGCGCAGTCGAGTTCGTTAATACCTTTTGCTACCTTGGAATTAACTTTTCGATAGAGGGCACAACCTTTGGACAACATATCGCCGAACGGACCAGGAAAAGTCTCGCCACGATGTCCGCAATTGGAAAGCCCCAACAATTATCTCTGAGCATGCTAAAATCACTTTTTGACTAAAAATTGCTTTGTTGGCAGCCTACAGAGTTAAGATTATATGGAAGCATCTCAGTATATCACAGCTAGATAAACTAGATAAGGTGAAGCCCACATTTTTCAACCTAGCCATTGGGTTGCCACGGAATGCGAAAAACCGTTTAGTTTACTTTATGACTTCTACTCAACTGCTTGTAGGAGATCTAGTTACTAGATTCGGTCTCCCAGAAACCTCTGCTCTTCTTCGGTTTAGAGAAAACTTCAGAAAAAAAGTTTGAGTAGTTTTCAAAAGCTTCTTCAAATCGCCAGCAATGGTCACGCAGAACTGGCAAAAACCACTACAACCCAACCCAGATCTTGTGACCCGCTATTCACTTTACGGATTTCACCATTAACTTTGCCATCGAAAAGACTTTCACGATTTTGACGTCGGCTGTGTGTGCCGTTTATGCAATCAGCTGTGTCCAATCTACCATCTCGATACCTGTCTGAGCTATTTCCCTTACCCAGTTAGCTCGATGATACTTAAGTACTTACTTATCAACATATTTTTATTACAATATATATATATATATATATATATATATTTGTTTTTTTTATGTGGACGAAGGTTAAATGCAGTTACGCACTACCGCTACGAGTGGGAAAATTTGCTATCCATCTCGAGCTGTGTGGCACTCGACCCCAGCGGATGGATGTTACGCCACCCATACCCACGCACCTTCCCCCTTAAGCTTCACTCTCTGATAGCCCAGATCTCCATAGAACAGTGCTATTGGCCCTAAGGAGAAGTAACGAGTGCGCTATCGGATCAATTGGCCGGCGTTGCTCAGGGGTTCCCCTACCTATCAGCCTTTGGAAACCCGTTTAATTCAAAATTGCGCTTTCGTCAGCCGTCGGCCGCAAAAAGGGTCTGCCTTTCCTTGCACCGTCTGTGCTTTGTTTTAGCACCTCCTGTGCTACTTCCGCTCCCAATTCCCATGCTTGGGTCGAACCCAGAATGTACTCAAAACACAAAACATTAAAAAAAAATTCGCGGGGGTCCTGAAATTCAGGATGGGTTACTTCCACTCTGGATCGCGAATGTGTCTGATCGCCACGGTTCTGGCCTCTTCCTATGCCTGGCGCCTGGGGAGAGTGTGTTGTAAACTGTCCTGCAGGGCATCTTCGCGGAAAAGGCATGTTTCTGATGGGGTCAATATATATATATATATATATATATATATATATATATATATATATATATATATATATATACATATATATATATATACATGTGATGCAATAAAAAAATGATCATGAATATCACGAGTGCAATTGCCAAAGAGACACCAACTACGGCTCAAGCCGGTGTCTCAGCGAATAGGGTTTGCAGCGCACCATCTGGAATATTACAAATCGATTCCAGTACAAATGCCGCCACGTCGGAAGACAAGAATGCAACACCAGGATGTGAGCGAAGGAAGAGCCCCGTTGTAGACCGCAATCAACGTGACGAACCGTTTACGCTAGTGGTGTCTAAACGTGAGCAAAATACTATACCTAGTGAGTTGGCCAAGCTAAGAATAGATGCGCCTAGCGGTCAATTCAGCGCTCCTAAGTCGTCATTCAAATAAAGACCACTGAGTAACCTGCTTATGGATTTGGCTAACGAAACATTGCTGCAGTTATGTCAGGCTATTGTGCTGACTGCAAGATATCAAGCAGTAAAGCCTATCTATATTATTTATTAACACCCAGGCTGTGTAAGTGTGTTTATGTTACATCACAGTGTTTCGACACAGCAATCGATCCAGCGTTTTGCGATTTCTGCTATGGAATGAACCGCTGGACAAATCGCGACGTGGTATTTATCACATTTACTCCAGCATTCTTTGCATCGACATTCGTCTTGTGGTTCATGGAACCTCTCCACGTTGCATAGAACGTGATTAAATCTGTGGGCTGCAAGGGCCGTTGTTAAATGCCGATCTTTCATCCAGTGCTCTTCATTACTGCTGTTCCATAAATTGCTATGTCTACCTCGCTAATTTTGGGTTGCCAGTTTCGCATAAAAACGTCAAAGGCGCACGTTTTATTTAGATTCCATCGTTTTTGCAGCTCCTCTCTCAGCAGTGGGCCACCTTCCAACACGTGGGCCACCCTATTTCTGCATGTATTTGAAAGCGCAAAAACCCAATTAAACGCAATTTATTCACTCCCACCTTATCCCAGATTAGTGAAATATTAGTGTGGCGATGGGTGCTATCTGTATCCCAAAAAGAGCAACTGCTGCAACGACCGAAAGCATATGTGAATATTTATTTGCCGCGGCTGCGATAATGGCTTTCCTAACCCTCTCCTGGATGTAAGATCGAAAGCTACTGCTCCTTGTTGATAAGATGAGTCCTAGGTAGGTAAATGCATTTACAAATTTTAATTTCTTCCCCTGATTTGAAGCACGTCACCCCGGACCAGACGGCCGCTCCGTCGAAATTTCATGGCTGTCTTTTTTCCAATTAACCTTTAAGCCATTTTCATCCATAAATGTAGCTACCCGATTTATTGCTTGTTCACTTTTAAAAGGTTACAACTAAAGTATACTACATCATCTGCGTACAATAAAATTTTGGCCCACTCTCGAGTCTAGCCCGTCATTATCCGTTCTGGGGGCCCACCCAGAAGAACGGAAAACAGTAGTGGACTCAGTCCATCGCCCTGCGCGACATCTGTGGTTTGAATTAGTTCTTCCGCAAGGCCAACCCCGTTGTCAATCAGCACCGTGTTTTGTTTTAAGATGCTGATGAGCAACCTCAACATTGCTCCCGGCACTCCCATTTTAGCTAGCTCTTCAACTATCTTATCCGTTGGTCAAACGCAGCTCTCAAATCTACGAACACAGCATATAAGCAACTCTTCGGCCTGGACAGCGTATCCCAAATGGCTCCGAGCAGCTCCCCACTTGCTGAGTGAGTTGACCTTCCTTTCCTAGTCCATGCTGTTTTTCTGGTATTAGCCCCTATCCTCTAAGAAAGACTCTAATCTCCTTGCTATTACTGCTGAGAATATCTCGTACGAACAGCTCTTTATTGCTATTCCCCTCCAAGCCTCTAGTTTCGTTTCTTTACCCTTTTCTTTGGGAATAACAATTAAGGTCGCTTACCTCCAGGCTTGCGAAATTTCCCCAGTGGTTAAGCATTCATTGAATAGAGCTTGCCACCATGGCGCGATAACTAAGGTATCTTTCATGTGCTCATTCCTTATCAAATAATTGCCGTGCGTTTTCCCCCGTGGTGCTCTGTCGATTGTTTCCATTACTTCCCTGAGAGTGATTGCCATCATTGTACAGACCCTAGCTTCTTCTGTCGTTTGATCCCAGGGACCTTTATATTCTCAAGATTCAAGATGTTCGACTAGCCTGTCCGTCTCTACTGAACATTGCCTCGTCCCCTTCTGCCTCAGCCATGTATATGTCCGTTCTTCAGTCTCCCTTATTGCTGCCCACCCTTTATTTTCCGAGTACCTTTGCTTTTCTTCTTTATACGATGTCTTAACCAACCGTTTAACCAACGAAGCCAACGGCCGCATAACCGGAACGATTTTTACATATTCCCGCGTCAACCTATTGGCGTGCTTGGCCATTCTACACCGCTCATTAAACCAAGGTCTTTCGCTTCTTTTCTGCATCCGTAGCACTGCAGAATTTAATGACTCTACTAGGCGGCGTTCGTAGCAATCTATCTGTATTGCCTCTGGCACCGGGAGCATCTTTTTAAGCCCCTGTAATGGGATATTACCGTTAAGCCTCTTCCTGAGCCTCCCCCTCCCTCGCTCTTGAACATTCCCTTTCATTCTTACCCAGATGACCATCGGTATATGCTTTTTTAAGTTCCGCCCGTTCCTGTAAAAGATTGTTTTCCCCTGCAAATATTATGTTCCTTCCATCCATATCTGTTGCAAATTAGTCACTGACTGACGAACCGGAGTGGCATTCATTTGTAAACGCATTCGCCCTGTTGACTACCCAGCAGCCGATTTCATCTAGTACGTCTAGCAAGGCTAGCGTTCTTTCCGAATCAATTATGTCTAATGTCGCATTAAAGTCCCCTCTTAAAATTATTGGAGCATTCCTCGGTGACGCTTCTATACCCAGCAAGAGGCGCTTAATCATCGTTTCCGTTGACTCCGTCACCGCCGGTTGCACATATGTGGCCGTTATTTCTAGTTTGGGTGACGCTACTGCAATCAGATTTCCTGCTACAATTTTCACGTTCATTTCTCCCACCAATGGTCTAACAAAAACTAATACTCCCCCGCTTGGCCTACCCGGACCCTCTCTACAAGACGCCAATGCATGGTACCCATAAAATCCCTGTATAAAAACTGCTTTCTCGACCAGGTCTCCGTCAAAATGAGAATGTCTACCCCTCTGTATGCGTCGTCCCATAGCAGATCTAACACCCCCTACGACTTGAAACATTAGGATGATGTCGTTGCACGATCTGCGCTTCTGTCCTCTCGTGTAGGCCTGGCGTTATCAGCGTCATTGGTCGTGGGTTGCAGTAAAGACAAGGTGGCTAACGGGGCACCCATCAGCCCTCCCAGAATGCTCGGGATAACTTCCTGAATGGTCCTAGCCACCGTTTGCGCGATAATAGCTTTCAACATCGGCATAATCGTTGGAGTCACCTGTTGCACTATATCCTCCACTTTCAGCAGCGGCACGTGCTGCTCACTCAAATTATTTCCGACGGTCTAAGGTGAAGCACTCGTTACTGCTGGATCCTTCGGTGGTTTGGGTCTTTGAGGTTTGGATGTTGCCTCGTTGACTACCAAGGACCAAGTGCACCTTAAGAAGTTATCAGATTCCTGTAAGTGGCCTGGCAGATGTACAGAGTGGTACAACTATCAACAGTTCACCCTTCTTGGTGGCCCACTTGGAGGAAATTAACTTCAAGGTAGGTTTCGCATTGGAATCTATACTCAACCTGCGGCTGCAAGACGATTTTCTAGTTCAGATCTGCTTACCGGTAGTCAGAGGTGACCTGGGCCTGCCTGAAGCAGTTCCTCTTTCAGTCGCAGCATACATCGCCTCCTTGCATTCGGCGGATAACGGCGCTGAGTCTGTCCTGGACCCCCAGACGATTGCAAACTTCCAAGTTATGCTTAAAGAGACTCAGGATGATGCCATTGCATTATGTGGATCTCTACCGGAGACTCCTTCTCTTCAGCGCGCGTGGTCAGAACTGGCAAACGACGGCCGATGGAGCGGCCTGTGGGACCGAACAACTACGGCCACGAGTAAAGCGAGGTTACAGTTTCCGCGCCCGGTCCAGGTGCATGGCTGCACGCCCTTCCGAGCTCTCAGCTGGTTACACTCCTGGACGATGAGTTTACACGAATACTAGTTGGGTTGAGGTTAGGAGTAGAGCTAGTCTCCCCACACCAGTGCAGATGCGGTGACGCGGTCGGCTCCCTAGGCCACCATAGACTTTCCTGTCCGCAGATCGCACGCCTCTCAGTCTTGCATGAAACATTTAGCAGAGGGCTATGGTCGGCAGGCTACCCATGCATTTTGGAGCCTCCCGGTTCAGTCAGATGCGATGGGAGAAGACCTGATGGCATGACCCTGACTTCCTTCGAGCGGGGTCAAATGCTGGTGTGGGATACAACCGTAACCGACTCTTTAGCCCATTCAATGGTCGGTACGGGCGCAACCCGCCCTAGACACGCGGTAGTCCTAGCGGACTCAGCCTAGTGCAGAGAGTATTCAAGCGTCACTTACTCACACTTGTTTTCACCGCTTGCATTTGATACATTGGGGGGGGGGGGCTGGGCTGCTCTCGAAGAAACTGCGTAACAATGTCGGGGGAAGATTGATGCTCGCTACAGGAAACAAGAGTGTGGGCGAATATTTACTGCAATGTCTATCATCGGATGTTCAGAGAGGGAATACCGCTTCGGTGAGAGACACCTTCGCTAGGTACACTAGCCGAGTTAACAACTAGTGTTATTGAGCCAAACTCTTTATTTCAAGCACATTGACTACCTCTCATCAGACCAATTTGGCTTTCGTAAAAATTGATGGACAGGCTTAGCCCTAGCACATCTACGGCAGCATGTGGTTGACTCGGTCGAAATCGACCAGCCTTGCTTGGGCGAGCTCCTGAACGAGGCGTCTGCCTTCAGTTGCCTTGACCGTGGATTATTTACCAAGATGTTGACCCACTTGGGCTGCACGTTCTCTACAGTTAGCTGGTTTGAACACTTTCTTGAGGATTGATCTCAGTCTGTAAAGATCTCAATCTACTTGGCAGCTTGTTGGCTTGGGGACTCCACAGGGCTCTGTTGTTGGTCCCTTTGTGTTTCTTACATTACTGAACTTCATACTCTTGAAAATCAAACACGATAACCTGGGAAAGACGATATCTTCTGCTGACAACACAACAATCTTATTTCGGGCCGACCCGGCTAACATTTCTAGTGGTATTAACACTTCACTTGAGATTGTTTTAAATACGAGCAACACCAATATCTTATTGTTTCGGCCCGCTAGAAGACTGCTTTAATTGCTCAGTAGTATGTGACAGGGTGCCAATACGGTGGATTGTTCTAAGGCGGTGAGGTGTCTAATCGTTCTCAGGCTGTGAGATGTCTAGGTTTGATATGAACATTTATCCCGGCATTCTCACGTATATCAATTGATACCAAAATGCTATGCAGGAATTGTAATTTTACGAAGATTAAGGCAGGTATGGACTCCAATTGAGGGACTTTTAACTGTCTACAAGGCCCTGCTTTTATCTATTTTATGCTATGGTATTCTGTTGTGGGGTGGTGGGTACGGTGAGTACTTCGAAGGGTTCAGGTCATTCAAAATGATGCACTACGTACCTTCTTCTCCCTAAGGCGCTACGGGTCATTTAGTGATCTGTTCGCTGCTCATAACCTTTCATTAGTGTCAAAAATATATATTATTGGTATAACAGATCGATGAGAGTATTAGCAGGCGCTGTGAAGTGAAGAGCTGCGGAGATGGTAATTGATTCATGAGTTATAGGAGTCACCATACAAAAAGTCGGCAATACTGTTCGGTTGAGAGCATTTTCTTGCAACAATGCTGTATCACAGCGAGGAACTAGATCACCGGTTTACTGTGTACACACCTGTATATATGAGCATGTTACGGTGTAAATTCACTCTGATTTATAAAATGTATTTTTTCCCCGAAAGTTTAAGCATTTGTAATGCAGTTTTGCAAATAAATCACGTTTTGAATATATATATATATATATATATATATATATATATATATATATATATATATATATATATATATATTGTGATGATTTATTAATTATTTACAATACGTTTGCACACTCCGCAGTGCTCGCCTTAATAAAAATGATGGTAAAAAGGTGTCACGTAAGGTTAAGAGCCAGCTGTCCGTGCTCTTGCTTGATGGTAGCCCCCGCTCTTATGGACTCGGTGCGAGCTGTCAAGGTTCCTTGCAACGTTAAGACGGTAAGATCCATAATATTTCTCTTCGTGACGCCGAGTCCCAAGAGCGTACTCGCAGATCCGGAGTCTCATACACCCCTCATAGAAATAGTGATGGATCCGAATCTGCGAGGTTTTTGCGGGTCGAGGAGCGCCGCTCTTAGGAACGACGTCATATTTGGTGATTTTGTCCTGCCGCGCTTTTGCGAGGTCCCTGTTTGGGCCGCAAACCTCGGCATTTAAAACCCAGACCTCGGTAGGTGTTGTTATAACAAGGTCGGGCTTTAGACCCGGTGCGCCCGGACGACAGAATACTCGCTCACGAACCACCTCATGACCCCTCTCGCGGAGAAAACGCGCCACGCGATTACAGACGTCGTCATGTCTCTTTATAGTTTGTTTGTGGGCTGTATCGCACATCTCAGCGACATGAGCCAACGTCTCAGGCGCATGACACCCGTGCCTACAACGTTTCGTGCCCGTGCCTTCAAGCCCGGGCGTCCCCTGGCCAATCTGGCTAGCGTTGGTAGTGCGTTGATCCTGAGCTCTGGTAGGTTTAAATACTCTTTGCCATTACTCCTTACCAGCTTATATATATATATATATATTTTTTTTGTTATGCTGAAGCCTCTCAGCATTAATATGGGGGATTACGGGAATCGTGATGTACATGCGTCACCACAGCCGGTGACTAGTGTGGGACTCACAAACCCACTAACACTTGCCTCCCCCCCACCCCCAGGAAACGGTAACTGCTAGGCATCGCTTCGTATCCATGGCAGTGGCCAGTTTGCCTCTCTTTCCTACTCCATCCTTCCTACAGTCGCCCTAGCCCGCTTTGGTGCGGGGCGGCGACTTCAAGAAGACCGTTGACACCTTCCGCAGCCCTCCCGCCTGTGGGTGCGTCGAGTCATCATCTGGGGAATCCTTTGCTGTATTTGCCTAGCCTGGTCCGCCTGCCTATCAGTATATCTATATATATATATATATATATATATATACATATATATATATATATATATATATATATATATATAGATATATATAGATATATATATATATATATATATATACATATATATATATACATTTGATACAAAATAATGCAAGAAACCTCACGAAAAATTATAATATGCACTACGTGGCACACATGAAATATGGGGTGTTCCTCGCCATGATTTAGCAGGCGATTGCGAACCTGTACCTAAAGCTGTCTGTGCGGAAATTTTTGCGCCAGGTACTACGCAGCGTCGTGCCTAGAAGTGACTTCGTTAGAGAGTCTGGCTCTAATGGAGGGGTCCCAATAGCGTATTACTGTATCACGAGGGCATCGGAAAAAATATTGTCCTCGGAATCACGTGGATGTATATATTTGATTACGGAACTGGCATGTGTATACTAACATAACTTTTGCAATGTAATTAACAAGGGTGATAATAAACGTCTGTATAGATAATATATAAGTATATAATATAATATAAAAGAATCATATTTATTTAATATTCCAAAGTGTTTTATTATTTCCAGATTAACTCCCACTCTCTGCAACGCACTTGCGTCACATTTTCCCCCACTTTCTCCTCCTGCTCCTGCGATGTTTTCGTTATTTTATCTATAATCCCGAGACGCTTAATATTTTTTGTGAAACGAGCAAAAAGTCGTATGGAGCCAGGCCCGGCGTATGAGCAGGTTGCTGAAATGTAGAAATCAACTCATTTACCAAATAATCCGAAATCAAGAACAATGTGTATGTACGTCGGTGTGTTGTCGTGATGGAGGATCTAAGAGTTGCTTGCCCAGAATTCAAGCGTCTTGCGTCGATTCAAGCGCGCCTTGCATCAGACTTTCTCACGCAATTTCCTTAAAATTGGGCTGTAGTATTCCCCATTGACCGTAGGACCATGTGTCTTTATTCATGGAAGATGATTTCCACCCTTTTAGTCGAAAGAAAGAGGCCAAATTTTAAATGCATTTTTTCAATCAACTCTCTCCTTGGAAGCATCCCTGGGAGGAATGAGCTCTGTGGCTCGATGGCGCAACCGTATGCCCATGAATTGTTTCCTGTTTTCATTTCTTCAAACAATGCAGGGTCTCCAACATTTTGGAACAAACTTCGCTGCCATAAAATATCGGTCAAGACTGTTACAACTGGTCTATAAGGTGCCTTCAAGTGCCTCATTCATAGTAATTTCATACTAATTCCTTGATAGTCATTCGGCGCTTATTTTGTATAATAGGGCAAACGTTTTCTTCTCTTATTGACGCCGCAGGCCTTCCCGAACGGGGTCATCTTCGGTTTCTTGACGTCAGTCGCGAAATCGATGGTGTCACATATACACCTTGTTTCGGGACACTGCTTGATCACTATAAGCACTAACATTTCCACCGCTTCAAAACATATGAATTGGTTTTTAATACAGAACTTAACGCAGATTCATTGTTCTTCCATTTTCGTGTTTTTTTTAAACTGCCGAGCCTTTTTTTGAAATAACTAAATATGCTTAATAATAATAAAAAAAAATCATATTTTAATAATTAAGACTACTGAAAAAAAGGTAGTCAAGCGGTCGTTATTCATCGCTGTAATTATTGCTGTTAGCTATTTATTTTAGAAATGCTCTGATGCAATAGGATAAGCACATTTCTATTGAGCAGGAGCGCCATGGTTGCCCATGACGGAGTTGAAATGCAAGCATTGGTAGATATGAAAACTATGCATTAGCATTCGTTTTGCTGTACGACGAAAATCCTCTGAAATTATTTCTACCTTTGATAACGTTTACTCCGTCGTTGAACTTAGCGCGCCGACGATGTAGGGAATTTGCATCGCCAAATGCTAGCTTACCACACACTAAGCAATCCGTTGAACTTCAGTGTCGATTCTGCTCTAACGCACTAAAATAGTAATAATAATAATAAAAATAATAATAATAGTAGTAGTAGTAATAATAATAATAATAATCAATATTATTATTATTATTATTATTATTATTACTAGTCTTATGTGCCGTGTGACTGTGGAAGCAGTTAAATCGTCACCCCAGCTGGCCTTCCGCAAAAAGTGTACGGAAAATGAGTTAGTCTTGACGGCGCCGAATGCCGGTGCAGCGCGGGTAGTAGCCAGAAGAAGAAGTAGCAAGCAGTGCAAAGTCGGATATTGTTTAGCGCGCAGCCCATTGGCGGGCCGCTCCTGTAATGATATTGGAGTTGCGCTGAGCGGAAGAAGCTGATCCCTTTGACGGGTGCCCGAGTCGTTGCCGATCGCGCTGGCTGTCTCGCCCGGGCGTCAGGCGGGACCTAGTCAAGCTACTGTGTGGACCTGGGCGAAGTTTTACGTCTACTGAGTGTAAAGTGTAAGAAGAACAACCATCAAGATGACAACAGCGGCAACAACAACAACAGTAACAACAGCAACAGCAACAATAACAACAACAACGTTTGTCTTTGATGGCGCACACCTCATAGCCCTCGGTGACACTGCCGTCGGCAAAGTGTTGAAATTTGAGATCCGCAGACTCCAGCCTGCACACGAGACGCCCTTGGTAGTATCTTGAGGTGCCCTATATCCTACGAGCGTTTCAGCCGCGGCCACCCCCGCCTCCCTGCCTCCTGCCTCCACCCCCCCCCCCCCCCCCCCCCAGTGCAACACAACTGCTCCTGCTATGACGATCCTGATCAGCAAAGTCACTGTCGAATCCTGTCTCAAATCGAATGCCATTAATAGAGGAATTCTTGTTATGGCTATAGATGAGTTCTTTCTGTGGCTGTTAATGCTGCTGTTTAATGCTGGTGCTACAGCTGTCCGTGTTATGTTGCTGCTATTGTTGTTGTGTCTGTTGTTGTCATCGTTGTATCGCGGAAACAGTCATCAGAAATGAAGTCATCATGAAGGCAGGTCATTGCGGTACAGTACAGCTAACAGCTAGTAAACAGTCAACTACATTTTCGAACTGGCATCTGGTGTTGGAACGCCGGTGTCAGTGGCCGAGTCGACAGAGAAGAAGTGGAATGAGACACACGTTACACGGTAACTAATAATGGGAATGAAGTTAATTTCGAGTTAAATTAATATATATATAGAAGTTAACAGCTCACAATAAACCTAATTGCGCGCGCACTTAATAAGCCACTTCATAGCAACTTGTTATGCAATTTAAAAACTTTATTGCAGAAGAATACGTGCCGCTCGCAAAACTGTGCGTATTGGCTGTACTGTGGTGGACGGGCCATGCGAATAGCTTACTCATAATAGGATAATGATTACGTCGACTTATTTGGTTCTTTGTCGTCCTTGTCGTTGCAAAGTATTGCTCTTATGGATACACCAAATACATTGAAACGTTCTAAAGTTAAGCGACTAGTCCAGTTGGTCTTAGGGGCAGGTCTCAGATTGCAATAATTTCTGCATTATTCCCCCTGTAATAGAGCGTTTGCCGTAGCAGTGATGTCGCCTCTTCTAGCTTGCTTCCCTCCGTAAAAATTTAAACGTATATATTTGTGCATATTTACTTAGCTTATTCTTCACGAAGCTTCGAGATGAGGCTTCGTTTATATATATATCTTTTTTCTCGATCCTCATGTGTATCCGCGTTGGAGCTGTTCACAAGCACGTAAAACAGGTAAGCTGGCGAGTAATAATGGCTGAGGTTGAGAAAACGAGAATCAGATGAGGGGAGAAAAAGAATTTTAACGAAAAATTCTAAGGACAAAGAACGATTGATTAGTTAACGTTTGCTCTGATACGTTAATTGTACCTGCTTCGGCAAGCGTTTTTTCCTTACCAAATCACTCCTTGACCCGATGCCCGTTGTTAACGTGACATGACGTCTTGTTGAAGGCGGTAGCGATAGAGTGCCATTTATCTATCCATCCCCTTGTACATATCTAACCGTCAGACAGGCGTGGTGGCTTGGGCCGCCTTCCTGTGTTCGTCTAAGACCTCATGTACCCCGGCATAGCAGGTCTCTTCCTCTCTCTGTTTCGAAAATGTAGCTGTTTTTGCCCGTTATAGTCATCATCTTCGACGACATCTTCACCGTCGCCACTACGTAGTCGTAGTGTCGTGCCAAGTCGTGTCAATCTATAAGAGCGTGCTCCTCCATCCTATGTGAGCAAGTGTGCGATCGTGCCCATAAGGCGACCGGCGCCCCCCGACTGCACCCCCATGCCTTCCGCCTTTAACCTTTCGACTGGTGAAGTCTCCGCCAACAAAGTCGCCTACCCACACCCGATATACGGGCACGTGCCGGGGGAAAGGGGATTTCGACAGCTCCGCACAACCCCAGAGCAACGGCAGTATATCAGCCTATATGCCCAGAGGAGAACTGTTGCTGAAAGCAAGAAGAAGAGTCGCTACTGTCTTCTCTATTTCGATTGGCTCAATAACGGAACTATGTCTCGATTCAACAATTTTTAAAACATCTATAACAACATGCATTAAAGTCCTCAGGAGTCGTAGCATCTGTAATGCATATATATATATATATATATATATATATATATAGATATATCAAATACGCAATCAAGAGTTATTTTCAGTGACGTGTACGACAGATGAGAACACATTAGCTAGTTGTGACATAAAACGTGCGGATCTGCATCGGATGAAGTTCCACAGAACAATTCTCGTGCGCGAGGCAGCTTTTTGCCTTATCGAGGTCGACGTTTCCAGCCAGAAGAGTTTCGCGAACGGTCCGAACTCTCCCGTTAAATAACTTCTGAAGGTTGACGGTTAAAGACTGGAAATTGTAAAACAAAAACAATACCGTTATATTATTACGTGCATAAGACAGTCGCTTCACCTGCAAAAAGTTTTTTTTCGCTTGTGCCTAAAGCACGACAGAGGATCATGCTGGCACGTAGCTATGGTATGCTGTCTTCCGATAACACGCCATAAATACTTGCGACCTTTCCTTTGCAAAAAAATCTTTCCTAAAATAAGTTTCCCATTTCGCAACTACTAAGCAGTTTGTTTTTAAATTTACGTTGTAAAATAAGTATATGACTGAAACACATAGCTTTATTCATGAGTACTTGCGAACACACTCGAAAGCATACAGCCTCTGTACTGCGGAGGTTGCTTAGAGGCTAGAACGAAGATCAAAATATATCTTATTTTAATTTAACAGTGATACAAGTTAAACGCCCTGAACCAGCAACATTACAGCGATGGGAATTTCGAGAGGGTTATTATAGATGTTTAACGATTTCTCAGATCAAGTCGTGCAGGTTCTAGTGCTGCACAAGCGTATGTAAGGCTTACTTCCATGCAGTGCACGCTCTCTTGAGTAAGCTGCAAATGATATTTAAGACATCTTTTCAACCTGTTAAGATTGCTACCAATAGAGATCTATGTTCCTCTCTTGATTCAGCGTGTTAAGAGCCAACCACCAATACAACGCGACCTCCTCAATCCTCAATTGATATTTTGCCTCAGTGAACGCCTGGGGACCGAAAACACATGCATTCTCAAGGTGAAGCAATTTTTCACCCCATACACGAAACCCAACAAAACGATGAAAGTTTGGCAGTGAACGACACACGCGACCTAGTAGTTAGGGTTTGTAAGTTTGTGACGAATCTTTTTGAGTCTTCGCGGTGTTTATATACGATTGCAAGGTTTTTAGTCTTATATATTTTGCCGCCTGTCAGTGGAAATGGTTTTATGGAGACAAAATATGTCTTTTCTCTGTCCGTAGTATCAAGACTATACTGCAACAACATTATGCTCCCCCCCCCCATGCGTAGTGAAATTATGTTGGAAAAAAGGTAGCCTTTGAATAGTATGTGCTGTCTGTCTAAGTCTGGCTGTTCGCCCTGCACGAGCGCCACGATTCAGTATGAACAATCCAGTCAGTATGTCAACCTTATGACCCTCACGATTATCTATTTAGCAGGTAATATAGCTGAAATATTGGGTTGATCTATATGTTCGTTCGGGTAATTGTGTGCACCGTACTGCACAGCCCCGAGAAAAGATGAAAACTGTTGGGAGAGGGTTGTTTGTTTATACGAGGGTAAGAGCAGACCTACGTTTTATTATACCGTGGAATTCGTTTGAATATCTGGAATTAAAACATTTTTTAAGAAGGTTGTTTTATTAGTTGTAATTCTAGACTATCCTATTATATCCTATTATCCCCTACGGGCTTGACACTTAACCTAAGGCTTCAATGCACCGAGGGCCAGACGTGTTGAGACATCAAGGGTTTTGCCAACAGCCCTTGTAACAGCATGCTCGCTGACTCTCAGCGGTATGGCTTATCATCTAATCTCAATGAGCATCGCTCAATGTAAATTCGACCAACAACAGGGATCGAACCGGCGACACCCCGGTAGATGACAACCATGACTAGCGCACTATTCCCCCACTGGACCACGCCGCCACTCCACGCGAACTGTAACGCTCGAGTAAAGATGGCAGACTTAAATGTGCATTTTCGTCATTTAATGCTATTTCATTTCCGGAAAGGAAATAATGCAACCCAAGTCGTAACTAAGATATATAGAGTGTATGGCAGAGAGGCAGTAACAGATAGGACAGTTCAAAGGTGGTTTGTTCGATTTAGGAACGGCGACTTCAATGTTAACGACCGAGACCGGCCCAGACGGCCTTTGACAGTGGACACGGCCGCATTAACTACAGTAGCCGAATTGCACTCAGCAATCGCCAACTGGACAACCGATTTTGCGATTAGCTCCTTAAAAAGAACGACAATCGCCCCTTTTTCCGCACCATGGTGACAGGGGATGAGAAGTGAATTTAAAGGGAAGTGGGCCCCAAGCGACTGCCAAGCCCGGACCCAATACAAGAAAAGTGATGTTAAGTGTTTGTTGGGATACAAAGGGGTGATCCTTTATGACCTGTTGTACCCACCACGACAACGCAAGACCGCACACATATTTGCTCACCACCAAGAAGTTAATGAAATTTAGATGGGGTTTTTTGCCACATTTTGTGTATAGTCCTGACCTTGCTAGATCGGATTGTCATCTGGTTGGGTTCCTTCTAAATCATCTTAATGGCAAATAATTCGATTCTTCTGAAGGTGTTAAAATGTATATAGACCATTACATCGAAAGCCAGAACGCTTTCCTGGTGGGATGGAATCATGAGCTTACCTGAACGTTGGGCTAAAGTAGTTGGACAAAGTGGGCAATACAGCATTCAATAAAAGCTTTCCCTTGTAACGAAATAAGTCTTCAAAAATATGTGCAAAATCCGAACGAACTTAAGGATAAACCTAATAAATAAAGGATTACACATAAGAACATCCATTTGTTCAAACTAGCAGGGAAGGAAGATTGACTGGTCAAAGCCAGGTAAAGTCGACTCGGGAACAGCACCGGGAATCCACGTAATGAGCAGCAGAAGATGTGTCGAAGCAATTGTCGAGCGGAGGCGGACAACATTGCGGCGAGCTTGAGGCACATCGTGGAATTCATCTTCGTTTGCGGTGTGCCGTTAACCAGAAGCGCGGTCAACACGAAGTCTAACACGCGTGTTGTTCCCAGCCCAGCATCTCCCGAGGGAGCGGTGCAAGGCAATTTATGCCGCTGCCATCGACTAACTGGGTGTAGCCCACGTTTAAGTCAACGCATCCAAACGTACGTCCCTGCGGGCATGCGCTGGCGGCGCTCTGTGTGCTCTACGTTTTGTCTATGCTATGTGCGGAAGGCCGTCGGCAGACGAACATGCTCTGCTGCTAAAGTCCTACGTTCTTAGTCCGACTCCCGGTAACTTTTGGTGTTTGCTCTCTCTCTGATGAAACGCTTCCAGTTCGATCAAGCCTCGCTGGGTGTAGAATTTACTGGAGTAGCCGTAATGGAAATACTGGAATTGGGAGCAGTAGAAGCAGCTTTCCTTGCCGACTGTAATTACTATAGAGCACCGCCCATCGAGCCTCTCTAATGAATCGCCTTTTGCTGAGTTGTAGCCGCGGCGACCAATGAGACGCCGTAGGGATTGACATCAACGAAACTAACTTTTTATCATTTCACCCGTTGTGTGACAACACAAAATGCATCTCTCTACGGCCCTTTCACCTATTATGCAACATTACAAAATCCCTATCGGTTTACGAAGAACATATATTTATGTTATTACTTATAAACTGCTTCGCTAAGGAGGTCTTTTCTGTGAAATCGCAGCACGATCACGAGAATTGATAAGATGGAAGCAAAATTATTTAATTTGACGCAAGGGCAACATATTAGCTCTGAGCTAATGCATGCGCTGGAACCTGTCTAACGGAAACGCACATGAGAGCTGACATCGCGGCAACCGGAAGGGCATAAGAACCCTAAGTGCTCAAATTGGCCCCTACTATTGACATTCAGACTTCAGCGAGCAAAACATTGGAAAGGAAGGGAGGGGGCGAAGCGAAAGATGGAAAACAGCGATGTTTACAAAATATATTTGATGTGTTCTGCTACCGAAGGACTCCCTGTTCCCAGAATTCCTGCGGATCTGACAAGAACCAGTTCTCCACTGTACCCTTCAATTCGTTGTCCGAGTTAAACCACCGCTGCCACCGTTTGCATTGTGACACGCCGATCACTTTTCACCAGGTTGTTCACCTTGTTAATGAGTTCGGACGCAATTACAGTGTTTGCATGGCCAGGTCTCGAGCCATCAGTTAAACAGGCCCAGCCTTCGCGAAAACGGGCATCCGATAATGAATATCGTCGCATTTTGCTGTGGGAACGTCATGATGTGCTCACACACACACACACAGGTCACCCCGTCTCAATTTCACGGGACTCACAACTGCCTGCGTCTCTCCTCCATCGTGCGCGCAGACACGCCGAGTACTCCATTTCCGTCTTTAGATGTGTCGCGACGTTATTGTCAAAGTGGCACAGTCAAATTTCAACCGAACCTCAACTTTGGTATATATATATAAAGTTTTGTTCTCACTTGAATTTAGCATTAATGTGGGTCAGGGACAGCGTACTGAGTTCGTTAATTGCTTTTTCAGGTACATCCGGCTCACCCTGTAGCTCGGCTACACTCATGGCTGAGCGCCATCAGATTCAAGACTTATGTACACAAGCGAAAATGTTAGCTGTAGAAGCTTCGTATGAAGAAATAGTTATTCACAATTCATGGCAGCTCTTAGGAAACGCTTTCCGACTTTAAGCGTCTCCCTGAGCCTCACATCAACCACCAAAAAAGGGGTTTAGGCGATTTTATTATGTGCGTAAAAACTACGCCTATTTACGTTGTCTACATGGAATCTTAATCGGGTCTGAGGGGCTTAAAATCTATTCCTTTATGTTTTGCAAGGAGCTCCATACAGCAGAGTGCTGGCTCTACAGCATCGATAGATAAGCTCATTTAGCTTATACTAACAAACCGCACAACGGGCTGTGTTAATTTTCCCGGGCTCTCAAAAGGGAGCACACGTTTCAACATATAAAATATTCAGTGTAAGTGAAAACTAGCAAACCATTAAATATGTGATGTTCGAAGATATGTTACTTTAGAATGTTACATCATTCGATTTCAACAATTTTTTGATTATTCTTACCAAATCATTTAAAGTAAAGTGGCGTACATAGGCATATCCTTTAAGCTCCCTTAGCCTCACATCAACCACTAAAACAATTTTAGGCGGTTATATTATGTGCATAAAAACTACGCCTATTGACGTTGTCTACATGGAATCTGAGTCGGGTTGGCTCAAAATCTAATCCTTTATGTTTTGCAAGGAGCTCCATACAGCAGAGTGCTGGCTCTACCGCATCGATAATAAGCTTATTTAACTTATACTAACGTAAGTGAAAACTAGCAAACAATTAAATATGTGATGTTGGAAAATATGTTACATTTGAAATGTTACACCATTCGACTTCAACAATTTTTTGATTAATTTTGCCAAGTCATTTAGAGTAAAGTGGCGTATATAGGAATATTAATATCAACGAATCGATCGCTGGCAGCTTACCTTCGAGCGGTCCTTCAGTTCAAGCATATGTTCCAGTCTCACGAGATACACCTATATGAAATCATACAAGAGACGATTAAATGCTACATTTTGCAAAACACTTTACTGGAAAAAGAGTACAACTAAGCAAACTAAAATATCTGCAACAATCGAAGTATTGTAGGCCATCAATTGTGTGCGATAAAGAAAAAACAATTTAGAGTAGATCCGCCAATACAGGTAGCTAGTCCTGTTGTTCGTCTAGTGGCAGCGGTGCACAATGCAGATGTTTGAATGAAAATGCGGGAAATACCTTGTTGGCCACCTCTTCGAGGCTGAGAAGATAGGCACCTTCCGGTAGGGCGGAAGCGTTGATGAGCGATTGCTTGGGAAGCAACGGAAATTCGCTGAACGCCACAATTGGTCGCAGAGCCATTTGTAGGGCCTGTGGCCTGAGCTGGTTTCCGGACTCTATCGAAGGCTGCAGCAAGAGCCTATACGTACCACGCACCTGAAGGCCGCGCCCGTTGAAGCCGGTCTCATTCAACGCTTCCCCGACGCCTGCTCGCAACCATCAACATCACCACAACAACTCTATTAGGCCTAATCGGGTAACAATACACATCTGATATATATATATATATATATATATATATATTGTGAAGCAAAGCATCACATAAGCATTGTAGGTTAGCTGTTTCTAGTCGAAAGTGATCCTGCATATCCAATCTAGTGTACTTTTACCACGCGTTTCTCTCTCTATAGAAGAGGGACGCCAAGGTGCAAATTATCATCAGTGTGAACAATCAACAAACCTATGTTCAAAAAAAGACGCTTTTAGACATTTTATAGTAATTCAAAAGTTTCAATTCAGCCATTCGACTGATTGAAAATATATACTCCTAGTGGGAGTACATATAGACAGCACGTATGCGTTCTCTAGCAGGGGAGCGTGCCAATTAGTTTACAAGCATGTAAATGTGTCTGCTGTACGAACCAAAAGCGTCATCAAAGAGACACCGCCGGTGCATCATCAGTTCAATTTGTCCAGATGCTAAACTCGATCCACCCTGCGATCTGTAAGGAATATCCAGAAACCAAAATTATTGAACCGCGCGTAGAAATCGCAGAGACAGACCGGTGTGTGTCTCAAACAAGGGAAACTCAACCGTGGCTTGAGTGATCACACAAATGACACGATGTGGCTTTGCCATGTGTATAAAAAAAAGGTGCGGTCAGTCATTTTTACGTTCCCAGAGAAAAACTAGGACATTATCGGTGAAAACTAAGATAAATACAGACATGCGGGGATGCAGAACAGCTCCGATAGCTTCGGCTGTATTAAACAAGACCAAACCAGGGACCTCCTGAAGCGTTCGTTGTTCTGGTACTTTCGACCAAAGTACAGTGTGCAAAATGATTACAAGAAAGTGGGTGATATTCATTCTTCGTATGTACTAGTAACCAGTAGAATAATGATAATAATAATCATATAACATAATAACATGTATCACAATCACTAATATATTACTTATATAACATTTACAATATTGCTTATAATATTTGTATGGCTTGACTGTCGGCGACTACACAACATCATCTTGGCGTTGCCCCTCTGTAGTTCTAATGACACCCTCTGTCGGAGGAGCGCGGTCGATCTTTGCTTCGCTGTGGCCTCGCAGAGGTTCTTCCCAAGCTTCTTTGTCAGTTTGAGTGCATCCTTGCCCCAAACGCCAGATGACTCGAGGCCGAAAACCATTACAACGTGGTCCTCAAGGAGATGCGCGTATAAGCGCCGTTTGTGCATCTCCCGTTGGTGGATAATGTTGCCGACGTCCGTGTTGGCTAGTCACGATAGCCGAGCGCGTACGTGTCGGAGACAGTGACGTCCCACGCCAGCAGTCGATGTTCGTTCTAGTCCCGGCTGGTAAGGCCATCCGGTCGACGCTTGTCGTCTCTCTGCAGTCCACCGTCAGACTCCACCGTGACGCGGTAGCCGGCTTGTTTGAAAACGCGCCCAAGGATGTCATTGATCGCATCGTGGCGGCCTTGCGTAATCCCGGCCAGATTCGTGCAACTAAGCCGATGCAGGCCGCGTTCATCCACCGTTTTGTCACACTGACATTTTCCTCTTAAACATGGCAATACTAAGTCTGAGGCCCCAAGAATGGCGGCACGGAACTGGTCATCGGCCAGCTTACTGCCGACTAGCACGGACGGAAACACGTTGAGTCCACGCTCCGACGGCGTCAAATGAAAACCGCTTTTAGTCTAATGGCGTCTACACCTAATTCGCAGGCCTACAGTAGAGTTAAGTGGGTAGCCTGAGTAGCGGATTTGGTCCCAACCCTTCTGTCTAGTGAGCTGTTCCTCAGAAGGACGGCCAGACTGACGCGCGTCTGGAGCAGAAAATAAGCTTAATGTCTACCGAGATAGCCTAGCCTCTGGTAAAGCCGGGAGGGTTGTTCTCCCTTCTCGGCCAGTACTGGGCCAATCATATTAGGGAACACCGCCGTACCCAGCAGATCCAGTTCACACCGACTTTTTACAAGGATACCCGGGAGGCTGCTGTTAAATACTTGCGATCATCTGCTAGATTTCTTCGTCCTCAAAACCCATTTAGATGGGTTAAGCTTCAGCCCATTCCATTTCTCGAACGCTCTGAGATCTTTCATGCCTCTGGGTAACACCGAAGGATCATTGTCAAGAAGGTGTAAATTAAAAGTATTTTTTCAGCGTAGTAACTGAATAGTTTTGAAATAAACATTCAAAAGTAGGCCATGAAACTGGAATATTATTTACATATATACATATATTCGCAAATATACGTAATAATACATTAGATTACATACTTATTTTTCGAACAGAAACAAGGATTTGTTTTAGCCTACAAAACAAGCCGTATGGAGCCAAGTGAAGCTCGAAATTAGGCAGGACATAGATTTAGAATTCTATGGAATCCCAGCATTACGGAATACACCTTGGTGAGCAGCGGGGCCGACGCGGGTACATCTCGGGCGATTTCGTTTGCCTTGCATGCACAATAATCATGTAGTTCATCACGTGCAGCGTTTTCAATCAAAATCTGTACATTTCAGGAGAGATCGGTTTAACGTGGCATGAGGTACCGCGCGTCAAGATCAAACCCTCAAAGGGGAAGTCAAATGGCCTGCACAGAAACGAGGTTTGCTCGTTCGCCGTCCTCGGTGTCATCCTCCGTCATCGGACGTGGTACTTCGCCGACTTTTCATCGCGGCTATGGCGATGTATGCTGAACGACGCAAACTTCGAACGAAGTACGCACGAACTACTTCGTTTTGCGTCTCTCTTTTTTTCACCCACCACCACCACCTGCCTGTCTGTCTGTTTAGCAGTAACCTACCTGTCGGTGAGGATGGCGAGATGTCGTGTCGTGTCGTTAATTCGCAATCAGCGTGTTGACAGGGTAATAGTTTCCGGAAACGGGCTCGGTCAACGTCGGGCCGGACTTTCGCACACGCCGGATGGTCTCGCGTCCGTTCGAATCGGTGAAAAACTCCGATCCCGATTCGATGTCCGTGTACAGTCTGCAATATAAGAGATCCACATTTTCTGTCATGGTCGTCGTCGTCGTCGTCGCTGTTGACTGTTGACGACAGTTAAAGCTACTGCAGTACTAATTTATTCTTTTGCTAGTTCTTACTTCATGCATAAGTGCGCGCGTTAGGGGTATGTGTTGCTGTGTGTACATATACTTGTCTATGCCTGCCAAGACTTTCTGCAGAGAAGCAATGCCCTCTAGGCCGGCAATTGGCCCGGTGAAATGCATCTCGTTGGTTGGGTGACTTTATTAAACAAAAGGAAGAAAAACAATGTATGCATATATATATATATATATATATATTATATATATATATATATATATAGTGTGTGTACAAACAAGATAACGTTCCCCCTCCTCAGCATACAACATCTCGATCGAACAACCAATCAAAAGAGCGACAGTGGTCGTGCAATACAATAGTCGTGCGATAATGGTTTCCGACGATTGGCCACTCGTTGTCTATTGTCAACAATGTTTCTATGATCATAGACATGTGCATGCATAGATAGGTATCGCAGACTTGTGTGTGTGTGTGTGGCCGTGTGTCTATACGCATACAGTAGCAAGCAACCTTGCTATCTCTTGCGATATTGAACAACGAAGAGGATAATACACGTAACAAATTTGGCGGACTGCCTTTAGGCGATTGTTGTTGTTGTTGCTGTTGTTGTTGTTATTAGTATGTTTTCCTAACACTTAAACCTTTAGCGCTTAAACCCGTGATCTTATTTCAAATGCACGTCATTCCAAATGCAATCCTTCTACATAAATGAGCAGCTTTCTAATCTTCGTGTGTTTGTAACATAGTTGTTACTATTTGTCGTCTTTCTAGCTTTTTTTCAAGATCAGGGAAATTGCAGTCATCCGTATAGCCTTTTGTTTCGTTCGGCTCTCTCCGCGATATTGTCATTTAATAGCTTAAGAAAAAGAATATACATATGTATATATATAATAATCTAGCTTTAGGAACCCATGGGATAATAGGCCATTTTTTTCGAACCACCTGCATACATTTTTGACTTAGGCACTGGGTTTTTGAGCTTCAGATTTAGAAATTTGTGATCGATGCTCTGAAGTGCCAGAGTGACCATTAATCAATCCTACTTCACGCGAAGATGTCGAAATATTAATTTTTTTTCTTCGCAGGTGCAGCATCTCCTGCATCAAGACATTAACGAGTGTGCGGTAGGGAATGCATGTTTGTCTCTTTACCTTATTTTCTAGTTACTATAATACGAACATAGTGTCGTATGAGAAAATGATAAACGATGCCTGATAGAGGCAGAATACTTTTTAAACATTCATATAGGTTCGTACAAAAGCGAATCGCAAGGTCATCATCCTCTGTCGACGTAATTGTGACCGTGGGTAACCGTAGCACTCGATAGGTTTGTATCATCAAAACTCTCTCCAATACATTTCGATTAACCTTATATCCACTGAAGCGCCCTATACTAAGTTTGCCTCTAGAAGTAACCTCAATCCTTTTTATGCCTTAACACGAAGAGGACGTTTCACATTTTATGTGCTCTCACATTCCGCTTTCTCACACGCCTACCAATAATTTTCCAAGAGTTCTGGCAAATTACATGTACACCCATATTCCTGGCAAAGTGCTTCCAGCTGAACATAAGCTTCTGTTTTCGCGGCAGCCTATTTCAATATTTGCGGGATAGGACTGTGGCTAGCAAAAACGACACTCCAAAATAAGTTCTTTCATGGTTTTTAAGTTATAAAGCCCTCCTTTGTTCCAGAAATAATTAAGAGGTTACTTAGACTAGTGCCATCGCTCCATATTCAGTATAACATTGTCGCAGCAATACAAGGAACCTTTCTTAGATGGGCTAAATCGGATTGTCGAGCAGACTTCTAATTCAAGTACACGCTTATCTAAGGACACATGTCAATCTTTGAGTTAAATTAAATAAATATATCAGCCATAATATGTAAGATGTTAGCACTTTGAAGTCTCTGTCTCCGCCTGAACTTGTAGTCACATGTACTTCTATCTCTCTCTCTCTCTCTAGATATATATATATATATATATATATATATATATATATATATATATATTAGGTTACTTGTTATTGTACACTTTATACGATGTAACAAGTAATCCCAGCAAACGGGATTTCCTATATTTTCCCGTACATCCCCAGCTAGGTTATTTACTCAGATTGACACCTTTCCATTCTTGTGTCCAGAATCTCTACGGCATTTTGCTCCTTTTTTCGTGTAAATAAGCTTCACATAGCTTAAGTGTAAAAGTAGTCAAATTAAACACGTAGCTCGAGTGTAATGAGCTCTGGTTATAAAAGATAGATTGCCAAGATGTAGGAATCCGCTAAAACTTTACCTCCAAACGAGCTCCTTGCCAAGGTTATCTTCGATGGGTATCGGGCCTACGATCCAGTCAAACTCGACCTCGCCTTTGTCGGTGAGTCGCAGTGTCTCGTACACCCAATCGGCGTAGCGACTTCGCACTTCGGTTATGGTGCGGCCCTGGATGACCTCTTGTGATATATGCTGAAGTTCTCTGGCCTTGCCGCCCGGTCTGTTGATGATTTTGAATTAAACATCACGTTGTTAAATGATGTCAAAAAAGGCAAGCGTGCTTAAACACATAGTTTCTTTAAGAAAACATAAATGAATTAAATTTAAGTTAATTAAAAGTCAACAAACTGTACTTGTAGTTGTTGTTGCGAAGATAATTTTAGTAAAGATTGCACTACCAAGTTGACCATATGTATATATATGTGTATGTGTATATATATATATATATATATATATATAAGGTGCGCCACAATTACGGTAACAACTTTGAGAGCTCATTATTAAGTAACGACAACAGATGCTAACTTAGCCAAGATTTAGCTTTTAAGTCCATGACTTGGTTATTGAACGTGATGTAGATACGCCCCCAGTCTCCTAAAAACGATATCTACTGTTGGTCGCAGATAGGAAACATCAAGTTTGTCCCACTGCTTATCCAACTCTTTCCAAATTTGGAATCAAGTGGTCCCAGGACCAGCTGTCCAAATTCTCTTCACAGAAACATTCATAGGGTTGAGATCTGTGGGGGCGGTCACTTGTTCAAATGAAGAGTCAAAACGGTCCTCCTTGCATCTTTCAGCACAACGCTGTTCACGTGGGCGGGTGCTCCGTCCTGTTGAAACTCCCCCGGTATGTCTCCGAAATGGTTTTGCGCCCAGGCGAGTTCAATAGTTCACCAAAACATCTGTGGATAAAATTCGGCCGTCACGTTTTCGATGGGTCAAAAAAAATCAACACCTTCCAATAGTTGAAACCCGTTCTCGTGATCGGCTAACTACCCGTCCACCTTTTTCTTAGCTTTCGGGGCGTTTCGGGCAATTATTCGGTCCTTTTTGGCGGTTGAAGTTTAGCTGCGCAACAAATGTGCACTTTTCTGTACACAGCACGTCAAACGGAGCGACTATGCTGACAGGGCTGTAGCAAATGTTTGCGCAACATCAACCATTGTGCCGTATTAGAGTCGGTTAGATCTTGTCTTGGCACAAAACGATATGAGACCATCCCGAGATATTCGTTAACAATCCCTGTGAGCCTTGTACGTGACACGGAAGATTTAAATTGGCTTTGGAACCGATAAGCGTTTCTTCGGATTCGTAAACGCACTTGTTCAACAACTCCCGAGGTCCATCAACAGTTCGCTCCACGACGTTCCAAATAGGTTTAAAAGCTTCATAGGTTTTGCAATTCCTTGGTTTGCCCTTAAATAAAATAATCTGCTATATACGCACACTAGTTTTGCCATTTACTGACACTTATATATCTTAGTTTATATATATATATATACAAACCGAACAAGATGGCTTAGTGGCAAAGCCTTTGCCTTGCATTCGGGAGGACTGGGTTCGAGACCCAGATCGGCCACTCTTAAATTGGTTTGCACGATTTCCAATTTAGACAAGGTAAATGCCGGAGTAGATTTAAAATTAGCCATGACATGAAAAAACCGTACACGGGCATCAGCCTTACGGAAAATCTAAAAAAACATATATATATATACAGTAAGCGCATTGAGAACTATCGTCCTGTATCTAGTCTATTGCTTGCACCATTTGATTCAATCATGATATCAGTCAGACACATAACCAGTGATATGGCGGTCTAATTCTCGCGGGGGCGTTTTACCGAAAGATGTAGGCGCCACTCGCTCGCCGGCTGAAGGCGGTGTTGTTTCCGGCATGACTCGGATAGAAGAAAAAGCCGTGCTGGAGAACCGTTTCGACGCCGTTCATTCGCAGACCGACGAGTCCGCGGGCGGGATCCAACAAAAGTCGAGTACCGCCACGCGATATCTCGTACGGCGTTTTCAGACTGCCGGACTGGTACGACCACGGAATTCGCTTGCTGGGGAACAGTAACGCTGGACGAGGCACGATCTTTGCGCTCTGTTCAGACGACCAGGCGAACATGTTGGTAACAACGACAACGATGATAACAACAACAGCGACAACAATATAATTAAAAACATTTACAACAGCAGCGACTGTCTGAGTTTTGCATTCGAATTGCAACAGCAAGCAACGCATAGACAGAGCATGGTGAGAGGGATTTAGCGATGGCCCCGCCTCTTATTAGACGACAGACACACAGACATATCTAGACCGCAATTCCGAGCTTGAGAGGGGGGGGGGGCAAAACAGCTTGGTTTAGTGGGCTTGTGAGTCTTACACGAGTTATTGCTCGCTGCGAGCAACACAGGTGCATCAGACAGTCAGGCCGAAACCTCCCACATTAGAAAACCAATCGTATCTCTAGACATACCGAATGTTTGGCCGGCCGAGAATGAACAGTCACGGTAATGCAAACACAATTCTCATTTCATAGCGTACTGTTAGCGTTCATATGGTTCAATACAATTAGAATTGTTCAGTACATATGGGTAGAGTGCCTGGCATGATAACAGCAGATAATAAGCAGAGTTGTTCTCTCGAGGAAGTGCACAACATTACTAAAACTAGGTTCTCAAATTTTGTTTTCTCTTCAATTACGATGCATAAATCAATACAACTACGTTTTGCGAACGCAAAGTGATCATCTCTGAGAATAAAATGATTTTCCAATATAAAAACAATTTTAAAGCACCATTGGGCAATACTGCCCTTTCGGTTCTCGCATGTGCACGCTATTTGCTAGCTAGAAACCAAGAGTTGCATAGAGTTTCACGCGACGCATCTGTACTGTTAACTAAGGCTAACACCTCAATTTCTAACACAGACCTGTTCTGTATGTTCGGAGTAGCTCAATGAGTAGATTCCGCCTTACACGCTACTATTGCAGCATATATGAGCTATTGTAAATCTAATCCAGCGTTAGTGCAGCACTTACCGTAAATGAAAGCGGCTCTATATCGACCGGAAAAACTACTTCGTGGGTTGCCTTGCCAGTTCTGAAATAATCGATATATATACACACATGTAAATATATGCATCTAAGTGTATATATATATATATCGCCTATGCGTTACGTCCCCTGTTTTGCAATGTATCGCCTGCTATCTCTACCGCGTTCCTTTAACGTGGTTAGAAAAATACAAGTCGTGTGGTCTGTATTTACATAGCTGTGTTTATACTAACTTGTTATTGAAGGATATACATTGTAAGAATTGTTCTATATCGATACAGGTTATTGCCAAATCGCAACACGCTTTTTCTTTAGTCTGGGATGCGTATATAAATATATATATATATATATGATTATATATATAGAGAGAAATATATATGATATATATATATATATATGTAGATAGTAGATTGATATATATATATATATATATATATATATATATATATAAAAATTCGAATTTTATAATGATTCTTTACGGACCAAACCGAAAAAACGTTTTGTAGCTTCTTTATATATATTTATATATATATATATAATATTATACACCATTCGAATTTTAGGTGAGGTGCGTGTCGCGAAGCAGACCCAATTGAACCAAGATGGGACAAAAACGAGGAGCACAAATGTCTTAATAGAGAGAAATTGCATTATGCCAGATCACGCCCATTTTGATTATATGCTTTAATGTATTTTTCAGTTTTCTGCGTATATGCTAGTATGATGAATTTGATGCTTCGAAGAAAGGCTGCTAATAAAAGATATAATTCTAAAAACGTGTGCATGCATGGTGGGAAGGGGTTTCAGGCGTACTAATCGAATTCACTTATGTGCAGTGTTGGTCGACTGGAGACAACTGTATGCATGGCCTACTCACTTGGGCTTTCGTCAGCAGAGAAAATCAGGGAGCAGAAATGTCCTGTTAGGAGTGATAATAAAATAACTAAAAATGTGTGATACCGATGTGGCTGTTCGGACACTACTTTACGAAATGCGGCATTACGAAAGAACGATGTGTTCGACGTATTATCGGGCTCAGTAGAGAAATTTAGCTTCGTGGAGGACTAGATATATGTGATTTTCTCAAGGAAAAGGAAAGAGCCTTAGGCGTACGAGGCCTTAGGCTTACGAAACAAATTAAAAATTGCTATTTTTACCTGTCTAGACTACATATTTCGCAGGTGGCATTGCTGATATCCTTTATATCTAGATGCCTTCAATTCTGTTCAGTGCCTCAATTCAGTAGTATATATCTTTAATTTGACGGCATTCAAAAGCTCTTCTAAAGAGACCAAGCTAACTTTGGCCGTCTCCATATTCCTTTGCCGCTGTGTCTATATTGGCCCTTGTACGCTTATTAAACTTCTAATTGGAGACACGTGTTCTTCTCCTCCACACTGCTGTTCTACTGATGCTTTTGAAATTTGGTCGTGCAGAAGAGCAAACTTTGCACAGAAAGTTTATCTTTTTGCACTATTCATACTTTACATTTTCATCGCTCCTTCTGCTTCTAGCATTTCCGCCACCTGATTTCTTATGCTGTCCCCTCTGAAAACTCGTGATCTAAATAAATGATTTATCTAGATCTAGACAATTTCGCTTGGGCCTCGCAAAAAACCCTCGGAAGATCGAATTTTCAATTCAGTCTTAGATCGCATCGTCTACCCACTGCTCGTATAGTGCAGCTTTTTGCAAGTGGCATTCAGCGTTATGACAGTTTTTGCACAAGTGATAGCTGGTACAACGACGCTCTCACAGAGTTGTTTCAAGGTTAACTCATGTTTTATAGCTACCATAGTACGGTACGAAGTTTATCGAATAAAGTCTAATATGTACTTTAATAATTATGTAGTTTATCGATTTCTCCGGCGAAAACTACTACTTTTCTGGTAGTTATTGGTTTGTGTTTTAATTCCTTCGCTATCCTACTAAAGAGAATTAGCATCTCTTGCAATTTACTTGGTTTGTCACTTAAATAAATTATACCAATAGCAAAACATGGATTTGTCTCATAATTTCGGTCGCTCCCTTGCTCTTGCACTTTTTTGCTGCTTGGTCCCCTTTGGAAAACACGATTTACCCTATGTATTTGTAAAAATGTCGATGCAGTACATGCGGTTCCCTGTCGCTAACCACCCTTCCTTGCGTCAATTTCTTCCATTATCCTCCACACTGTGCTTATTTATGTCTATCATACTCTGTACCCGGTCTATCCAGATGAGGCGAAATCATTTCCGTCTTTCGCAACCTGACTCAGGTGATGGATTCGGCCAACACAGAAAAGCAATTCTCGATGCATCGGTTTTCTGAGATGCCATTTTCCATAGACCTCTCATGTTTTGCTGCATCTATCTTCTCCGTAAAGAGCCAATCTAGATGGCCGCAGCTACTTTATAACTTGTGACTGTTATTGGTTTGCGGTTGGCCAACTTCTTTGTTATCAGGTCTCTCATATTCTGTGTTATTCGGACCTCGTGCAATATTTCAATTGCTACCACCTTCCAGTTATATACAAGTACTGTCTAGCAAAATTTAGTTTTAGTAAGATCAATAGCATAAAACTTTCCCCACAAGCGGTCTAGTGTTTGCATAGCTTCGCGTGACCTGCTCCAAAACGTGACCACCTTCTCCTTTGAGAGCGTAGGGGCATATTCTAAAAATGCTATGCTGGTTTCACTACTTGTCTACAACCGGTCTAAAAAAATTGGCCGAGTCCCCACTTTCGAAGATATTTTGATATTTGTAGGCAAAGACATCAAGTGGTTGTTTTTGGCCGGCAAAAGCTTTGAGGCACCCAATGAGCGATGTAATTACTGTGTTAAAAGCGGCCAGGTAGAATCCAATGAGGCGAATATGCATCTAGGTGTAATGTCCTTAGCGATAAGTATGTAACGTCTGTTGAGTTTTTTTTTAATTGGTACCCTCACATGGGGTTTATTCTCGAGATCAAGATGTCGCTCAGATCTTTCCGAAAGAAGCTTTGGAAGTTGTTCAATGTTATATACCCCACCATCAATGTTTACCATCACTCAAATTTTTTTCAAAATATTCTCTGCAAAATGGTTTCGAAATTTTACGACCGACAGGAGGAATACTGTGTACATTACCGAGGTGTTAGGCCCTTCTACCGCCGCCATTCTGGCAGGCTTGTGCAAAACTTGTTGCAGAATCCTGTAACTTTACATCATATATATATATATATACATATACTCGTATATATATATATAAATATATATATAAGAAAATTCATTGTAACCGGACAATTTTCATTGCCACAACTGTATCCTTGTACTCTACTTTTTATATGGCTACTGCCACTACTAAACTGTTTCTACTATTAAAACCACAACTGCAAGAACTTGTGTCACTGCCTGCTGCTCGAACTGCTGCAATTGTAAAAGAGGAATGCGCGTGCAGTAGATACAGGAACAATCGGAAAGCGATAGCGGTCGAAACTCGGCCCTCTTCCCTCTAGTGGGGCGGAGTGGGGAGATGGGGTTCGTGGGAAGAGGGGTTCGCGGACAGACGTCTGTACCCACCGTTCGGCTAGATGCTTGACGCCATCTGAGATGGGCAACACGTCGAACTGAACAGACTGCTCTCGGCGAACTTCGTTACTGACGAACACCGCGAAGGCCTGCGGGGAAAAAGCCTCTTTGCCGTTGGTGTTGTAGTTGACAGTGTCCTCACCACTCGAGCTGCTATTGCCGAGTACGACAGGTATCCGAAGGTAGCTACGAACCTTCTGCGAGAAAGGATTGTAGGCCACCACATCCACTGCTGGTGGTTCGTTAGCATAACGTCAGAGATCTCATTTAGGGATACGGGTTTTTGAACATGATCTTCTTCCTATATCTACGTTTAGCTACTCTGCTTGCCACACCCGTGTTAATAAGAATAAAAGCAAACCATTTGTTTTAGATACACAATGCTGTAATGTAGATTTGACGTTGCGTTGCAAACATAAACAACTATAACAGTGGTTACCTGTAAAGATGTTAGGACTAGTTGTGTTTGCGAAAAAGGGACATCACTTAAACAGTTACTTAATGCTTAGAGGCACTATAGACTATAGAGAATCTGAGTAGAAAAAAATATATATAGAGAGAGCTCTAGGCAAAGAGAGAGGGGCTTGGGGTCCTGCATCCGGCGACGGTCTCTGTGCTCTCTATATTTTTAGGCCGCGGTCCAACCCGCCCACACAACGAATTCTATCGTGTGTACGAGTACGTGTGCTTGATGGCGAGTCTAAACATATGGGCAATGCAGGGTTCAGGATCGTGATTAGCCGGAAGGAAAAAACTTGGTCGAGTTAATGATATCAGTAATATTGCGGTCAAAGCATCCGAAGTGGTTATAGAGCGGCGACCGGAGTCGGAAGATCTAGCCCCATTCAACAAAGGTGCGTCTTGCAAACATTTAAGGCGACCCATGCGCAACCTAAGCTTCATCAGATCTCCGTGCCGAGAAGCTTTGAGTCCGTTGTACGAAGTATCGTAACCTTCGCGGAGTGCAAGGCCAGACGGTCAGGCTTCTCCGTCCGCAACAAATGGAGGTTTGTCGAGAGGAAAATGTCTAATCCTCGGACAGTCCTAACGAATCTGGCACGCCTCTGCGCGGCGAAACCTGTGGAGAGGCTCGCGGATGCGTTGCAGTCCGTCCTTAGCCTCCCGCCCGCAGGTTTGGAAGGTCTCCAAACCGTACCGTAATGATCTGCCACGATTAGCCTGCCTTTTCTCTTCTCCCCGGAATCGCTCACCGATTGAAAATGGGGAGAAAGTCGCTCACTTAGGACTTTGGACAGGATTTACATCCCCAGATTGTGACGGTGGGTTTATCAGTCGAGGGTTGATCGTGGCCCGCGACTGACGTATAAATCATATACAAACGGTTTCTACAATTTTAACGGATCACGTAGTTAAATCCCTTTGCCAAGCGTTATAAGTTGGCGCACACTTGTGCATGCATTCGTATATATATACATACTTTTTCAAATATCTCTAGTGGCATAACTAATTGTACTACAACTACTGACGTAGTTGGTTTATATATTTTTTCCAGTTAAAGTTCTTTGGTACACGACAGTGTTTTTATACCAAACGTACACATACGCCTCGCAGCTAAACGCGATCCAGGACACCTGCCACCAATGCAACACGGCAGGCTGTCATCTGCAACTATGAACTTTACTGAAATTCCTGCCTACGTTATAAGTTGTTGCGCTGCGTGTTGCGCGGAGGAGATACGAAGCAAAGGAAAAATAGCGAAAATGGTGAGGAAGCGATGAGAAATAGAGAGAGAGCGGAAGAGAGATGTAGTATATCTAGAGCAAGATGGCTTAGTGGCAAAGCCTTTGCCTTGCATTTGGGGGGGGGCTGGGTTTGAGACCCAGACCGGCCACTCTTAAATTGGTTTGCATGGTTTCCAATTTAAACAAGGTAACTGCCGGGGTGGATTAAAAATTTGCCACGACATGAAAAACCGTACACGGGCATTAGCCTTACGGAAAATATAAAAAAAATACGATGCTGAGACACTTAAGGGCAAACAAGAAGATACACACAAGGGAGCCACGAGATTGCATTGGCTGCCCTTGTTCAACACCGATAATAGGTCGATGATGATGTTGATCAGGGCACATACCTGTTTTGCCAACGAGTTGATCGAGCTCATCACACGCGGAAACGTTCAGTGTACGACAGACGAATGCAGATGGATGCTGACGCCGTCGTATGCCGTAGGCGACTAGCCGCTCATCGCCGGTGGTCGGTTGGTCGCGAGGATCGTAGTCGCGCTCTTTGTGGCTGTGCGTCCGGTTTGCGGCTAAGGTCTCGAGGGCATCGACGGTCACCCGCTCAGTCTGGCTGAGGCCGATCGACAGCATGCGGGTGTAGTCGTTGTTCACGTGCTGCTTTGCCGTACCTGTGACCGCATCGTGGTGTTGGGCGATTGCCAGGGCGCGTCGCATCTGACCGAGCCGACCCGAGCCCAAACCTACATCGGTCGTCATCACCAAGGTCGTAATTGAGCATTTTGCATTGTCACAGACGGGACATCTAAAGGTCCCAGTATCCACGGAATCAATTATCAATAAGGTTCAATGGAGGTGCAATCATTTGAGGTCCAATGATCAGAGGTCCAAAGATAGGAGGTCCGATGATCAGGGGTCCATTGACCAGAGATGTAATGATCAGTGGTCCAATGATGAGAGATTCAATGACCAGAGGTAAAATTATCAGAAGTACAGTTATCAAAGGTCTAATAATAGGAGGTACAATTATCATAGCTTCAGTGATTAGAGGTCCAGTAATGGGAGGTACAATAATCAAAAATCTAATAATTAGAGGTCCAATAATCGAGTTAACGGTAGACTCGAGGCTAGTAGTGGTATTTATGCAGCTCCAATAGTGGTATTTATGCAGAGTTTTGTCATCGTCGTACCACGATCCATACACTTTCGACACACGGGGGCTGCTATTCTTTATCGGCCCGATAGACGATATATCTATCAATCTATCAGTCGGTGTATCATAGACAGATCAAGCCTTTGCAGCCGTGAATTATCGAACATGCATCGAGACGTGGTACATAATCAGTTGTGATGATGACACACCTTCGATCTAACACGATTATCCTAATCTGGCCTAGATAACTGTGTACTTATATATATCATCTGTGTGCGATAGGCAACTCAAGTATGAGCATATTCTTCATGCTGAAGGGCAATTCAAGGTCTCATTCAACAAACAAACACACGACAAGCAACCGAAAACAAATCAGTCCAGGCAATATATGGCCAAAATTCTAATACTGCAGCCAAGTCGCCAACGGACAACTCACCCGCCATAGCTGAGAGCTGTTTCACCGCCTGGAACCAGTTGTTTGCCAGCCGATCAAAGTATTTAAATGCCGGTCGGCTCGTGAAGTAGCCCGTCCAGTAAGCGTGAGGGTCACTCGCATACGGAAAGAAGTCGTCCGTTTTCACGACGAGTCTTGTCCGGTTGGCCTGTTCCACAGCCGACAAATAGCAGCTGGGCGTTGAGTACACGAGTCGTACCGGTAGACCGTTGATCTTGAAGCCTGGCGGCGAAATTTCAACATAGAGACGTGCATAGGATTTGTGTTAGCGTTGCTGTTGTTGTTGTGATTGTTGGTTGTTGTTGTTGAACGTTTCGTATCAGAACATAACTATATTTATATAATAAAACATTATTTTGTTTACTATGTGTATATATTTATATATATCTCCTAAGTGTCTGTACCTATAAATAAAAGCAAACAGTATGTAGCAGATACATGCAAATGACCTTTTCCGTTTATGAGTCGCATGAGAGCGTCTAGATTCGACATCCATTTGTGAGCGTTTTGGTAGTTGAAGTCATTTCCCATGGTCACCAGGAAGTTGTTCGTCGCGTAGTAACTCGCCTTTATGGTGAGCCATCTCTAAAATAAGTCGCAACGATAGGTAATCGCATTATAGTAGATGTGTTGTGAGTTTACGGCTCGGTTACGCGGCCGTATATATATATATATCATTTATGTTCTCCTTGAAGTTAAGCCTTAAAGGCAGCTTATTTCGCCAAGCAAATATATTGTACTAAAACACGGCGACGTTGACTTTAACTGTAAAATTAATGACAATGTGCTACCGACACGTCCTCTTACCCGTGATCTTAGAATATTGCCGTTCGTCATCTTACCTTGACCGGCGGGGGCTCATTGTATGGGGGCACATACGGGGGATAACAGCAGAGGCTCCGTAGGGCTTGAGTCCAGTCTTGTGGAACCTTGTTTATGACAAACTTTTAGAAACCGACAGCTTTCTGGAGAGTGCCGAGAGTTTACCGGATAATCTCGCGCTACTAGTCTCTGTGAAAAAGAGTGAACACTAGAGCAGGCGGCCAACGAGGCACTGATTAAGGTCTATCTACCTGGGCAAAAAGTCGTCATCTGGAAGTGGCTCCACATAGGACAGAAGCTATATACCTCACGGGGCAAAAGAAGGCGCATGGTATCGATATATCCGTCTACGGCACGCAATTCCTTTCAAAAGAGAGGTCAAATATTTGGGAGTACGTTTTGTTAGAGGCCTTACGGAATCAGCCCGCCTAAGGAATGTTGCCCAGAAGGTCAACAGGGTTTCACAAAATGCGCCCCGATGCGTTGCAGGAACGCAGCACATCAATGAGGGATATTCACAACAAGGCGGCTGCACATGTTCCTCCTGCGGCCAGTCTCAGGCTTGCGAGGTCAAACAGTCGTCTACTGGTTTCAGTGGCAGAATCCGATCTCGTCAAAGACGACCCTCAGAATGGCGCGCAACTAACATACGCGCTCGGCATAGCGACAAATCGCCATCCGTGTGAGCGTATAAGACGGGCGTAGTGAGACGATCTCTACTGGTTCATGTCAAAATGTTACTGTGGGACCTGCAGGCAGGGAAAAGCAAGCAATTCTTTGAAAAAAATCTAGATTTGACCGCCCAGGGTTAACGACACCACCGTGTATGTCTGGTAGAACGAGAGAAGCACCCCTGATGACTTGACAACCGGGCTCTGTGTACAAAAAAGCTCAGAACGGGATCTTTCTTCTGATACAGCTCTTGGCATGGAGAACGGTCGTACTCATCTGAATCCTTAGAATTCGTGAATTCTTCCTGCTATCTGGGGCTTTAGCCCCGTTATACTGGGGCGACGTTTACTGCGCACATCGTCGAGAGAGTGCACCCAGCCGTAGTCTCTCTGTATGGAGAGGTCGGCGACGTCCGGCGACTGTCCGTACCGACGGCAGTGGCACTCTTCCACCTCAAAGTTGTCCCAAGGCTGATGTATGATCTTGACAAGGTATGGGGACATCTCACTCCGGCAAACTTTGGTTTGCTTGAAAGATGTTTCACAATGAAGTACAAGAAGCGAGTAATTTGTCTGTCGATGCGGACCATGAGATGCTTTGTGTACTGATTGACAGGCTGTGCACCGTTTGTTGATACAATTCGATTGAGGTTGGAAACGAACGATGTACAGCACTATTCGAAAGCTTCATTTCGAAATTGGAAAATGAAGTTAAACAAGTCAGACAAGAGGTTGGAAACTTGGATATCTTCCGTGGCTCTTACCTGTCTTTTGGTCTTGCATGCAACTATCGCCGCGTCTAACTAATACATAGTTCATTGCTATCATCATCTGGTCTGTCCGAATACGAAGGTCCACGAGGAGTACACAAAGTGCATCTGTGCTTTCAGGCGTGCACAAAATATGCGTCTGCCTGTCTGGCCTTGGCGAAGAAATAACTGCACTGCATCTCGCGAATAACATGCCCAAAACAGCTGACGACGGTACAAGTATCAACGTTATATACGTTATCAATATGAGTGAAATAAATCTCGAGTCGTGTCCTCGGGTTCGTGAGCTAAGGACACAACGATATCCATGAGAGCCGGTGGAGCACAAGTTTCCCCTCCCACGGTCTCGAACTAGTGCCACGCAATTCCGAACTTTGGGGGGTGGGGAGGATTGAGGTTTTTAGCCATTTAACACATTCTGGACGCGTCTCCTTAAAATGGAAAAGCATCGGCAAGACGCACGGAACGCTAAAATATGAGACTCTCCCCTCTGGTGCCAAAGTTCTGCTATGTAATTCCGAGCCTGAGGGCGTGAAGAGGATGTCGGCTCTAGTAGGTTTGCCAAGTTTCACACTAGTCATTGCTTGCCCCCAGTGACGCAGGTATTTCACGTATTTCCGAGACCTCTAGAAATTTCAGGTAGAACGAAACAACTGAACAGTCTTCTCTTAAATGGCAACCTCTTCTAGCGCACTTCTTCGATATTCGCTTCCTAACCTACGAAGTCGATGGTAGCATCGAAGACAGTGACTACGTCCGATGACACACTCAACTGACTGTTCGTTTGGCGATATAATTAAAACGGCAGAGTCTACGGCCTGATGGTCTGGAAACGTCTATTGTCTCTACTGACTCAGCGATACAGCCTTAAGCTATCAATTCAATCGTCGAACATGCCCTCCAAACCGTACGCGTTACAGCGCTAAACATGTCTAGGCTGTCGAGAACCTTTGTTTCTCTCAATCTAAACTCTGTTCTACACTTTAGTTTTCAGCGAGAATGAAACTTCGCTAGGGGGCATGAGTACTGCACACACTAGGATTACCTTCTATATATATATATATATATATATATATAGGTCGAACATCATGTGTACATGATGTCCGAATAACTGCGTCTAAAACTCTGAAGTATGGTCCAGTTCGGCGAGAAAACCATTTTTGCTAATAAAAAGGGGGAGCAGATTTATTTCGTAATGGAGTGAGATGGATTTTTTCCAAGCATTTTACGTAGGCTGTTTGACTTAAGTTTATAAAATGCACGATTGTGAGAGAACGCATTACTTCATTGAAAAACCAAGCATACCGGAGAACCATTCCAAAGAAAATTCTACATTGTCTAAAGTATGATTGGCTCTAGCTAAAGCAGAAACTCTATATACAATCATATAATTTTGTAAACTTTTGGTAATATTACAATAGTTAGTGCTCTAGTTTAGGCTAGGTAGAATTTGTTGTAAAACAAATTATAGAATCCACCTTGTAAAATGTTCTCCCAATTTCGCCGATATGCTTGGTCTTTTTATTGAGTAATGCAGGTACAAGCGTGCGTATTATGTCGGACGGCCTACCTAAAAGCACAGCCTAGAAAATGCATTAAAACATTACCTTACTTCTATACGAAGCATTTCCGCTGCCCATTTCCACTAGCGAAAATATTTTCTCACCAAGCTTGACCACACCCCAGAGATTAAAAAAATATTATCTGGACACCCCTGAATATATATATATATATATATATATATATATATATATATATATATTTTTTTTTTTTTTTCGATCACTTACAATGAGGTCTTTGGCGCGTGTCGGCCCGTTGAACTCCTCCGCCTCGGGGTCCTCGACGATGACCTCGTCGTTGCAGAACTCGTCAAAGCAGAACCCGGGAGGTGGTGAATATGTGTTGGCCAATACGACTCCAGTAAGGCTAGCATTGGGCAGAAACTCGCTGGCCTGCCAGCGAAACTCCATCCGGAGTGCGGCCTCGCGATGAGCCTTATCCTGGTAATCGATGCGACCCAGGAACAGTCCTATATTCACATAGCAAACAACAGCGGCATCGGCAACAACGTACGCATTTTGTCCGGTACAAATCGATATAAAACATTGCTTAGCCCCGACACTTAGCCCATACAACAACAACAAGAGCAACAAAGACAGCAACAACGACAACGACGACAACAACGACAACGACGACAACAATGACAACGACGACAACAACGACAACGACGACAACAACAACGACAACAACAACAACAACAACCGCATCACCCGGATCGCGGGTGCCTGCACTGTCGTGTTCGCTGCGTCGTCTGCTAGATCTGATAAAGTCCAACAGAACAATGTTTGTTCAACTGTTTACTGAAATACAATAAGATAGTGGGCCAAGTTAATCCCTCACGACGACGGACACGACAACGAAGACGTTGTCTAACTTGGCCGGGCAACAGAATATAGGAATGCTGATCATTCTGCAATGAGCTGCAAGTAACTACGTCGACGTCTGCTGTCGCGGACTCAAAAAGAAAGATTATGTTAAGGCTTTGTTAGCGTCTGACAAGGATGCAACTATAGACAACCCTTTCCAACTGGACACAGAGCTAAAACGAGATCGCGCTGCGTTACGCGAGGTACTTGTAGCAGAAAAACAACTTCAAGCTTTGCTCTCACGTCTATGCCCGACCACGCTGGACCCTAACTCCGTGAGAGGCCATCTATCAGCTGGTAAAATGGGTTACTAAATATACCCTTGTAGTCTCACAAGCAAACTGTCGAACCTAGGATGAGGCGGGATCACGGGTAGCAGCAGTCCCATACCTGCGATAGCGCTCAATTGAGCCACGTGGCCCGGAAGGCCACGCCGAAGCAGAGAAACGACGTAATTAGGTCAAGCGCTTTCAACATGGTGGCCACTGAAAGGCCTTGTGAGAACGCTAGGCCCTATGAGCAAGTGAGAGATGGAGTCGACTCAACTGGCAAGGCAAGGTTGCCAGCAAACTTGGACCCTGGGGGCCTCAGACTGGAAAACGACAAGAGATCTGAAGGCGTGACCAAACCTTTATGGTCTCACGGCAAGTGGAACCCTGGAATGCTGGAGTGTTCTGCACATTAGCTGCCTCGCGCCTCAGTCGTAGCTCAATCAGCACAGTATAGGTAGCGGCGCACGCCGAAAAGGAGCAGAAACACAAATACGCAGATCTCGAGAGCGGTCTCCATTTTGTACCGGTAAGTATGGAAACACTAAGAACCATCAGCAGTGGGACAGCAACAATCGTTCGAGATCTGACCGGAAGACTAAACGCAAATACGGGAAACCATGCGAAGGAAAATGTCTTAGACAATGCCGCTTCTATAATCGGCGCTATGGTATAAGCAAGAGTAGCACTTGCTGGAATCGAGGCGATACATTTGAACCTCGCAATGTTATACTGACAATACAACTAGCAATAATAATAATAATAATACTATTCTTATCATTGTACATGTTGGCGGGCGCAGCTGCTGTTTTGCGCGAAATATACGAATGAGTCATCAAATAAAATAGCACTGGCGGTAGTGGTCGAAGTTGGTACTGTTTCTATGTATGCGGCGCCTACGTAAACCAGCGGCCGACGTCCCGGTCTAATCAGCGTCCGGCGAGCACACTGCCTGAATCATGAGACGTGCCTTATGGCAGTGCCTCTCAGCGCTTTATCGACGCCTATGCGTGCATATCTTTAAAGCTTCTGCATATATATATACATACATATATGTATATGTGTATATATATATATATATATATATATATATATATATATATATATATACGCCATAGATACTCGCATATTACGTTGCGATGTGCACGTTTTTATATAAACTCACGCAGAGTTCATTGCATGCGTCCGAAGGCAAAGAGTGACAAAAAAATCGTGTTTTTTTTGGAAAACCGAGTGCCTAACCGCTACCAGATGCGACAGCACAACTTTACAGAAAGAAGGTATATGACACACTCATAGCAAAACTAACTCCTGAGGACATAGTAGTCATTTAGACTTTATGCATCTAGTAGAGCACATTTAGACGCACCTTTGAAACCTAAGAGACAGAAGTTTGGTCTAGACAGAAAACACTTTGCCAGTCACCTACGACTCACGCGATCCTCTTAGACGACCAAACTATGGCGCAACAAGCCTGCAAAAAGACCCGCGCTAATTCCGCTTGTCCAAACATATATTCGGCTCGCCTAGTAAACTACCAATGGTGATGGTTGACTGCCTGCAAGCAGAGATAGTTGACAGCAAACGCGAGAAAGGTGAACGAATGTTTCACAACAATTCCAGAGCAAAACGCATCCGACAAAGGCAGAGGGACACGTGACGTCATGGACAGGAGTTTTTCCCGGACTTCCGCAGCGCCTCATATACTGCGAGATACGGGTAAAGGCGTTCGTCAGTTTGAAATAAAAAGGCATTTGACAGTTCGAAGCTAAAAGGCCTCCGCCAGACAACGTGTATGTATTTTGATTCATTTCACCACGCATCCGCGCTGCAGGTGTAGTTGTTGACGTAATAACAAGTCACGTTGCTGTTTTTTGTTGTTTATCTTGTGTCTTCGTAGTGTTGCAATGCAACAGTACGTTCAAAAACAACTCTTAGTTGAATTACCTTAACCTCTGCGGGTACTTCGATCAGTGTCAAACGCGATTTGATTCTTTTCCAAAGACCAGACAAACTCGGAAACTATGACTCTATGTGGACCTCCACAGGTGATCGGTAAAGTACCCCAAGATGTTCATAACGAATTTGTTCGTAGCGTATGCCATAGATGAAAGGTGCATATTTTTTGCCAATAACTCGCGTCGCACTGGGACCTTTCATTAGACAATTCTTGTTAAGAAGAACGCACGTTACTACAAGTAATCAGGAAGACGGGTCAGACACAGTACAAAGGAATCTGCGAAACAGGGGCAAACGTAGGTCAACAATTTTGGTGCCCGTGCAGAAGACGGAAACAGTGAGTTAAATATTGTAAATGTTAGTATATTGTACGTCCCAATGTCTGCTTATAACTAACTAACGAATACAACACGTGTTTGCATAAGTATCATCACCGCATCCTAACATGACAGCAAGCATTTGATTAATCAAAACGCCTCCCTACAAGTGTCCGCACCTCGAAGCGAAGCTGTTACTCACCTTCGTAGCCCATTTGAGCGAGAAGAGAGGCGAACTCTCGGGAGTGTCCAAACGGGTCAATCTGCCACCCGATACGACTTACTCCACACTCGCCGAAAATTTCTGTAAATCATGATAACATTTATATATGAATGCTCGTCAATGCTTTTTCGTAACCGTGAATACATAAAACAGAGTAAAATGTATATCATCTAAGTGTTTCATTCATATGTCAATATGGATGAAACACTTAGATGATATACAAAGTGTCCGAATAATCAGCTGGCATCTTTTGAAAGTGCTCAGCTCTGCCCTCTTCGCAAATGGAGCAAGGTAAGGCTGCCAAGACTAGAGCGTTACTCAATGGAAAAACGCGTAGAAATTGTGAAAATTTAACATAGCAAGGGGAACTCTCTTGTATGCTGGCGAGCTCTTCGTGCAATTTACGGTCGAGATAACCGGCTTTACGGGAGCACTATTCGTAAACTTGTACAAAAGTCTTACAGGAGGACAGATTCAACATGTGATCTGCTAAGCCTAATGGAAAGCTATGGAGCGCTCGTTCGTCTAAAAAAATATTGCCCTTGTGGCCGGCAGTGTGGTAAAAATAGAAAACAAATATCGGTTTGGCGACACGCCCAACGACTAGGTCTGGTTGGCGCACCTTAACGAGGCCGAATTTTGAGGCCGGATTTAGCGATGTATCCGTATGAGATAAAGGTGACGCAAAAGTTCAACCCTACGGACCATCGCAAGCGAATAGACTTTGCTAACGGGGCTCGCTGCCGACATGATGTGGCATGGTGCCGAGAATAAAGAAAATCCGATTTTACGATGAAGACCGTTTCTATCTGGATAGAAGTGTGAAAAAACAAAACTGTCGCATTTGAGAGCGACTGACTGTGGCCCTCACTTGATTCACGAAGAGTCGTTACATGTGCCATAAGTAACAGTCTAGTGCGATATTGTGCTTTATTATAAATGTATTATATTCATATGATTTTGTGAATATATATATATATATATCTATATATATATAAACCAGCTAAACGGAAACGTGCTGTAAGCGACAATTGAACTCCTTTGGTTTACTTGCTACTGACCTTTGAGAATGGCCAGTCCGTAGCTCATCTGATCGATGGTATTCATATAGTGCGTCGCAGCTTCATCGTTCATTACGTATCCGCCGCTCACCAACTCGATTTGGCCGTTCAACACCAGACGTTTGAACGTCTCGCGCGTTTTGTTGTCCCTATACACAAAACAGTAAGAACGACAACAAAAACAATTGCACTGCTACAACCGTCAACAAAATCTATATAAAACAAACGTTTATGTCCATGGTACAGAAGACTACAATTCTGGTGCTGTGTATACCTATATCGAAAGAGAAATAAGTGTCAGAAGTATGCATTTATCGAAAGCATAAAAAATTGCTCTATGGACCTTCGGCCTTTTGCCTTCGATACTTTAGAAGGCCCAGGTAAATTACTAAAGGCGTTCTTGCTAAGGTATGCAAAAGTCTCTGATTTTTCGGGCAAAAGCTGTCATTGTATATACAACGCGGTAACGCCACGGCGGTGCTTGGCACCTTGTCCAGATGATTGACACCAGGTTTAGACGTAGGGCAAATGTGGTTTGTCGTCACGTTTTCTCGGGGACAATTGTTTAGACCCCATAAAAAAAAAAAAATATATATATATATATATATAATTACAGACCCAAAAAACTCCGTATGCGGCAATGGTATTGGTATATGGCGCTCGTGTGTTAACCTCACTTCTATAACAGCCTACTGTAATTGACAGTAAGAATAAAAGAAGGGATTAAATTCATACAATCGGCTGTAGCTGTTCGTGCCATCGTCTGGCGGGACAACTTTTTTTATTCTCTCGACACTCTACTGTAAAACATGCAGGCTATGATACAGGGTAATGTATCATATCCTGCATTGCACAGATTTCTTGTGCAATTTGATTCCACCAGGATGAACCGTCGGTTTAGACATCTCGTTTCTTTACCTGCGGGGTCGGCACGCAAAGCGGAGCGCAGTCAGTGCGGCCTCGCTTAGGTAGGCCAGTGATATGGATCTGTTGTTCAAACTGGCGCTACGCTTTCCTAGGCGCGGTTCGCTACGAGAAGGTCATTGTTCAATTGTCACGAATAGAGGCATTCTTTCTTCTGCTGTTTTTTCCCTAGCTAATTAAAAGAGGTGTCCTGTTGTGACTGGCAATCGACACTTACCTAGTAACGTGTGCTAGTACAGCCACGCAAGCTCTTTTTAACCAGATGTACCAACGGTCAGTACTGTTTAATTGGCATCGAGTACAAACGTACCTGTGATCCCACCACAGCTGGAAGAAACCCGTTTCCACAAACATAAACCTCTTCAGTGGGTCGCGTTCCAGCTCGTTCAAGACGCTGTCGTAGATGTATTGTACGCCCGCCGGCGTAATCCTGGCGTTTGTGCCGAAAAAGTACTGTTCCACTGCAATCAGCAATCACAAAATGGCATAAGAAAACTATATATATATATATATATATATATATATATATATTCAGTTAAATTTAAAATATAATATTAATAATAACTTGTTAGAAAGTACAATAGGGCTGTTGTTTCCAGCACACGCTACCTATGTATCACTTCCCTTACGCCGCTGAAGTAGTGTAGCTGTCATATTCCCACGGCTGGCTGGAACTGCTTCCAAAGTATCTTATTATCAGTGATTTATTTTTTGAAATTTAAGACGTGCAAAATAAACGATTCTTATGAACAATGTCTACCAAGAGCACAAAATACCCTTCCGTGAGTGTTGGCTTGCTTAGATGAACCACTAATGACATCAACTCTGCTTTCGCTATCCAACTAGAATCTATCCATCCGTATGCATCAAGTAAAATACAAACCTGTGACCCCTCAGAGATTAGACAGAGAGTGGCTATAGGTGACTCACTCAGAGTGGATTCAAACTGCTCAAGTCAGCGTACGGTGTTTTCTGTTTATTACGGGCTCAAGAACACAAGGCAGGCCCTTCTCAACAGCATAGCCGTCTTAGTATGAATAGCGGTGATCAAACCGTAGAAGTGGATTCTGATTATGTGTTTTTTAGTTATTTGTGTATTTTATTGGAATTTAAGACCTAGCGGTTGGTAGGATAGCGGAGCTGAAACCAGTCTTATACTCAATTTGACTTCTTCAGAAAAATAGCATGAGTCGATTTAAAAAGTCATAGATATGCATCACCGCAAATTTAGCAGGGCTTGATTATTGATTTCTTACATATAAAAGTTTTCCACACTCCTCTGTACTTGATAGACTTTATTTTCTTTTTGGTTGACCGAGGCTCTCAAGAGCGCTGTTGCCAGCTTGAGAAATTCTGTTAGTATTGGACATACAAATTGGTAATTCTAATACTATAAGCCGGACGATAACTATTTTAATAGGCTCGAATAAAATTCGTATACGCACGGGGGGAGAGGCTTATATCACATGATTGACTAGGCTCCCATGAAGCAAAACGGCACAATCGCATTGATACAATCAGCGTATTGTACAGCTTCGCATAGTAACTAACGTATCTTACCATGAATATCCTAGAGCAATAGTTACATAAAAAAAAATGCCGACCGTGCCACCTGCGCCATGCGTTATCTCATTCAAATTTCAAGTCGTTTTTGCGAGTACATCAGGGTCTCTTCTTACAGAGCTAGTTGCGGGTATAGACTCGCCATTATATGCATTACATGCTAGACTGCAGTACCTCGCTGTCATTGTCACTTTTTAAATTTGCATCGATCTTTAACTCATTCGCATACAATTCCTAAAACTCGCCATCTAGTATCTAAGACCTGATGCCTAACACAAAAAAGAACTACGACGAGGGCCAAGAGTGCTTCCTTGTGGCAGTCCAGAGATACAGCGAGATGAAGTTGAGAAAGCATCGTTCCCTTGACAAAAAAGTGACGATTCCTTAAAACCGTGTTAGAAAGTAGGTGAGTCCAGCACTCCTACAAAAAAACCATTGAGCGATGCTACCTTGCGAGGCAGACCGATATTTAATGGCAAGTTTCCGAGCATCTTTCCGTGACCACTGGTGTGATGATAGAGAGACGAGAAAACTCGAACATCACAATCTGCCAGGCTGCGCTGCTCGAGGAGCATCGACAGGAGAAATGCAGGAGCAGTAGATAGATGCTTTAAACAAAACAAACAGAAGCTCACTGAGCTAACTGACGTCTTCAGCAAAAGTGAACCTAGTTTATATTAAACCAGCAGGGCTGAGAACGTCAAGGGTTGGTAAAATCACTGTCCATTTCAACAGGCAATGAATGACCTCAAGGTGGCAGATGCTGTGAGAAACATAGACGCAAAATAAGAGCGAGGAACTCAGCCCCCCGATTATGGGACTCGGATGCCAAGGTATCCTCGGCCCGACCAAAGCGGATGAAGGCCTTCGCGCAGCCAGAGGCGCTCATTGACGTAGTTAAGAGATCGCTTGATCTATTGATTGATTCATGTGTTCATCATCCAATGAACGCTGTCGCTTAGTAGCCTTCCGGACGGTGGACAATGAGGTGGAATGACCGCAAAAGAATAGTCAAACATCTTTAGATAGAACGCCTGACTAAGCACAGTTGGCAGCTAAATGTTGAATCTCAGAATGATGATAATAAAAAAATCCCTCATGATTCTCCTTTTGTTATAAAAGGCTTCGGGGAATTCACGATACACATGAACCACTAGCAGCCTGCGTGACTAGAGACCCACAAACCCACTAAACCCCGATTCCTGCCCACCTCCCAGGCGCAGTTGTACTTTAGTATTACTTCGGATACAGAAGGAATACGGAAGGATACAGGCTATCACTGATGATCGACGCGGAGTTGAGTTTTTCCAACTGCAACTGGTGTCACTAGCTGTTACCAGAAGAAATTCCGCTCCCCGGGTATATACGAGGCGCACGTTCACATAATTATCAAACTAATAATGATTACCATTTATCTATTTATTGCACTCAGACAGAGTACATTGTCAATATGTGTATATTACAATGTAATATGACAGGAAATTGGTTCCTGTTTCCTGTCGTCCCAATAAAAGGGCAAGTGGAGCGACCTCCTCTGAAGCGCCAGACAGTCGACTAAATTATTCTAAGCGCAATTCTGCGAGCAAAGCCGACGAGTGCACTGAGAGTACTCCTTGTGAAATTCGTTAGACAACACACACAATGTGGTGATAGCCATGCGTGTGATGTGCGTGGCATACATGTGGCGATTATCGCAGGCCGTGGCGTGATCTTGCAGCTGATGGGTGCTGTTGATTTTTGCTGTGCGAATGCCCGGACAGACTATAGATACGTGTCATATTGCGACAGGACCACCATCGACCTGATGTTTTTTCAACTTGGCAAACAGCAATGACTTAGATGTGCTTGAGATCGTGACCCGTGTGCTTATCAAGGGCTTGCCGTCCTAACTACCATGGCTTGATTATGTATCTGCGTTTGGCCAAATCCACAACAACCTGCCAGGGCTACTGGCAAGAAGAAGAGGTTCTACGCGTCGTAAGGAAGTCGTAAAGAAGTTTTAAATTCAGTTATGCATGTCAGTCAGAAGGCGGAGCATGCCCAGCGGGAGGAGAGGATCCTTCTAGCCGAGGTGGAGCGAGGTACACTGCGGCGTACATAATCTGCACTCGAAAGGGGGACATCCACTTGCTGATTACCTCATTAACTTGTTACTTTGCTACGCAAACGCGGAACGAGCACGACCAATTATACAGCTTCCGCCCACATTGGAACATCAGACCATAATAAGCCTATTATTAAAATAGGCTATTTATATTTTATTATAATTTATGTGATGTATTAACGCTACGAAGCGTATGAAATGAAACGATGATACTAACGACGACGTCTGACTCGGACTTGCTGTGTCATAGAAGCATCCATCCATCTACGACTAGTAAGAGGGCTAGTTATCACTTGCTTATAATTTGAAGAATGTATGCTCACTGTACACGATTTTATTATTTAATTCTATGGTTACAGGGAAATGTGAAAATGCTCACTGCTATAGTATGGTATGCATTTATCGCGACGGTTACACCCGCTGGTCATCCCAGACGCCGTTACAGCCCGGACTTCTAGTAAAACGAACGTTCTCAGCAAATAGTGACTGAGAGCGGCACAGCGGTTCAATTGGCTCATGAGCCAAGTGGTGTATGGTGGTATTCATTCAAATGACTAACGTGCTGTAAAAAAACTCTATGAGCCGGAATAAAGTTAACAACTTTGTGATTTGTACATTTCCACAAAGCACATTTCCAGGCAGACCAACCTAAGCCTCCTACCAATACCACAAAAGTAGCCCTAAACGTTGCACTGTCACCAATGCAGTCATGAAATGTTCTAAACATGCGAGCAGGTCAGATCACCTGTGAACATAGCCTTGCTTACTACCAAATGTGCAATCCCAACCTCTTGTGACAAATACGTAGATTGTCTAAGCCCTTAGCTAAAAAAAAAAACGTGAAAAAAGGATGATTTACTGTCAACGCTCGCCTGCAACCACATTTTATCAAAGGACTCGTCAAACCGAGTCCTGAGAGCTTCGATGACTGAACAGGGAAGTGCACTTAGGCAACTTGGTAGACTCGGACAAAATGAGTGTAGCGCAAGGCGTTTCAGGTTTTCTTCCCATTTGTTAAATCACGACATCAAAGGCCAACTACCCAAAATGTTCTATCGTATTTTAAATTCACGTAGTGGATCTAGGGAGGCTAACATTTGCGCTCATCAAAGCACTGGAGATAATTTACCAGTGTTAATATAAAGCTCTACAGAACTTGTGATCTCGATGGCGTAGCTCAAAACCGTCGTCTAGAAAGAAACATGCTTTTCCTGCTTGTTTCACACTATACTACACCCTATAGGCCTTGTGCAATTAATCGTGACGATTTTACTGCTTTCTAATGTATGACCAAATGTGGACTCTATATGAAGAGAACTGTAGTTTCGTAGGAAAACCGCTATCTTAGAATTAAAATCGTTGTTTTTAATTCTAGAGCAACAGTTTTGTTACAAAACTGACTTGCTCGTCTGTATTCGTTCTATATTAACGACTATGGTGGTTTCGTGGCAAAGCCGGCGCTCAGCAAAAGTCCTACGTTCGGATTCAGGTGGACTGACAGTTTTTAAGTGAATCAATTATTTTAATGATTTTTATTATCAAAGGCAAGTATTGAGGCAAACGCTAGACACTATATATATATATATATACATAAAATACATAAATGACGTATCTGCACACGCACCAGTCTTAAGCCATCCCAGATCCATGTGCGAATGCGGCACGATGTGAACGGTGTAGAAACGCGAATCAACGGCAGGGCACGACTTAGGGGCACAGGTCTTCGGTGATTCGACCGGCACCCCACCGGTGGCAGTCACCATCATCAGAAATAGCAGCAGCAGCGGCATCGCCGCTAGGGGTAGCATTGGAGAGACCTTCGACATTGTGGCCGGCCTGCTCTAACGTTGTGGCACAACGCCACAACGAAGTCACGTCACAACGAAGTCACGCTGTCTACCCGCCACTACACAGACGGTTCAAAATGACTTCGATTAATAGCCGACAATGGTCCGATTCGTCTCCGTCGCGATATATACCGATTCGGCGGTAAACACAACAACAGCATCGATACCCCGGGCCCCGCTCTCGGCTCTAGTCAGTTTAGCCGCACAACGATCACACCGTACGTATGGAGGTCGACTGCACTTAATCGTGACAGCGCAACGTGTAGAGAATCGCAAATCGCAAATCGCCCTGCTCACGCTAGGTAGCCAGCCAACTAGCAAACCCAATCAGCACACAGCTCACAGCGGATAACGCGTAACGTATCGGGCGACACGACGAATTCGTTGTTTTCATTCGACGTCGGTTTCCTATGAGTCTCGTTTCCTTGAAGCAAAATGGATTCGCTGCGTTAACACGCGCCCAAGCTACAGTTACAGCACAGCTCGCTTAGCTGTGAGGGCGGCAGTCTGGCAACGTCAAGCACCCCGCAACAACCAACGGTGCGACACCGAGCAAGAATAGATGAGTATATAGAGAGCGATTAAGTATTTGTGTGTGTAGAAATGGCGCGGCTATGCATATACGGTTAGATAGGTGACCGACCCTCTTGGTCGGTTCCTGTATGTGAGGAAGGAGACAGATATCCATAGGCATGTACCTCTGTACATACGTATGTCTGTATGTATATATGTTGTATGTATGTATGTATGATTGACCGAAATGCTACGCCAGCGGGCTACTGACTATTCGGTGACTTTGCGGTTGCGCGATTTGACGGCCGCGTGGATTCATTGACGTCGTATTGGTGTAGACGACGTTGTTGTTGTTGTTATTGTTGTTGTTGTTGTTGTTGCTGCTGCTGCTACTACTGCTGTTTTGTGGCGAGCCCAGCCAGATAAACCACAGTGGATAGTAACAATAATAATCATAATAATAATAATAATAATAATCCTAGTGATCACTCATCACAGAGAGAGAGAGCCGTCACAGCCGCTCGCGCAAAACTATCGCTAGGATCGCATTGCGTGATGAGGGAGAGGTTTAATGCGAGGAGAACAATACTCGCAAAAGATGAAGGAGAAACAGCCCAAAAATTATATATATATATATATGTATATATATGATATATATATATATATATGATATATATATATATATATATATTCAATCAATTATGTTTATTTCACTCAGATTGAGTATTATATATATATATATATATATATATATATATATATATATATATATATATATATATATATATTCAATCAATTATGTTTATTTCACTCAGATTGAGTATTATATATATATATATATATATATATGGCGCTTGTGGAACTAAAGCAGTATGTTGTCGACTAGGTAGAGACTAGTAAGACCTGTTTGGGTATTTTATTTGATGTATGCTTTTAACTTGCCTTGACCATATTGTTTCTACTTAAATGTTGGCACGCCTTGGCGGCGTGCCCTCTATGATCGACTGGTTTAATTCCTCTCTTACAGGTAGAACGCAGGCCGTCAGGATCTGTACAGTGGAATCGTGCTGGCATATTGTTGGCATAGGAACACCGCAGGACTCTGTTCGTGGTTCTTACATGTTGATAATTCCGTTGTGTTGTTATACTTTTAAAGATAGGACGTGACCAGTTAGGTAAAGCGATAGCTTACCTAACTTGTCAAGTAATTCATTACTTACTTGCTTATCGGCATACGTTAATAGCTTGTGCCGATGACACAACGACCCTTCTTCGAATCAATCCACATGACATTAGTGGCAGAGTAAGTGAGCGAGAATTAAAACGTTACCTCGTACTGATGAGCTTTCATATGTGGTTACTACTATTACTAGGCTGGTGGCCACCAGGTAGATCTGCAGGACGAAGCTTATCGTATTGCGAACCATAGGGACTTCTGACTGAAGCTGAGGTGGTGGTTGTCTTTTGTAGGAGCACATGAATCTGCTAGTTGTAATGTTACATACGATCGTTCGAGTATATTGTTTTTATTATATCACACCCATACCTTAGAGAAATCTCAAGCATTGTGAGATGTAGTTACGATAGTAATTTATTTGTCAATACACACCAATATATATATATATATATATATATATATATATATATATATATATATATGTAGTGCCTAGCGTTTGCCTCAACGATGATAAAAACCGTGAAAATAATTGATTTACTTGAAAATGGTGTCAGTCCACCTGAAGTTCGAACGTACGACCTTTGCTGAGCGCCGGCTTTGCCACGAAACTACCTTGGTCGTTAATATAAAATGGATATAGACGAGCAAGTCAGGTTTGTAACAAAACGGTTGCTCTAGAATTAAAAACAATGAATTTTATTCTAAGATAGCAGTTTTGCTTTGAAACTACCGTTCTTTTTATATACAGTCCACATCTACGGGGGCAAGAGAGAAAGCGGGTCCCGGAGAAAGGGAAGGTCGACCAGCCTCCACTCCATCTCTATTCACCGGACAGCATCAGCACCATCTTTCGAAACGAACTGTCTTCAAACTGGAATCGCCTCACTAGGGAACCACCATTAGCGGGGGATGCCGGATGCCGGGTCTCACGCTGACGCCCATATCTCCGCACGCTTTGCGTCGCAGAGCAGTATGAAACAGTACCAAATGGCGGCACTCGACCCACGCGAGCCATATCACTGTTAATAGCGCCGGCTGACTGGGTACGGCTACATGACTCTCGCTAATTGCGTAGCTGCAACGCAACGGCAGAGATGAATCAGCCACGAAAACAACAGCAACAACAACAACGACGACAACAACAACAGCAACAACACCGACGACGACAACAACAACAGCAACAACACCGACGACAACAACAACAAAAGCATCGACGACGACAACAACAACAACAACACGACGACGACAACAACAACCCCGACGACGACAACAACAACCCCGACGGCAACAACAACAACAACCCCGACGACGACAACAACAACAACAACAACCGCGACGACAACAACAACAACCCCGACGACGACAACAACACCGATGACAACAACAATACCGACGACGACGACGACAACAACAATAACAACTGGAATCAAGGTATCTACTGGTCTTTGTCAGCCTCGTTGCCCTCCGTTGTAGCGAACCTGTGCGGGGGAGAACGTGCCGCGTCACGCCGACGATTGGCTCGAATGACGTCGGAAACAAATAGACGCCAAATGCATTTATCTATCTGTACGAAATGTATGATATATGACCCGTTCGTAATAATAATAACATAATAATCATAATAACCTAGAATATTATGAAGAACATTTGTAAGTTCCGAATGTGCGATTGCCTACGACCAATAAACACGTACGATTGCCTATGACGAATGAGCATGTCAACTACGTGGGCATCCGATGTCGACAATCCCGGAGCTTTTATACGAGGATGAAAACCATAAAGCAGGAAGACACTTAATGCGTGCCCAATGAAGGGATAATGTCAACGGATGACAACGGCGAGACTTCAAACCTCAACCGAATGCTATCTCCCTTCCGCCAACAAATATTCATTCCTGCGGCTATGGCGTGATACTTTTGATAACCTGCCCTGCAGTATTCCGCCAACAATTGTCGACCCTAATATGAAAATAATTAGTTCACGCGTGTTTGGGTATCTTCCTATAAGGGAATAACGCTGACGTCTATAGAGATTAGCCGGTCCCATCAACGCAGTTGACCTAATCTCGGCAGACATCCCGCCGTAAAA
>QVRM01006454.1:0-20000 GCA_003439945.1 Dermanyssus gallinae
GACGCTACACAAAAGACACCATCGAGATTGGTGGCGCCAAATATGTCATACGAAATTGGCCCCACTCTTTCACTCCGTTTCTGTATCTCCATAATGAGTGAACAACGTGATGATGATCATGATGACGAATGATCATTGATTCGTACATGAAGTCGTCATTCATGTTGCTTTTGAGATCCGCCGCTCAGAATGATGTCTTACGTGTGGGGGGGGGGTGTCATCGTGGTTCTTTTACGTCCAGCTGGGTTTGCGCTACTAAGTTTGCGGTTTTGGCTTGTGTTTAGAGAAGACGTGGAAAGAGCAATGACTGACTGAGCGTACACGACTAACTAGGCGCCTACGCGTCTGGGCGAACGGATGAGACGGAATGGCCTCCTCCTTCCTCGACAAAAAAACGGCGCGTGTCTAGTGAAAGAAAGCTACGCGATTTTCTTCTTATTGTTGTTGTTCTGGTGGTGACGGTAGTGGTTGTTCTTGCGGTTATTGCGGAGATTGCTCGCCTACTCTCGTCCTATTTCTTCGTCTCCTCGACTTTCGGCGTCGATTTGCCGGCGTTTGTCTTGTCGCGTCTTATTCGCTATCGTTTTGCCCTTATTTTTTTTGTTCATCTTCTTCTTCTTTCCGGTCGCTCGTTTGCTGCTGATTCAATTGGATCGCCACCAATACGTCCAACCTAGCAACTAACGCATGTTGTTGTTGCTGTTGTTGTTCCTGTAATTATCTCTGTTATTGTTGTAGTTACTGCTACTGCTGCTTGAATAACTGCAATGTTCTGTAACGTGGCCTGCGTGTCGTTATGTGGCGTCGTTCCATCGGTACATGTCGTTATTGATGCTTCAGCTCTTAGAACTTCAATTTGCAGTTTTCGTTTTTGTTGCTGCCGTCGTCGTCTTCGCTGCCGCTGTTATAAGCGCGTTTCATTCTCCGTCTTGGCTATATATATATATATATATATATATATATATATATATATATATATATATATAGTTATATATATATACATATATATATATATATATATATATATATATATATTATATATATATATATATATATATATCGATCTTATGTTGTACTATTATCGCGCGAGTCGTTAGTGTCGTTAGCGATATGGTATGCAGCTGCCACGTCGTACGAACTAGTAAAATTACACCTAGTACCACCACAACTGTGGTTGGTGTTACTGTTCAACGATATTCTGATATGTGACTGCGCTAGTCACGATTTCTTTGACCGGCAACGTCCCGGCAACGCTAGCACGGGAATGCAGGCAGTTCTGGCGCAGCGTCCAGTATCATTATGTGAGCCCAGCGCCGGCTGGCAACAACGACGAGAAGTGAATGAGTTCACGAGCGAGTTACTTAGTTTGTAATTGGAGTTAATTGACAGCCTATTCTTAACGTGAATGGTTGCCGCTGTCGGTTAACAACAACAACAACAGCAGCAGGAGCAGCAGCAATAGTATCAACAGCAACAAAAACAACAACAGTTAGAGGTGGCAACAGACAGCATCACAACAAGCTATTGCTTCCACAGAAGGATTTTAACTCCTGGACGTCTCGGAGACGGCCGTCTAGAAAAAGTTGCCTTTAGACTACGATTCTCTTTTTTCCCCTCTCAACTTCCAAGCCCATCCCTCCAGCCCTAAGACAGAACGCCTCACGTCCTGTCATTGATGTCCTGATGTTCGGCCGGACTCGGATGTCCGGACGTCGCGACACGCGCGTTAAATATGATTAATAATTCATATTTAATACTAAACATTTGTCGCATTTGAGTGTGAGCGTCATAGGTAGCCCATATATTTGGCAATTGAATTGCAAAGGTGATTGCAAGGTGAATTGCAGATATGCAAAGGGAAGGCGAGGAAAAAAACAAGGGGAACGTGAAGTTGAGAAACTATTCAGCCAACCACAGCAACGTAACAACGAAGGCAACGAGTGAAGGCCTTGAAGAACGCCTGTGTTTGTGCTGCTAGATGTGTCATACGAGCCGTCGTCGCCTTGGTTACCGATCTAGCAACAGATCTTCCTTCGTACATATCGATTGTTGCAATACTGCCTATTCTGTGGTGGGTGGCACAGCCGAAAGAGAGAAGCGAATGGAAGAGAAAAACCCGGCATCCACTTTCATCGTATATGCATTCGTTTGGGCTGATTCATCGCGGTTACGATTTATCCACATATGCCGCTTCCTCTACTTTCACTACTACCATAAAAAGCCATCTAAGCGTTTCAAAGCTACCAACTTAGAAATATATATATATGCATATATATATATATATATATATATATATATATATATATATATATATATATATATATATATATGTTATAGTTTGTAACATCGTATGTCTATAACTTCACAAAGCTTATGCCGACTACAGCGCCAATCATGTGAATTGGTTTCAAATCTCGTTTGTTGTAGGTTGGTCGCGTAACTGTCACATGTCAGACCTTCCCGTGACAGTGGAGCAGAACGAGTACCATTCTGTTTTAAAGCATTACCTGCCAAATTAGGTGCAGTGTACGGGACTAATTCACCGTAGTACAGTACCGTTACCCAGTAGTAATATGGGCACCGAGGATACACCACGTTTTCGACGGCCAAAAGAAGTTTGGGATGATGAAAAGAACTGTGTTAGAAATCTACAAACTTTTAATGACTTACTGCCAATTGAAGCTGCGCAAAATAGCGGAATCGGGCGGTACATCAGATATTGCATCAGCTGATATGCATGAAAACATTTAAGCAAAAAGGCCGCCGCACGAATTAACAATTAAGTAACAATTAACAAACGGACACACGTGTCAATTTCGGAGAGTAATTTGGAACTCTTGTGACGAAATCCGCTGGATTTTTGAGCCAATTCGTAACCGCCGAAGAACCTTGATTCACTACGTCACTCTAGAACGGGACTATGCCAACAGGGAGTGGAACGCATGCGGCAAAAGGCCTCCCGCCAGCGTAAAGAGGCATATCTCGACCGGAAAGGCTTAGCGACCAGTTTCTGTTATGCAAAGTGTATCCTTTTAGTCGAATAGCCTTCTAAAGAAGCACACCTTAATAGTATGGCCCACGATACAGAAGAGGAATGTGCTGTTTTACCGCGGCAATGCGCCAACCCACAGGTCATTTTTTTGCCATTGCCAAATTACGCGAACTAAAGTTCCACACTGTCCACCATCCGCCCTATTCACCGGACCTGGTCCCGTGCAACTATTGTCTGTCTAGAAACTTTAAGAAGTATTTCTGCGGGAAAAGCTATCAGAGCAACAAGTATGTAGTATTCTATTTGCTTGTTTTCTGTGATATGAAGTTTTTGCTCCACCTAGTATATGGAATAGATTAGATCGTACAGTATTTATTCAATTTCAAATCAGTCACGGTCGGACCATGACATTTGGGTCCCTGCGAACGTGTGCACCATTACGGGGGGTCCAGTGTAGGGACCAGCCATTTCTGGAGGGTTCCTCGAACCGAGGCCGCTATCGAATCGGACAGTATTCAATTACAATATCTCGTTCGTGGAGGTGTCGTAGCGTAGATGTGTTTACCAAGAGGTTTTTAAGCAGTTAATGTCAAATGGACGTTTTTTTCAGATAAAAAGCACAATATATAGTATGTTTGTGCTAAGGTATAATTACGGTGTGCATTTTTTTGACGCAGTTGTTGCCGATGATTTATGCATTCAATTAGCGTTAGAGTGTTTTAGGTTTTTCCAAAATGTAGAATGATATGTTTACTAATATGTACACACAGAATGTTTTACATTGACGACTTCCACGTGTTAGTTTTACGTAGCAGTCTTTTGTGAAAGTGAACGTTTGCACACGTCAATTCGAAAAGTGCATATTTGAACCGATGAAACTTTTGTGACAGCGTGTCCTTGTTCAAGATAATTTTTCGTATTGTAAACTTTGACGACTTGATGATTATCGTATTGTATAATGTTGATCACTGTGGCACTTTGTGTGACGTTGACGGTTATCTTCGATTAGCCACATGTCAATGGCGAGCAGTCAAGGTACTTTGGCTCGCTTATGCATATTTAAATGTACGCATTTAATGGGAGTCGGGTTTGAACGCTTTTCGATACTGCCTTCTTCGCAGATAAATTCGCTCTGTCTCGCACACACACACGCATATGCACACACACGCACACACACCAATATAGCTTACTTGTGATTGCAGTTGAGATTTATGGATATTATCTGTCATTCATTTCATGCAATTTATAAATGCGGTCATTATATACCTCTTGGTAGAATTGCCTGTAATGTGTTCCGTGCAAATTGAAGGTCCTGCATTTTGATAGACTCGCTTTTCTTCTATCGGCAATATATATATATATATATATATATATATATTGCACCAGATTGCCGAGACTGCCGGTCAAAGTTGGCAATAATTATGGCGAAAACCCCGCTGCTGTTCTGGTTGATGTTGTGTCTGCTACTGCACAGCTGCTGGTTTCTTTATTGCTTTAATGGCCGTCGTAGCAATTAACTAATTTATTAATTGATTAATTGGCGAGTGGTTGATGTGGCGAATCTACATTGGCATTGGACAATAGTAGATACTGCGAAGATACTAGTGGTAAGCAGAGGTGACATAGTTCTCTTGTCAGAGGTAGAGCTATTTGTCGCGGTGGGCCGTGGTCGAAAAAACGGAAAGTTGAAAAAGTGACTGATTCAATGAAAATAGTTGATTAGTGGCTAGATAAATCTGAGCATTGCCAGATGTCAATCGTTGATTTTACTGTTACCCGTAAAGTTTCTGGTGTTGCATCTGCTGTTGAACCTCGTCGTGCCTTTGTTATCGTCGTTGTTGCTGTTGTTGTTGTTGTGTTGTTGTTGTTGTTTTGTCGTGCGTTGTTGTTATGTGTTGTTGTTGAGGATGACGGTGATGATGTTGATGCTGTTGATGTTGTTGATAGCTGTCCGACAACGTCGATAACATCGAACGCTTACAGCAACAGAATAACAATGCAGAAAGAGGAGGAGAGCAAAAAGGTTGACTTTTGGCATCGCCAGCTTTGTTGATGCTTGATTGGTAAATCAAGCCGGTCAGCTGTAGCTTGTGCTCTCAGCGGTGCAATGGCTCGCTTTGCCGTCCGTCGGTGACGCTAGTGGTGATGGTTTGGTTTGGTTTGGTTGGGTCGGTTCGGATGGGCCGGGGCTGGTGGTTAGAAATGCTCGTGCCGTATCGTTACGGGGTTGCAGCACGGGGTCGTCAGTCATCGTAGCTTGTCGTGGCCGTCGGAGTCCATCGAGAGCGTTATGAATCAATCGTCGTCGTCGTCGTCATTGGCGTCATTGCCGCCGCCGCCGTCTATTCTCTTGTCTAATTGCAATCTTGGATGCTCGTGCTAATAAGGCGAGGCACGCCTCAGATAAAGAGGAAAATAACAAAACAGACCAGAAAGAGCAAGAAGCAAGAGAACGGCGGAGAACGAGAATGGGAAATGGTGAACATGGAGGGGAGACACGCTATGTCGTCCGGGCAGCGACAAAAACCGGACGCAGCATTGAACCACCGGTGGGCTGAAGAACGTCGAACGTTGAAGACAGCATTATCAGCTGGAAAGCGAGAAACGACACCGATAACGACAACAGCCAGAATGAAACATAGACAACAATGCTCAAACCAGACGAGAAGTGCGAAGAGGACGAGCACGATGAAGAGACGAAAAACGAACAGAAAGGTTAAGAAGGTACAACAACAATAAGAACAGGAGGAAACAATATAGAGCTATGGAAACATAAAGATGAGAAACACAGAGATACTATATATATATATAGAGAGAGAGATAGAGCAAGAGAGATAGAGAGAGAGCGATAAAAAAGAAAAGGAGATGGCATAGAAGACGCCGAAGATGGATAAAGATGGAAAGCGCCTCGAGGAAAAACGGGAAACATATAGAGAAAAGACAACAGCGCACAAAAGGGTGGACAAGGTGAAGAAGCAGGAGGCCCAAAGCAAAGTTAACTGACCGAAAACGACGGAAGAAATGAACAAACAAACAAACAACCAAACGGGCAATGAAGGAGGCGTTCGGTGGAAGAGTATGTGAGAGACGGAGAAGAGACGGTTGAAGAGGAAAACCGAAAGCAGGGAAAAGCATGTCGAAAGGAAAACAGAGAGAGAGAGAGAGAGGGGGGGAGCATGATCAAGGAAAGCTAGCCGAAGACAACTTCGAGAGAACGCACGACATGCGAACGACACGAGCAACAAAAAGGGAAAAACGAAGGAAAATGTCTGGCTGGTGATAATGTTGATTGTGGCAGTGCCGGCGGTGGTAGTGGTGGTGGTGGAGCTGTTGCAGCTGTTGCTGCTGCTGTTGGCTGGTCATGTTGAAGAAGATGGCGAGGAACAATAAAGATTCCTGAATCCAACATAAAGACAGATAGACAGACTGACGAACAGGCGTCGTGTTCGTTTATTAGGGTTGGCTGGTCCACTGCCGTGTGTTTCATATGGTCGGCTCCTCTGACGTGCGTTATTATGGCTGGCTCGACAGCCACCTCGGGGTTCCCCGTTTTCTGTTCAATCTGTCTGAATGGGATGAATCAATCAATAGGCGTTCGGCCGTCTGAACGACATGGCCACGCCGCACAGAATGGCCACGCCCCGACGAGCCGGACGATGCTGAAAAAACCCTCATGCCGGCTCACTGCGTGGTGACGCTCGTGGGGAGGCTTTTTCCTGGAGAAGAATGCCAATCAACCCACCAACCAACCAACCCATCATCAAGTCTCCATTATTGTTATTATGATTGTTATTATTTTTCTTACTATTATTGTTATTATTACTATAATTATCGTTATGACCTCTTCATTGAGCCAAACGCAAACAACGCCGACGAGACAGTCCTTGAAAAGTTTGCTGTTACTGCCAAATTCCATTTTTCAGTTGGGTACCGCCCTCGATGACGACGTGACGTGCACTACAAGCTCGTTATAGTATATATATATATATATATATATTATTATATATATATATATATATATATATATATATATATATATATATATATATATATATATATTATATATTATTATATATATATATATATATATATTATTTATTTAATTCTTTTTTAACTTAGACAAAATAAATCTACCCACACGTGTAATGTTCAAGTCATAAATATAATTAGTTTCACATGATCGAAACACCACTTTGCGTTCGTTGATAAATCTGAGAATGATAGGATAGAAATATTATAGCTATTGAGCTTTGCTCAATGCTATATTTTTACGCGAGTATGATTGGTCAGTCATGCGAGTGTAGCATTATCATTAGCTGAGTCTGCAGCTGGTTCTTTTATGTTGATGCCTGTTTCTCTCTCTCTCTCTTTATGGCATCATCTTCATGCCAAACTTTACGTATATAATCGCAAGTAATTGGTTGTCTAATGTGGGACAACCCAATACCTGTTCTGAACGACGACATTCACAGATTTTTTTACGAAATCGATACATCCTGACTATCTATACGTTCCTGCTTTTAGAATGAACAGCGCCTAACATGTTTATAGATGGATTAACTTATTATTCAGTTTAACATGCGTATATATAATTGTCCTGTTATAGAGTGACAGAAAATATGACGCGGTCCAATGACGCGGTGGCGTTTTGTTGTTCTTGTTGTTGTCTGTTATTGTTTGTTGTTCTGTTGTTGTCGCCGTTGTTTCATGCTTCTAGTGCGACGGTTGTTTTTTATCGTTATTCCTCTTCTATGTCGTAGGCCCCAGTTCTAACCGGTAACAGTGGTGATCGAGCTGTTACAACTGGACTAGTTTTTATCTATACTATGCAAGCATTTTTTGTGGGGAGTTCGAAGTTGTAGCTTAAAGAGTGCCAATTTATGTCTATTATAGTTACTATTAGAGCTGATGTGCTTGTCGTGTATATATATATATATATATATATATATAAATTCAAAACAGTAATTAGGTCTGTCACTGAAGGATTAAACCAGCTTAGATGGGAAGCCTGTGACGCCTGGCGGAGTGACGCGAACTAGCGGGGATATATTTGTGCTGTCTAATATTTTTCTCTGCCATTTTTTGCTCTGCGGTAAGTCATCAGCGACAGCGGAATTTTATTCATCAATTTATATTACAATTCTGTGTTTTTGTCATTTATCAAAAAGACAATCCAAAGCGATTCGGCACTTAAAGATGTATATCGTTTCTGTTTAATTAGCGCTTCAGTCAAAACAGCACATACGATGGCTTCTATAATCTATGTGGTGGCCATAACGACAGCTGCTATCGATCGTAATTACAGCTAGATTAGGACTAATTGACTTAAATTGCCATTAGCATCAATTGACCGTGCCCAATTGCTAACGTAAGGACGGTTTCTTTTCTATTGCAGCCTATTGAACGGCGTTGACATTCGGCATTGAAACAGCGTCAACACATCGATCGTTTAACCGGTATGTATCCCCTGTATTATTATTGTTGTTACGCGTTATTTTAGAACTGTGCTTGTCATAATTATATAACAACATCAATGTATATATATATACATAATTATATAACAATCATATACAATAATATATATATATATATATATATATATATTATTGTATAAGTACCGATATGTATTTGTGCCTTGTGCCCCGCATTAGTTTGCCGTTTCGGTGTTACCGTGCATTACGCTACGTATATTAGCGCTGCAGCGACCGTAGCGCAGTGTAAGCACCGACCAATGGACGCTTCGCAGGAGGCTGCAGTCATGTCTTTTCACGAATGTATTTATACTATTATATGGTCCGTGACTCCACTCTATTACCTGGCGTTCCTGCTCAACATAATAATATACCTTTCTCTCTCTCCTGCTCTCTAAGATCTAATATATATATATATATATATATATATATATATATATATATATATATATATATATATATATATATATATATATATATGTTCATACACATATATACCTTACCGTCAATGGGAGAGGCATTGGTGGATCTCGCACCGGACTGTGTATCTGCTAGATTTTATCATATATATATATATATATATATATATATATATATATAGATAAACCAGAGAAATTCAGGAAATAAATTCCGGAGGTGAGTCCAGAGCTTTGTTAGAACGCGCTGTCGCTGTACGAGTTTTCGAGCTTTCTTCAGTCGATGGTGATCGTGTTGATACCTTCTATTTGACGGAGGCGTTGCCAACTCTCTCAGACACTTGTCTTTTATCGTCGGTCCTCATTCGGCGGGCGCATAAAGTGGCGCACATACACAACCTCACCCACCTCGCTCCGCGCCTTCGGATTGCCGAGTTGAGTGGAGTACGGAGATGGGCGAAAGAAGAGATGGCCGACGGACTGTTCGATACGGGGTCTGCCGCTGAACTCATATCACAGTAATTATGCGCCGATTCGAGCACCAAAGCTTCATCGTCGTTGTCGGATTTTTATCTTTATGTTTTATTTTTGTCGGAATATAGGATTGTTGTCGTCGCCGTTGTCATCGTAATAAATTTGGCAGCTGCAACTCGGTCCCAAGCGCTGTGCACCCCTGACTGTATGAGGTGGAAGGATAAAATGGACGCGCGTAGGTAGTGGCCGGATTTGGCTACCAGATATCGCCACCACCACCACACCTTTCTATCTGCATTCGTACTGACGGGGGATGAGTCGGAACGTGTGACCAAATGTTGGCCACTACGTTTCTTTTACTGGCTTTGTTTCTGTTTTGTGTTTGCGTTGTCCAACGTGTGTTCGTGTTGTCCTTCGTCGTGCGTCGAGTCAACAGAAAAAAAACGTGTGGCGTTTCTCTCGGCGCTGATCTGTCAAAAGGCTTACTACAGTACTGTAACCCATTGCCTGTGCTGTTGCTGGTGCATTGGCGTTACGGGTTTGAATGTGATTCTCACACTATATGGTCGATATTTTTTGTCATAACAACACCATCAACAACAGCAGCAGCAACAACAACAACAACAACAACAACAACTACTACTACTACTACTACAACAACTACTCTATTACAGCGACGGTCAGTCATAAGCATAAGCGAAGCGCGACGAAACACATCTGCTTGCTCCGTTACGCACCTCACCGAATGCTTGTCCCGACCAGCCCCAAAACGATGTCATGGCTATCCGTGCTCTTTCCACGTGGTGAAGTCGTCGTCGGGAAAAGAATCTCGCCAGGAAGAACCGCGCGGGCCGGAAAGATTTGGTGATCGGCCCGTCGAGCCGGTGTTGATTATTGCGGTGTCGGTGAGATAAAGCGAGACGAGACTAGCCACCTGCACAAACGAAGGCGATATATATATATATATATAAAGCGTCGCTGCAACGTCGTGAACATCGCTTGGCTGTGGAACATCATTCACTTCTCCATGTCGTTCGACATGGAGAAGTGCGGTCGTTTCGCTGCCTCAGGTTATGGTTGTTACCCCCCAACCCCCCCTCCCGCCCAGGGTCTAGTAGATATGACGCAATGATACCTTTTTCTACGGGCTTTACAGCACAGGCGTGACGGTTAAGCTTAAGCTTAGCTAGCCTAACTAAACTAGCTAGTCATGAGCGCATAGGACATGATAGATGGAGTCGTTGTAGGTCTCGTGCGGCAACTGTGCGCTTTCTAGGTGCCATCTAGAAAGCGCATCGTTGCCGCAAAGATCTTGACATTCTTGTACATTTGTCCGCACATTTACACAAAGTGCACTATATATATATATATATATATATATATATATATGCATATATACGGGCACATGATATACTCACAACATTCGGACGCGCATAAACATCCCCATGTATTCTTCCTTATATGAAGTGAAAACATAAATCGATGCACGTATGCACATAGATGCGTATCAGTGCGCACACACATCAGCCTATCTTACAGAACATATGTTTCTATCTACAGCCAGTCCGAAACAGGGAGCGGGACAGAAAGCCACCCAAAGTGCCAGGTTGTGTGCGCATGCATGACAAACACGTGACAAACATGTTTGGCAACGGGAATCCAAAAGCAAAGCTGGGGATCTGGCAAAAAGAATCATAGGCAAATGGCCATTTGGCAAAGGGGATCAAAGGCTGATGGGGATAGACACGTTGACGATGGGGCAGTTAAACCGGTGTTAGTTTGCTAGTTAGGTAACCCGATGTTCTTGTAGCAGCGGTACAAAATTGTAATAATCGTTAGGGCAGATAGTAGCCGCAGGAGATGGGGGGGCTACTTTTCGTGCCAGTAAGACCTGTCCACGCAGCGAGACGTGGATAATAAGAACAAAGTATGCACTTTTTTTGGGGCTTTGCTTTTGACTGTGTTGGTCTGGATCGTTGTGAAGAAACACACGACTGGTACACACGGTCTTCAGCTGTCATCATCAACTTTTTCAAGAGTAAATGTTGACTCTCGGTTAGACAACCGGGCGATCCGGGCGAACGGACCTATAGCTGAGTCACAGCGACAACTACAGGAACAATAACAGCAAAGTTTACGTAAACCATTACCACTACTATTACTTCTAGTTCTTCTTCTACTACTACTAAAGTAAAGTTTTCGGGCTGACCCTCAGCCAAGATTTAACGTCCACGGAACTGTTTTTCACATTGCTTCATAGACGGACCCCCATAAATACAAATGTGCAACAATGGGGCTCGAACCTGCGCACCTATCTAGTGTCTCCTCCCGGTTGCGAGGCGCAGACTTAAGCCACCACGCCTCCACCGGGCTCGACTCTTCTACTATTTATTACTACTGCAAGTACAATGACTACGTTTACTATGTCTACCACCACCACCGTGATAACGAGAATGAAGACAACTTCAGTCCAATCGGACGTTGAGCCAGTAAGACGCATCAGTTTCAGATATATGAGTCGCTCCCTGCTGCTGCTGCCGCCGCTGTTGCAAGTCGCGTTCTTTAAAGACGCGCTCTACCACCTATTTTACGCCACTGATCGCGGTGATGATGCTGAACCACCCGTATGGCGAGCGTAGTGGTTCCACCCGCCCGCTGGAACCACCATCTTCATCTCTTCACTTTTCCCTCATCGTGGACTTCTCCTTTTCCATTTCTTCCGTCTCGATTCGCTCTCTCTCTTTCGCGCCCGTTATTGGCACGCGCTCGACGAGCTTTGTTCAGCTGTGACAGAGTAAGGTGTCGGCGTCACGATGATAGTGACGCCGCCGACGACGATTTCGTCGACAGCGAAACACGAACAACAATATCGATCCAAAGAACGACGGCAGCTGTCCGACTTGATTGGCTTGGGCTTGGGCAGCAACAAAAGCAAGTTCTGCGTTTTACATAGCTTTGGCCAGATCGTCGCATCGCAAGGAGGCGGGTCGCCAACTTATTTCAGGAGTCGCCATAACAAGTACATGAATGCTGCTGCGGCTGCTGCTGCTGTAGTATGCGAAGCATCTGCAAATCGACTATTGTGCAGCTGGCAGACTGGCAACACGTCTCTGGACACGACACACGTTACACGCGAGAATCAACGTTGAGATCAACCACCGATCGGTTACACCGGCTAACACGCCGTGGGGGAGTCTCGGGGACTGAGCTTTTGGATTGAAAAGTTGAGCTTGCTTTGGTATTTAGTTAATTTTGATTATGTTGCTTCTTCTATATGTTCTCGGTTGAATGCGATACGAGGTGAAGCAGTGTGAGGAAGCGAGCGCCCTGGCCGCCAAGCAAAGCGACGTCGCGCAAAGTAGATGTTATGCTCCAGTCGTATCTATGGGTTCGATTCTAATCGTCGCAGTGCATATCACTAATAATAAAAATAAGAAAATTATTATATTTGCTTAATTATAGAAAGTAATATATTCACATAATAATGGGCGGGGAGGGTTGGTGGATGGCAGTGCAACCGTTCGTTTTATTGAGGTATCTGTGCTCCCCGTTTTTCCCGATCGTGGCCGATTGTAGTCCACTCCGGCATTCACTTTGCCTAAATTAAAAATCATGGAACTTAATCTCGGAGTGGCCGATCTAGGTCTTCAACCTACTATTACCCGAATACAAGGCAATGGCTTTGCCACTAAGTCGCCTTGCTCCGTCAACAATTATTTTCTGATGAACGTATACACCGGATGAAATAAATGAAAACGTCACGTAATGAAATACATGAACACGTCCTCCAGATTCGGGTGTGTACAGTCTAGCAGAGTTCTACGCATACAAACATATCGATGCCGAAGAAATTGTACAATCAAATACACACACACGCACACCCTTCTGACGATGACGAGCACGCTTTAAAGTGATTTAAAACATGACCAATTTTACCCCCACGCTGGAGTGAACTTGGTCAGTTTGCTTCGCGGTTGTTGTTGTCGTTGTTGTTGTTGTTGTTGCTGTGTTTTTGTTGTTGTTGTTGTCGTTGTTGTTGTGCTGTTGTTGCTGTTCTTGTTGTCACCTGGTGGCTGGCCGTATTTGTTACGGGCAGACTCAGGCAACGTCGCTAGCTCGCTGACTAGATGGCTGGCCCCATGGTGTGCACGAGATCGTGTTCGAGATTGCGTAACGCGATGACTAGGCTATAACCGCATAACTGTAGGTCTATTTCAAAATGTATATATACATAACAACAACAGCAATAACGGCAACAACAACGACGACAACAACAACAACAACCGCCACGTTGGACATATATATACGTTGCTGGTACGATGCTATGTTGGGCTGGAGGTCGCATCGTCCTCTACGGGCGCCATTAGCGCCCCGAAAATCGCCACCATCTGACCGTGGGTGGCGGTAGTATAAGTCGTCGTAGAGATTGAGCGGCTGTCCGTCATGATTATGGCGACGACCCAATAGTCCCAACTTGCTGCAGACTCGGCGCCGGTCCGCTTCTCTTCTATTTTCTGTCGTTGCTGCTGCTACTGCTGCTATTTCTGTGGTTGCTGTTTCTTGGTGGCGAGTTTTTTGGAGTTCGAAGCAGTCGTCGACGTTCGAGCCTCAAGCTTTGAGCGCGAAACACTTCCCGGAAAGATGATCCGCCAAAGCCTACGCAAACGCTGAGACACAGAACTCGAACTTCGCTCGATGCCGCTCTGCCCGATGATTCAGCTTTTTCTCTTTATTCAGCTTTTTCTCTCTATTGGCTACCATCTAGTTCCTTATCGTTGACGCGGGTACGTGCCTGCGCGTTTAGTAAGTGTGTGTGTGTGTGTGTATAGGATCTCCTATGCGAGTCTATACGATGCCTTAATATATATGGCGTCATCACTGTGTGTGTACATGTAGGATCCTCTCTCTACACTATGTATACGAATATTGGTCTCGTCGACCAATCTCTGCGAATCACGATACTCTTGTAGATGCGGGTGCGGGCGGGTGTTTGGTGTGACGGTTTCTTTCATCTCGAGCAACGAAGAAGAAAAAGATGAAGAAGCAGAAGGAGGAGCAGAAGACGGGCAGACATTCCACTAGGACCAACAACTGTTGCTGTTTTTAAAGCTACTGGTGCTGCTGCAGATACTGTCGCCGCTTGGAACCACCGCCACTTTGGACTTCACCACCACCACCACCACCACGTATATGGTTAGGCCTATATACAGCAGCAGCAACGTCGTCGACGCGTGCATGTCGTGTAGGCGCAAGTTAAGTGAACGGATGATGCGCGTACAAATGCCCTCCACATTTTTTTTCGAGATTTCCCGTAAGGCAGTTGCCCGTGTACGGTTTTTTCATGTCATGGCTACCTTTACTCCACTCCGGTATTTACCTTGTCTAAATTGGAAACCATGCAAACCAATTTAAGAGTGGCCGGTCTGGGTCTCGAACCCAGTCCTCCCGAATGCAAGGCAAAGGCTTTGCCACTAAGCCATCTTGCTCGGTACATGCAGACCTATATAAAGGAAGGCGTTCTTCAGACGGCGTTTCGGGTCACATACACTAGGGTAGTGTGTTTCGCCGGACTACCCGGATCGATTGCCAGAGCATAGTGTTCGCATGTCGCCATTCTGCTTATTATTGATTTCGTTATCTATCCTCATCGTTACCTACCGCACATATCTCATTCGTGACATCGCGTTTCGTTACGTTAGGAGTTCAAGAAGTTTGCGTCGTAGGCGTCACCGGTTTGGCAATAATGTAATTCTGGTGCTGCTACTGCTGCTGCTGCTGTTGTTTCTTTTGCTTAGCATCGAAGATCAGAGTTTCCTAGAACTACGTAGACGACAAAAACGTCAGCGATATGTCTCCACAACGATGTAATGATCTTCATTTACATCATGCGACCGGGAATGCCGGGGACCAAACACTATGACAACAGCGGGTATGTTGTTGAGAGATCAAGTGTGAGAGGAAGCGACAAGAAGCGAGACAATAGGGTAGATTACGGAGAGAGAGAGAAAGAGCTCTAGATAGAGAAAAAATGTGTGTTCTCAGGCACCGAGACCAAAGAGTTGGGGGGTTGGTTACACGTTAGAGCGAGTCGCGCGAGGAGAACGAACCGCCAACATTCAACAGGGGAAGTGATGGTTGCTATTTTCTTTGCTAGCTTTGGTTCCATCAAATCAGCATCGAAGAGCAATCTTTTTTTTGATGGGTTTGAAGAACTTTTTTTGTAAAAATTAGGTACACTAATGCTAAATTGTCAGACGAACCAGAACAAACACGATTTGAAGGCATGTTTCGTTTGTTTGAACCTCACGTCTAAAGATGAGCATTCATGTCGCTGAAAATTACATCGAAGTATAATGATATGTTGACTTTTAACTGCACCGAAAAGGTACCTTCTTTGCCGACCTTTGTAGGTTTTTTTTTTTGTTAAGCTGGACTGCTTGTTTGCTACATTGCAAAGCAAGGGAGGGGATTGTATGTGTGTGGGTCACAGAAAGAGAGAGAGAGAGTTAAAAAGCAAACTGGAAGATTTGCATTGTTAATTGGTAATTTGGCCGAAGCGTCTGAAAGAGACTGCAAATCGATCGCTGACAATGATTGTTGTTGTTGTTGTTGTGGTTGTTGTTTTTGTTCTGGCTACTGCTACTACTAGTATTTATGATTGTTCTGCGTGTTATTGTTGTTATTAATTATTGTTTCGGCTGATGCAGCTTTGTTACTTTGTTGTTGTAGTTTGTGTGGTGGTGGTTGCTGTTGTTGTTGTTGTTTTTGTTGCTGTTGTAATATTTCTGGCAGTGTCGTTGTTGCTGTTGTGGTTGTAGTTATTGTTGTCGTGGGTGAGCCCGCGACGAAATCGCGTGCGAAGATGATGCCCGCAGTAGGGAGGTTCTGCTGTCCCAGTGATGGAGCCTCATCATCCCGACAGTTGTGACTCAAGCTGTAGCTCAAGCAGAAGCAAAAGCAAAACTAATAGCTCATAGCAACGACAGTCTTGTTGGCTGTGGCTGCGGCTAGCCACGTTCCTTGTGGCGATGGTCGTGCGCATGAGGTGATGATCAAGGACCGCGCATTCGTCCGCCGTCGATCCAGCTATTCGATCCCAGCTTATCCCGCATTCCGTAGCATTCTGCTGGCCACACTGGCGACAACATTGGCGACAACGAAGACGCGCCCCATGACGATGACGACTACAACAGCAACAACGACGACGACGATAATGCGGCGTCATTGGCTACTACTGTTGCGCAAAAAGCGCACCCCCTCTAGGCAAACAGGCGATCATCGATCGGCATTGAAGTATACGCCACGGAAAATATCGAGATGGGTCCGCACAGATATATATATATATATAGGCAGGAACGCAGAGAGTGTGAGAGAGTTATCAATCGTGGTATCATGCGCTAATCCATTATCGTCGTCACATGGAGCCTCTCACCCACCCAAGTATATATATATATATATATATATATATAAATGCAGGCATACGTGTAAAGCAGCACTTCTGCATATAAAATGTGTCATTTAATTTTAGGGTTACAGCGAAATATGATTTATCTGCTTATATATATATATATATATATATATATATATATATATATATATATATATATATGCAGAATACACGCACATTCAGCGAGATATCCTGGATTTAAGAATGAATCTAGATACCTGTATCGTGCTGATAAAGCGGGAGACCACGCAAGCTGTTGCACGTTTCTATTTTTACTGCAATGTGTTAACATGTAACACTGAAGCATGAATTGGGCGAATTATATATTGGACGTTTCGCGGTAACGTACGTAGTGTGGCGTCAATTTAGGCGATATTATTTAATCTAGCTTGATTCCGCCTTGCGCTTAACAACAGCCGGCTAATATCCAACGTTCTTACGATACGTCTATTGTCGCCGTTACCGGCAGCAATTAATTGCAACCTAATTGGCATCAGGTTGCTAAGGTTTACTTTATTTGTGGGTGTGCGTATTTGTGCGTGGATAAAGCGAAAAAAAAAACAAATCGAAATTTGCTCTATCTATTGATATACGCGTATGTTGTTTGATTTTAATTTTCATGTTACCACCAGTGGTCGTTTTCAATTGTCTCTCTATATTCGCACAGCTTTCCTAATGTTTTATCGCTAAACGTGACTGCCCACACACGCTATATGTATAAGTTGTAACAAGCCAAGCAGGTACATGCCTATTGTTTGTTTGGGCACAGTTCACTTCGGCACTCAGGGTAGTGCGCTGTAAACTGTCCCCCCGCGCTCTTGATTTAGGTCATCATGCCATCATAAATCATCATCATATATCATCCCATCATAAATCAGAGCGGTACATTTTGTTCTTTTCCTGCTTTCATCTCCCGCTTCCCTTCCGCTTTCCCTGCTCTGCCACTCATTAATTGTGTCTCACTCGAGGTAGTCGATTCTGTCCTTCTTTTATCATTCTGTGTCGGATGCACTGCTGCTGCGGTTGCTGCTTATCAAGCTTTCGAGAATCGACACGTGATGAGCAGTGCACGATAGGCAGCAGATGATTTGCGGTCAGCGGTTGGCTTTTGCTCAAAGCAACAATGGTCGAAAGGCTGGCTATTCGTTGTCGGCAGGGTCATCATGATCAGGATGAAGACGACAATAGCAACAACAACAACAACAACAACAGTAACAACATTGAGATGAACATAGTAACAACAACAAACAGAGCAACAATAACAGTTACAAACCGAGCAACAACAACACCAAACAGAGCAACAACAACAACAACAACAACAAACAGAGTAACAACAAAAGCTATAGCAACTACAACAATGGAAGTAACAAAAATAGCAGTCACAACAACAACAACAACAACAAACAGAGCAACAACAACAACAACAACAAACAGAGCAACAACGACAACAAACAGAGCAACAACAACAACAAACAGAGCAACAACAACAAACAGAGCAACAACAACAACAACAACAAACAGAGCAACAACGACAACAAACAGAGCAACAACAACAACAAACAGAGCAACAACAACAAACAGAGCAACAACAACAACAAACAGAGCAACAACAACAATGGAAGTAACAATAATAGCAGTCACAACAACAACAACAACAACAACAACAACGACGACGGCATTACCGATTGTCGCCGACTGTCGCCGAGCGAGCTCGAGATGAATGAGCTCGGCAACTGTTTGGCGTGTGAGGAGTGATAATGATGACGACCGACGGCCCTGTTATACATATATATATATAGTATGATGCCAGTAGAACAGCAGGCCCATAGCGCTGTTCAGCCGGCCGGCAGCGGGTTGAAGAGCTGAGGTGGACAGTTGCAGCGATACATTCTAACCTGCCGCCTCTCTAATTAGAGCAGCAGCAGCAGCTGGTGCGGTTGCTGCTGCTGCTATGAAGCGGCTTCTGTATCTCCCGCCGCCGCGGCCGCCACCGCCACTGCCGGTGCAGCTGTCAGCGACGCCAGTGTAGTTGCATAGTACTGTATAATGTCGCGCGTACTGCTTACGAATGGCAAAAACAAACGCCACTCACCGCGACCAGACCACAACAGAAACAGCAACAACACTATCAACTGCAAAAGCCAGAGCCACAAAATGAAGGCAACGCCGCAACCAGGTTAAGAACACACACAGATTTATATATATATATGTAAATGAATATATATGTATATGTATATAATATATATATATATATATATATATATATATATATATATAAAGGGGTTCCGAAATAAGCAGACTTAGCTCTGCATCTTGTAACGGATGGTGGTAACTCTGGGTGGTACTGACGGTAACGGGCCGGCCCGACCAGGAGACGACACAGTCTACGTTACGGACGTTTGACCTCTTTGACCTCGCGCCACTCAAACATGAACGCTTCTCTGCCGATCGTTTTGCTCTTGTTGTTATTGTTGCTGTTGTTGTTGTTGTTATTGTTGTTGTTGTTGTTTTTGTCGTTGTTGCTGTTGGTGCTGCGCTGGCTTGCGTGTTGACAGTATGGCTGTAAAGGAAACGTTAATAGTCAAATTGTCGTTGCGGTTGTTTTCATTTTTCGGCACTTGTTGCGACTTGATGGTGGCTGTTATGACGGTTATGGTTATGTTAGTGCTGTTACTGCTGCTATTGTCGTTGTTGACGTTGATGATTTATTGAGGACTCTTTGCGATGTATTGCTGTTTGCTTTAGGTGCGTCGTTGTTGTTGTGATTGCTATTGTTGCTATTGTTGCTACTGTTGTCGTTCTAGTTAGTGTCGTTATCTCGGCATTAGGGTGGCACGGCTCAGTAACATTGCAGCAATGCGGCGTGAAGAACCTTGGCTGTCTAGACTTACATAGGCGTTGCTTGTGAGAGTGCGGCATTTCCTCGCCGTAGGAGCAAGACTGCCTCCGGACTGATCGTCTACCCGCTATCACACCAGACGAACTCGTATCCCTTCGAGCGTCGCTATTATTTTTATTATTTGCGAACACAACAACAGTATTAACAGCAGCAACAACAGCAGCTGCTATAGTAAGACACGACAACGACAAAGGCAGCAGCAGCAGTAACAACAAACACCACATAGATATTTTTTAATTTATAATTACCACAACAAACGGTACAACCAACAACAATGACGACAACAACAACGACAACAATA
>QVRM01006454.1:25000-42500 GCA_003439945.1 Dermanyssus gallinae
GGCAGTTTGATTTCTAAGAAGTGGGCGAGTGGGCGGCGGGTAACGCGACGAACACGCACGCCGCACGGGACGGCATGACCTGCAAATAAATGACCAATGCCAGTAGCCAGTCATATCCAATCGAGCAACAGTCGCACAAACACACTCACAGACAGACAGACAGATAGACAGACAGAATACAGGCTCAGACGACGGCTGCTGCTCAGTGGCACAAAACACGGATCGCCTGAGGTTGGCTTAAGGCATAGACAGATAGGGGCCCCCTCCGAGTGCTGCTGGTGCTGCTGCGTCGATTCTTTTCTTCTGCTTTTCCTAATTTCCCACCTGGTCCGCTGGTTGGCCGGCCGGCGGCCCGGCTGCCTGGCTGGTTGTCTCGGCTTAGCTCATCTTGCACCGCAGTCGCGACGTATGTGTCCTACCACTGCCACCAACAACCGCCAACACCATCACATCCACCTCCACCTCCACCACAACTACCACGACACAATTTCAATCATACTGCCAACAGCAACTGCACTCACAGCAACCGCAGTTACAGCAGCACTGCTCAGCAACAGCAGCAAAAACAACAGCAACATCAACAACAACAGCACCAGCAACAACAACAGCAACAGCAACAACATTAACAGAAACAACAACAGCAACAACAACAACAACAACAACAGCAACAGCAACAACAACAGCAACAACAACAACAGCAACAACAACAACAACACCAACAACAGCATTAACAGAAACAACAACAACAACAACAACAGCAACAACAGCACCAACAACAACTGACGCGCATACACAAACGCAGTAACACAAGAACGTCCGTGAGGTCAATTCGCAACATTCGTCACATTTGAAAGATCAATTATTATTATTATTATTATTGTTAGTACTATTACTATCATTATTATTATTATTATTATTATTATTATTATTATGATGATGATAGGGAGTACACATGAATAACTGAGTGGGTGGATGGATCAGTTGGGCGGTTGGCCGGAAGAGTTATACCAACCGGGCTGGATCAGGGACATCTTCCACGACAACAACAACAACAGCAACAGCAACAATAACAATCACGTCCTCTCGTTTCATTTGACCGGCGCGTTTATATGACTGTATGTATGTATGTCTGTGTATCTGTGTGGTTGTGTGTCTGTCTGTCTTTCTAGCAGGTCCGTCATCAGTTGTGGCGACTCTCAATGTCGTCAACTTTGGTCAGCCGGTCCAGCGGCCTCGTTAGCGAGTATACACTCACACTTATGCATAGACAGATTCATGCGCACATACATCCGTACATATGCATACGTAAATCCACGCATATGTATATATATATATATATATATATATTATATACATTCATAGATCCATGCACACACAGGCATGTACTTTATAACGTCATCGACGATATCCCGACGAAATGAAATACTGAACGGCTCCATAAAGACGGCGACGCATGTCGTCTTCATTGGCGTGGTCGTGGCTGTTGTTGTTGTTGTGGCTTTTGTTGTTGCATGCAGATATCGAAGACGACTACTTAGATTTGACCTTGCTACTGCTGCTGCTGTCGTTGTTGTTGTTGTTGTTGTTCTTGTGGTGGTGAATGTTTGTTTATATTATTGCCTCCACGAGATACTTTATTCGTTTTGAGAGTAGTACTTACAAGTTGGTATCTCATGTATCCATGACAACAAGTGTTGTTGTTGTCTTTGTTGTTGTTGTCTTTGTTGTTGTTGTTGTTGTTGTTGTCGTTGTTGTTGTTGTTGTTGTTGTTGTTGTTGTTGTTGTTGTTGCTGTTGTTGTTGTTATTGTTGTTGTTGTTGTTGCTGCTGCTGTTGTTGTTGTCGTTGTCGTTGTTATTGTTGTTGTTGTTGTTGCCTTCTTTATCGTATGTAAAACTTTATCACGGTTGTTACAATGACATCGTCGTCGTCATCGTCGTCGTTCCTTTAAACTTTGTCACTGTTGTTATGGTGTCGTATTATTGTTGTCATCGACATCATCTTTTTCGTACATTTGTTGGTATCTCTGATGTTGTTGTCGTCGTCGTCGTCGTTGTTTGTTTGTTGTTGCTGTTGTTGTTGCTGATCTCGTTGCTTACGCTGCTGAGTCAGACTATTCGCGATCTCTACATGGGTCGAAGTACGAGTACATGGAAATCTTTTTGTTGCGAACGACTCACGTGCAACCAACATCTTTTTGTGTAGGCGGCGTTCAGGCGTCGTATAGAGCACTTTTCGCTTGTTTTCTCTCTTTGAGCAGCTAACTGGTGGACGATGTTGCCCAGAAATATAATGTCTGAACCCATTAGTGAAGATTAATACTACCACTGCTGTTGTGGTTGTTCTTGCTGTTAGTCGTATTCTGATTATTGTAGTTATTTTGGTTGTTGCTATTGCTGTCTCAACCGTTGCCGTGCTTCGCGAAATTTCTGCATCTACATTTTTGGTTTATTATCCTCAAAAGTTGTATAAGTGTTTTTTTTTATTTTTATGCTTCTCAGCGCTGCTACTGCTGTTTGTTCATCGTTGCTGCTGTTGCTATTTTGGCTGTTGGAATTTCTAGACTAGGGTTCTGTGTTCTTTATCGTCTCGCCAAGCCGAGACCGCTTTAATCAGAGCTATTATTTATGTTTATGATTATGTATTCGCTCTTGCTATTATGTATTCGTCGCTTTGGAGTCGTGCGTTTCATAAAGAAGCAGCGGTCATGATAAAGTTATCCCAGCAACAACAACAACAACAACAACTTTAATAACAATAACGACAACGACAACAACGTGAGCAAGAAACAACGGTAAAGACAAATGGTTGTTGTTCCAAAAAATGCCTTGAAACGCGAGATAGTAGCATAGCATTCCTTGGTCGTGGTCGGAGTTCCCGCGGTCGGACCACGCAGAGCTTGAGGTCTATCGGTCTGCGTGTAGCCCGCTGGCCGAGCCAAGGCGACAACAGTAACTGTCGACGTTTTTTTCTCAATCATCGTGTTAATCACGTACATGCTTGAGTATGCCTACATTTATGTCTCACATTTTCATCTAACGGTTTCTCCACGCCGTTTTACAGATCGTCGCTCAAGCGTGTGGGATATTGTCTAAAATAAATATGCACTGCTACGACCAATAATAATAATAATTGTTATTATTATTATTATTATTATTATTATTATTATTATTATTATTATTATCATCATCATCATTGACACCGCCGTCATTATTATCAGTTCCACGTTTGCTGTGTTTCGTCTATGTTGTTTTTCCGGCTGGAAACACGTTCGCCATCGTCGGCCTAGGCGTAGGATACGCCGTGTGATATCCGTCTAGACGACAAGTTAGGCCGGCGGATGGTTCGGCGATGTAGCCGCAACGGGCAATTCCGTTCAGTTGTTTTGGCAACAACAATAGAAGTCGAGAGTACCGCGCGTAGATTACCGGGACAGCGACGAAATGACTCTCAAACATCACCGCAGGCCAAACACAATGCCACTACGGCCGTAATGTTATACTTCTCAACGCTACACGAGTCTACAAACAGCGGCTGTCCTGGAACAAAAAAACAGGCGAGACACGCCGAACCTCCGAAACATACCGGGGAAAAAAACGCGCGCAAACGAATAGCAATTTCTGACGATAGTGCGCTACGACACTACGATTAATAGTAGTCCAACTGAGATGTGTGCTAACAGAATTGGTGGGAAACATGTTCAAATGCAGTTATCAATAGGCGAGCACTGCCGAGTGTGCAAACGTATTGTAATTGATTAATAAATCATCACAATATTTTCTACATATACATATACATATATATGTATATATATATATATATATATATATATATATATATATATGCATCGCTTTGCACCGACAAGACCTAACATGCCATCAATGTATTTCTGCTCTTGCAGGTGGAGTACAGCTTCTCTTGAATCTGCTACAGCAGATGTCATGAAGACTGCTTGAACGTGAACCACGTCATTGGTTGACGAGCTATTCGGACGTGCCCGTCGCGACGCACAGATCCGTGTTTGGAAGGAGACGCATCTCGCTCACACGAGAAAGACGACGCCCAGACACTCACACACACACACACACACGAGTAATCACAATCATACTGGCACGATCCATTATGATGGAGTACGGCTACGAACGACCGGTTAACCGGGCCCGGGGCCGACTGGTGGCCTCGCGACAGGCCTTCTTCGAGCAGGCGGCCGGCTCGCAGCCGACGCGGAACGGCGCCGCCGCCACCAGCGCGGGCGGCGCGGCGGCAAAGAACCTCACGAGTCTCGTCGACGAGAAGCTCGAACGCTTCACGAGGTCGACGCAGGAGGCGACGCGGAATCTAGCCAAGTCGACGCCCGACCTCACCGCGCTCGAGGAGGACGCGAACATTCGCGTCAACCAGCATCTGTCCAAGTCACGCGGCAACCTCAATCAGACGTTCGACAGCAGCGCACTGCTGCACAATGCTCGAAATGCTGCTCGCGACGGCAGCGGCTACACTCCGCCAGCCCTAGCCGGTCATGTCGACATGACGACAGGCGGCGGCGGCTTAGGCCCGGCGTCAGTGAACATGTCCTTCAGTTCCTACTTCACGCATAAGAAGCCGCCCCTGCCGCCAAAAAAGCCCTCATCACCTCCTCCACCGGTACCGATGTCCGCCATCGCCGCCATCCGCGAGGACAGCAACAAGGAAAACCGCGAGCCCAGTCGTCATACGGCGACGACGATGACGACAACGACGACGCAATTCGGCCGTAAAGACGCTGCCCAACCCGCAACAAAAGTGTCCGAGTTCGACCGAATCGTCAACTCGATCAAATCGACCGACACGTACCGGCGCTATAAGAACCACCCCTCGCTGGTACAGCCGCCGGACTTCCGTAGACGCAGCAAGAGCCTCGGCTTCCTCGAGCTAGATGAGGAAGACAACTGGGTGCTACCAGCGGCGGCGACCGCGGGGGGCAAGGCGACGCCGGCCTCCGAGACCGCGTTCCCCGAGCTGTGCGAGCGTTCCGTGTCGACGACGCACCTCGTCAAGAAGTCACGTCCCGGAGGCGGTTCGTCGGAAGATGGCGTCCCTACCACGGACGACGACGACGACGTGGCGGAAGATGACGACGTGCCGATTCCGTGCAATCGGCTCACGGCAGCCAAATCCGAGTACGAGCTGCGCGTCGAGAAGTCGCTGAAGAACCTCACGCTGCCCGAGTGGTACACGAAGTCGAGTCGGCCGTCCAGCCGCGCCTCGATCTTGTCGGGCCGCGGCACACCGGCGATGTCGAGCGAGCGCTTCACGCGCAACCGGCCCGACTACGAATCGTTCCGAAGCATCCACTCGACGACGAGCAGCACTGGCGGCGGCGGCACGGTGCCAGTGCCCAAGCGCGACATGCCCAATTCGAGGGTGACGACGCCCTCGTGGAGAAGTTTCAGCTCGGTCCGACGGACGAGTCCGCCGACGCCCAACAGCGAGGCGGAACACGAGTGCATGGAGAAGACACAGAACTGGATCAATTCGCAACACTCGACAATTGCCCAGCAACAGCAGCAGCAGCTGCTGCATCCGCGTCACCATCAGCACCAGCAGTTACACCACACAACGCCGCCGGCGGCAGCAACAACAACAACAACAGCGACAATGACAACAACAAAACAGAACCTGTCGTCATCAGAAACTACGACGCCAATGCCAACGCCGACGACGCCTGTTGCCCTAACCTGCAACAAACACCCGCCATACACGGGCTGGCGCCGGACGACCCGGGAGTTTGCCGAGCCGAGATCGTTCGAGCCGAGTCGGGTCAAGCCTTCGGAGTTTGCCGGGTCGGACACCGACTATTCGTCGTCGTTCGAGGAGAAGCAGCGGTCGGGCAGCGAACGCTACTCGTTTGTACAGGCTGTGAATAACTCCGTACTGTCGGAAGATCATCATCATCGCAGCAGCTACCTGGAGACGAGCTTCGACTCGGCCACGCTCCGGCCCAGCTCCGAGCTGTACCACAACAAGGTATGGATCGAGTCGTCGCTCATCTCGCGGCCCGTCAACGGCGGCTATCAGAAGACCGACTACCAGGAAACGACCGCCTACAAGGAGGAGAGCTTCCCGACCGGCTATCCGGAGCCGTTCGGCGTGTTCGAGAAGCGCGAAGTGCGTCACCCGGACATGATCTTCAGCAATAGCGTCAGCACCAACGGCAACGTCGGCCACAACAACAGCAGCAGCAACAACAACAACATGAACAACAACATGGAGGCCCCACCACGACCTGGCAGTCGACATCCATTTTCTGGAGCACTACTGGAAGCTGTCGTGTGAGCAGTGGCCATAGCAGCAGCAGAAAGTTGCATCAGCCATAACCAGCTACGAAATAACCACACCAGCATGTGGTGGTCGTACTGAGACACCACAAACATCAACACCGTTGACAAAAACAACAACACCAGTGGAATGGGAAAAAAGTGTTCTTTCTCCCCGCCATGGGAGGTACATAGTAAAGAAAACTTGCCTAGGAATGAAGATGCCAACGAGGCTGGTTTTCGGCCAAATCATTCATTCTATCGTACACGCGTGCAACTACTACTAGATTAGTGGTGGTCGTCGTGGTCAATTTTGCTTTTTCTCTTCGTGCTTGTTTTAAATATATGAATATATATATATATATATATATATATATATATATATATATATATATATATATATATATATATAGAGAGAGAGAGAGAGAAATAGGAAGATAATGATTGTATTCGCTACCGGTTTAGTGTTAGCTGCGCAAGTGGTCTGCGAATCTATCATCTATGCACAAATAGCAGCAGTATACTCTGACGGAGTAGTGGCGATAGCAGTAGGCTTAGTAATTATTGATAAGCGGCACCTAACTAGCAGCCACAGTGCTGGCAACCGACCCCGGTTGTTTTGCTGCGGTGGTAGTTTAACGTTAAGCGAGAGGCGATGCTGACGGCGCAAGATGCTGTCACAATCCAAGTTGGGTTACATGCCAAGTGAAGGGCGATGGTGTCGACTCGATTTCTGGGCCCGCGCCCGCGTACATATCAACCAGGACGTACATGTATGTTTTGTTGTTAGTTATCTAGTTAGTTAGTATAGTTTGCGTGAGAGACTGTTAGCTGTTCGCGCGGGCGTCACGGGCGCATCATAGGAGACATTGCGACAATGACTCCTGGCGCGACAACTGTGGCCAACTGGCAAAGTATGGTGCAACACTAGCTCTAGCAGTTTAGCAGCACTTTAACTACACACACGAGAAAGAGAGGCGCTTGCATAGTCCGCCAGTGAAACTGTGTTCAAGCTGACATAAAAGAAGTATGCTTATAGCGCTAATTGGGTTGCACTATATATATATTATATATATATATATATATATATATATATAACGCTGTCGACCAACAGGAGTAAGAGAAATAAGAAGAATAGTAGTAGTAGTTGTGGTAACAACAACAATAACGAAACAATAAACAGAAGGTATGCTAAAATATGATTTATGATTATTGAGTGTTGGCAGACCGCAGAGTATTGAACACAGTGATCAAATACAGCTGATTAATCCAGAAAACGAGCAGACCAGATGCGAGATAGATCGACGCGATCGACGCAACCCCTGTGGGATACGACGAGACGATCTCGCTCGTGCTGCTGTTGTCCAGAGAAGACACCGAATCAAGTAGCGGTAGGCAGTTCGCAAGCCCATTTTGCCGCAGTCCCTGCGAGAGCCAGAGACATCTATGAGGTGGCCGCGGTGGGCCTCTATATACTTTTCGCACTACCTTTGTCTCTCCTTCCATCTCACTCTCCCCTCTCTCTCTGTCTCTCTCGTTATTTTTCTTGCTCTTGTCGACAAATGAACCCATAGTTGGTCAGACGGGCGAGCGTCGATCAGAGCCGGCTAAGGCGAGCCGACGCGACAACAGAAACAACAATAACATCAACAACGACGACGACGAACTTTTCTTCGGAGCAGAGAAATTGCTAACGGCATGGCTACTTGCTTTAAGCTGTTTGACTTGTATGTATATAGCAGTGCAATACACTATATATATATATATATATATATATATATATATATATATATGGCCAGGCGGTGGTTAATTACAACTCGCAGTACGTTTACTACAACAACAACTGCTGTTGCTGCCACTCTTACTGTGAGAGAAGAACAACGACAATGAGGAGCAGCTGTCCGATCCCCGATGAGACAGACAGGCCACGATGACGCAAAGGCAAGAAATAGGACAGGCCGAGGGAGAAACACCGGAGGTTGGCCGTAGAGACAATAGCCACAGCAACAACAACAACAACAACAACAACGATAACAACAGCGCCAGCAGCGTCGAGTAACAATAGGGGAACAGGGCGAACATCACCGGCGGGAGGACAGCAAAGTTGATGACGACGACGACGACAACAACGACGACCACAATAACAGCAACAGCAGCAACAGCGCAGCAAAAAGGGCAGTAACTGACTGGTACACACCAAGCGGGCAGGTGGGGGTGGAAAGAAGCGGGGGAAACTCACGATCACGACCAGACCACGAGCTCGGGAGCCGCGCCCTATGTGTTTTGGTCGTAGTCGACGCATTTATTTTCATTCTCGGCATGCGTTCGTGCCGACAAAATCAACAGGGAAAACGAAAATGAAGACAGACGAAAATCAAAGAAGAAAACACGAAGAAGCAGAAAAAGAAGAAGAAAAAACGGCCGAAGAAAAAAAACAAGAATCAACTGAAGGAAAGAATGATCAGGACAAAGAAAGGAAAACACCGTCGTTTATCGTTCCGGCTTCGTTCGTCGTCAACGCTTCGACCGATTGCCATCTACCACAGCCCAAGCGACTCGCAAAGCAGCAGCAGCAGCAGCAGGAGACGCCGTTGCCACTACCGACAATAGCCACGGACACAACAACCTCAAGTCGGCGTTCTTTTGTCGTCCATCGTCTGTAGAGCAACTGCCGTTGTAAGCGCAACAGCAAGAGTTGACGGCTGCGGACGGAGTCAAGCAACGTCATGACGACAGCAGGCAGACAGACAGACAGAAGACTTCGGGAAAAGGACATGACCCCACAACAAGCCACAACGCTGCGGCGGTCTCTTGTGCGACCACGACGACGACCACGCTTGGCAACAACTACAACAAGAGAAACAACGACAACAACAGAAACAATAATGGTAACGACAACAACAACAACAATATTAGCAAAACTAATGACAATGACAACAACAACAAGAAAACTGTTGGCAGAAACTTGAATTCAATTGGCTCATTCCGACGGTGTGCTCGGTATGTATGCTTCAAATGTGCCAAGTGATGAACCGTTTAGCAGGCGGCGCGTAGGCGAGCCCTTCAGTTCTTCACTACTGAAGTGGGGGACGGGGGGATCGGGGGGATCGGGCAGATAGGCTTGCGTACAATGACGCGCATTGCAGCCGTGGCGCATTGTGCATCGATTCGACGACGACAACGGCGTCAGCGTTCAAAGCGGCCGTCAAGCGAGCGCGGTGCAACATGGGTCGCTCGGGTCGCTCAGTCGATCCGATAATCGATTCTGACCTGTCGTTGTTGAACAGCGCGACGCCAGGACTCGGGTCGTCGGTCGTACGTCGGCTTTCAGTAGGCTCCGGCGAAGGCTGCTTTTGCAGCCACCTCACTGTTCTCGTCAAACGAGCCAACAACTTCATTGAAGTGCCAACAACTGCTAACTACTGCTGCTGCTGCTGCTTGTCGGTCATCGCCAAAGACTGACGGCATTGAAGGCTGCCTTCCTGGCTCACTGACTGACTGACTGACTGGATGATGTCATCGTCGAGGTCCCCTTTGACTGCGGCTGTTGACTGCGGATTGGTGGTCGTGCGACCTCATAGAGGCACCTAGAGAGGAATAGCGGGAGCAGGAGGAGGCAAAGGAGGTGCGACCGGAGAGAGGAATAGGGCTGGCACTGTACGTTGCAACCTCAGCACGGCGTTTCTTCGTCCACTCGATGCTGTTTGGTATGGCCGCCATTGCTGCATCGATCGACAAATGCGACGGCAAATGCTATTTGCACTGTCGCTACTACTACTACTACCACAAGTACACGTTCGTCGATTTCGGCTATGGGACCATCTCATGTAGGCTGCGTCGGATCGGCCGAGTAAGCAGCAACGTCTGTCTCATGAGGGCGCAATTGAGGGTGCGTACGTGGGCAAAGCTAGAAGCACATTTCTGACAGCAGTAGCAGTAACAGTATCAGCAAATGGATGATCATGCTACTAACTGGAGCGGACTGGTAACCAGAAGTTGTTGGCGAAAACGTAACGGTAGTCATAGATTATAATTTGAACGACGCCGATTGTAGTTGTGGTGATGGTGATGATAATGGTTACAATAATCAGATGATTAATAATTTGATCATTACCATCGTCGTCATCATCATCATCATCATCGTATGAGTATACGGAAGAAGCGGACATTGACACAATAATGAGTTATATAACAGTGTTATACTGCCTCACTGGTTTGTTGCTTGACAAAAATAACGACACAAAGTGTTGCTTATGCCCCTAACGCGCAACATGTGACAGCCAATATGACTGTAAGCAAGCGAAATAGACAGAACGAGACAAAAATAATCTATGCACTAATATATTATATACCATTGTCTGCTGTACAACTGTATGGAGTCTTATTGGTTCTTAAAATCTGCGGACCACTAGACGAATTAAACCTAAAAGAGAGTAAGTGGAGTGGCAAAGTGAAACACGTGAATGAGTGGATAAATACACAGATAGAGAAATCGAGAAAAGGGGAGAGAGAGAGAGAGAGAGAGAAAGAGACAGAGATAAATGTATGTAAGGTGAAGGATAGAGCATTTTCTCTGAATCAATAAACGTGCCTTTCATACCCATCGTCAAATATGCGTTTGTGTTTTCACTTCTACGTTCGAGCTCTGAGCCTCTAGCGCGCCTTCCCTTTCCGCGGCTGGCCAAAACAGCTAAAGCTGACTGAATTGCTGTTAGAATATTCAATAAGAAAATTATATATTTAAAATTAAGCGAAAACATTATATCAGACAAACAGCTACACAAACGCAAATTATGCAACAATGTTTTTTTTCAATCAACTGCATGTGCAAGCTACGGACCGTACAAGCAATCTGCTTAGTTATTTGTCGTTGCCAGAAAACGTTGTGGCACTTCGACACAGAGAGTTAGGCACCCTATTGCAAGGCCGCCTGCTAAACAATTTTTGCTTATTAAGTGTGAAAACTATCGTCGTCTGTATTGTTTTTTTTATATATTGTTGTTCGTAATGTTATAAACAAAATTAATTAAGGCATCGATGGATAAAAGCATTGATAGTCGCTTCAGTGTCTCAAGTGTTCTCATTAGATCATCATATCATGATATCCTAACACGACTAAACATGGCGTCTTAGTCGTTAGATTAATAGCAAGAGTGGTGTAAGGCACCACTGTTCATAAAACCTTGCTGTTAAAAACAAATAGCCTACAAAACGATACATACTCCCTCTCAGATTCATATCTATGTGACCCGCTTTCATGGCTAGCCTGTTTGGACATTGATACTGCAGTTGGAATGAGGGCGACATTTAAGTCAAGGATTCCATTATCTGTGGCAACCTTAGCCTAAAATTAATAACTGCCAAAATGACGGGAACGCTCCTGTACTAAAACACCGCAAGTCTGAAGTCTTCAAAGCCTTCTTCTACAAGACAAAACAAAGGCCAACTTTCCAAAAATGAATGACTGCACGCTTTTTGCATAGTGTACTTAAGCAAAACTACCAGGTAGCGTGTGCGTGCAATGCCATTAACTTTAAAATGCTTTTCCTGCCTTATACTCATAAAATTAATTAGACCGCATGCCGAATTAGTAAGAGTCTTAGATAAGGTGTAGGTACACGCTAACATATAGCAAGTTTTCCTACAATGTCCTAACATATGGAACATCGCATAGGAGAATTCAGAAATAATCTTTAGCCGGCTGTAACTTGGTCAACATGGTAAAAAAACTGTGTAGAAATCTCGGTAGAGTCCGGTCAGTTAGCTTCTAGGTTTGTTTTGCTGAGCAAAATGTCTAGCCTTAGAATTCTATCAAACGATATATTATTTAATTTTATGGTTACAGGGAAACGTGAATAACTAACAACCCTTGGGCTTGTAAGGAATGCTACCAGTCGAGCATATTCTCGAGGCAGCCCCTCATTGTGCCCATAATTGCTGCCGCATTGCCGCGCTGAACCGCCAGAAATAGTCGCTGAGGTCTAGCTTCAGGACATTATTCTATGCATGAACTTCCAGTGGTTGTTCTCAACAGAAGGGCATTATCATATGACCAAAATGGGATAAATATATATATATATATATAGATATATATATATATATATATATATATAGATATATATATAATTATATATATATATATATATATATATATATATATATATATATATATATATATATATATATATATATATATATATATATATATATATATATATATATACATATGGTGTTCAAAACGTATCGCGACTTTTGTGTTTTTTCAAAAATTATTCATTTATTCATGAATATCTATTTTGTCCCCTTCAAAGTAATCCCCATGAGATATTATACACTTGTGCCAACGGTTTTTCCAATCTTCGAAGCACTTCAAAAAACCATTTTTTTTAATCTTGTTCAGCTCCTCCTTCGATGCCGTCTTTATCTCGTCAAGCGTAGCGTAACGTCGTCCTTTCATGGGCCTCTTTAGTTTAGGGAACAAGAAAAAGTCACAGGGGGCCAGATCTGGGGAATACGGTGGCTGCGGCATCATTAGTGTGTTGTTTTTGGCCAAAAACTCGCGCACAAGCAACGATGTGTGAGCAGGGGCGTTATCGTGGTGCAAAAGCCAATTTTTGTTCTTCCACAAATCCGGGCGTTTCTGGCGGATTGCTTCGCGCAAATTGCGCATAACTTGCAGGTAATATTCCTTATTGACCGTTCTACCCTGTGGCAAGAACTCATGATGCACCACGCCCCTGCAATCGAAGAAAACTGTCAGCAAAACTTTCACATTCGACCGAACTTGGCGCGCTTTTTTCGGTCTTGGTTCGTGCGGCAGCTTCCATTGAGATGATTGAGCTTTGGTTTCCACGTCATAACCATAAACCCACGATTCGTCACCAGTTATGACCCTCTGGAGCAAATTTGGGTCGTCGCGGACAGAGTCCAACATCTCATTAGCAATGTTCATGCGATGCTGTTTTTGGTCGCAGTTGAGCAATTTTGGTACGAATTTCGCGGCGACCCGTCTCATGCCCAAATCATTGATAAAAATCGAATGGCACGAGCCAATCGATATGTTTAGGTCCTCAGCAACTTCTCTAACGGTGATTCGACGATTGGCCAATACCATTTTCTCCACTTCATTAATTTTTTCGTCTGTTGTTGAAGTGCTCGGGCGTCCGGCACGCTCTTCGTCGTTCACATCTTCTCGGCCTTCTGAGAACATTTTGTACCACCGATAAACGTTGCTTCGGTCCAAGGTAGCTTCTCCGTATGCCACAGTCAACCTTCGGAATGCATCCGCGCACTTAATTTCGTTTTTCACACAAAATTTGATACAGGTTCTTTGATCCATTATTTGAATAGGTAAAAATCGAAGACGATCCAAAACACGTGCAAGCAAAGCAGCTGTCAACAATTAAGTGAACATTCAAAATGGCCGAGCTTGTCGGCATAAGTGAGAGACATGAGTACCAACATAACGCCACAAAAAATCGAAATTCGAATATACGTAACCCGCGAAAATTCAAAAGTCGCGATAACGATTGAACACACCTCGTATATATATATATATATATAAATATATATATATATATATATATATATATATACTTTAATCGTATCACGTCTAATTGATTTATGCATTTGCGTACAATTTTAACATACGGTGCGTCTGATTTAAGTCCATAGAACATACTGCTCCATATTTCCTAGATTATCGCTGCTAGTTGTTACAAACGAACAACAATATTTTATCAGCAACTAGAGGTTACGATTAGTGCAGCTTCGTATAGTACTATGAAGTCGATAGCTTATCGATAACAGGCGGAAAAGGGCGTTTAAGTTATGACGTAAGCAGAGTGTCTCTCTGCCTAAACGGTGAGTATCGCGTAGGCGTCGATTGAGTCGTGCATTATAGTAGGCAATTGTGTCACAAAGTAGGACCAAAGCACGCGAAAATGAATAGAGAACAATGACTAACTACGTCATAAAGTAGATATATTGGTTGGTTGGTTGGTTGGATGGCTAAACAGGCAACTTTGTGGACCGCTTCCACATGATTGCATGTTTAGCACACGTTCAATCGTGAACAATTTAATACAGATACACAATACACGACCGGTTAGTCGTGGTCAGCACATTCGGCTGCTACAACCGGCCAGACCGACCAGAAGAAGAGTCAGTCCGCATTATCTTCGTTATGACTCGCGAATATGTTCTACGAAATTTAGTGCACACATTAATTTTCATAGCGGCTAAATGCGTCCCTCTTTTGTTAGTGTTTGCTTGCTTGTTTACTTTGCTTGTTTATTGCTCACATCGCCCTTTTTTTGTTTCATTGGCGTTCTTCTTCGACGTCGATATCGCCAAGACGGCGAGACAGCCAAGACGAGGGCTTGCTTATTTGTTACTTTTGAACGTCTTATTTATTTATGTTTCTCTGTCGTGTCGGTGGGTTTCGTTCTGGTTCTTGTATGGAGCTACTGGCTTTGTCCTCGTTAGATGTCAAGTAATAAAAGCTGACTGCCTCGCTCGATTTCCCTGTTGTCGGCCCGTGATGCCTCCGTGCACCACCCGCTGCGACCTGGGCACCACCCTCCTGCACATGCTGGTCAATCTACGCGATATTCGTTGTTGCAGTAGGAGTCGTAGTAGTAGTAGTAGTAGTAGGTTATTAGTTATTTGTAGTAGACTGTTGCTACGAGATACAGTCTACTACTGTATTGCCTACCAGCTATCGAAGCTCGTGCTGGCAACAGCGTCTGCTGAAGCAGGGCCTCACTGTTTATCTATGATGACATAGATCGAGAAACAGAGAGAGAACATGACAGCGACTGAATGAGAGAGAGACGACAGAACGTCTTTCTATTGTGACGCCATCTGTGGTGACGCCGACGTTCCAACCTGCTTCCAACTCGTCGCCTGCTCCCGGCCGTCATCTGGCCGTGCCGCGAGCGCATCTTCAGGAGACGGGAAGACGGACAGACAGAGACAGACATATAGACCCATAGACACACAGACATATAGCCCGATAGACATACAGACATCTAGACAATGAGCCTACGCCCTGTCGACCTGCGGCTACCCACCTACCTACGTCCGCTGTGACGGTCGGTGCTCTTCCATGCTACCACCACAGTTAACGTTGATCTATCAGCTCTTCTTCGTATTTCCGTCCTCACCCACCTAGCCCCCCCGTTCCGTTCCGTTCCCCCTAGCCGGCCTTTTTCCTTGCATCGTCGTCTTTCTGCTACACGGCGTTTTCCCTGCGGCTTTCTCGGCTTTCCTGCCTGCCTACTCGCCCGTCCATCCGTGCGTTGGTCCATCTTTTCTTTCTTCTATATAGACTTTGGGCGACAGAAACCTCTCCAAACGGACACCGGCTGAGTGTCTCTGCCAGCGTATTCCCTGTATTCCCTGCTGACTGGGTCGTGGTTCGTGGTCCGAGATGGGTTGAGGGGGTAATGGGGTGATGGTGATTGGGGTGATGGTGTTGGTGTTGTAGCTCCAGTTGTTGGCTAGCTGCTGCTGCTTCTGCTGCTTCCGTTGTTGGCCACTGTTACCGAGGCTTCCGCCACCGCCACCGGGGTGGCTATCGTGACCTACCTTTATGAGTTGAACCTACGTGAACCCTTGTCCTGGCCGCCGCTGGACGAACGCCCCCCCCCCCCCCCCACCCCTGAACTCCCCTCTGTTCGCCCACCCGCGTGAGCAGAGCACGCCGTATGTATGAGCACATGGCCACCATCTCGGATCTCTGTTGTTTGCTGCTGTCGCTGATAGAGAACCGGGAACAGGGACGACACCGCCGTAGTAATCACAGCAGCGGCATGAGCGGCAACACCAGCACACCGGTAGGAAAGTAGGCACAGTCAGGCGCGGGGTAGATGACGTCCGGCCACGCCCTTCCTACTGGCACAGAAGCCGCCGCCGCCACCACCACAAACAACATGAGTGGCGTCGTCATGTGAACCATTACTGTGATCAGCATACTCATTGTCATCATAATCACCATCGTCATCACCTTCCTCATCACCATCGCCATCATCATCATCATCATCATCACCACTTTCCTCATCACCATCGCCATCATCATCATAACCATCATTTCATTATCACCACTGAACAGAGAGGCAAATACAACTTAGTCATCAAATATCGACAACCGCGCAAACCTGACTGCTTATCCCGTCGCGCAGTGCCAACTTCAGCGCAGACAGATGTCGCGAAGGCGTTGGCCTCCGTTGGTGCCTGCCGGTTACTGGCTGCCTAGCGGTGTGGTCCTCATCTGGTAGGCGTAACTAACTAGGTCAAACGTGGTCGCCAGCGGACACGAAGACGACGACACCAACGACACAAGACGATGCCGTTGTGCTCGAGGCTTTGTGCTCAACCTATCTATCTATCTACCGATCTATCCATATAGCCTCTATGTACTAGCAGCGCATAACAGCAGTGGCGGCAGTGTTAACAGCTTGATTCGTGTTCGGCAGCCGAATTCAGCATCGGGCCGAATCCGACTGCCGAACACGAATCCAGAATGGAGACAACCAGCCAGCTCAGAATCTAGTAGCCACGTACGAAGGAAGGAAGGAAGGAAGAAAAAACAGAAAATGTGCACGCAGCCTGTGTGTGCACATATGTGTTGTGTTGTGTGCGTGCGTGCACATATGTGTTGTGTGCGTGCGTGCACAACATTGGCACAAACGAACGACTACACAGGCCGCAGGTAGTCGGCAATACGAGTCAGATAACAGCGTCGAATGCAGACTGTGAGCATGGCCTGCATATTTCTCGGGAGCCTGCCGACGTCTCCTACTGCTGTTCGGATACGGTGTCTGCTTCAGTGACGAGGATTATTATTATTATTCGGCGTTTGCGGCAAGAATGCACTCAAACACCGACAAAATAACGTGAGATGAAGTTCTTTGCGCTCTAGCGCTAAATCAATTATAATAATTATACAAACATTGTTGTAAATAATATTTACTTAATATATTATAAGGTGTAATACATGTACAAATACTAATAATAATAATAATACATTCTTGTTATTATTTTTTTATGATTATTATTTTACAATAATGCGGTTTGAATGTCTTTAATCGGCTTTGCAACAGTAGCTTGTTTATCCCAATTCGTCTACTGAGGAAGCGACACTGTCTCTACACACCGAGTTCTTTAGAGTAGTCTCCTTCGCGCTTGTTCCCAGTGACTGAC
>QVRM01006454.1:47500-67716 GCA_003439945.1 Dermanyssus gallinae
ACGAAGCATACCTATGTGTACTATCGAAATGGGAAAAATGTGGCGTAGCTCTGTGCTATTATAATGATTGATTTTCCGTCGTCGTCACTAACTCCGGAACGGTAGCCATCCTGAAGCCGATACATGTCCTACCGTTAGGTTCTATATATATATATATATATATATATATATATATATGTAGAGAGAGAGAGCGAGAGAGACCATTCGACTTCCTTTGCTAAACGTGTGCTTGCCTCTGAGTGATGCCACCGTTCTCCAAGGGTCAGTGCCCGGTGGGTACTCGCGTCTATCTATCGTCTCTCAATCACTACAAACTTACACTGCAAACGAGTCATGTTACTACCATGACGACTACTACTACACTACTACTACTACTGCTAATACTATAATCGCGACTGCCAATATTGTGGTTGCCTGCCTACAGGACAGAATCCTAGAAATAGTCATGCTTGTAGATATCATAGCATATTGACTCGGCTCTGCTAACTCATCTATAGTCTCAGCCTCCTCAGCAGCAGCAGCAGCCGATTGAGCCAGCAAGCAACCAACCGGAAATTGGCATAGAATCGCTTCGCTTGCCACAGTAGGAGGCGGTAGCACACTATTGCTTCTAGCTTTGCGAGCCAATTGACTCGCATGCGTAGATACTGAATATATACATACGGATGTATTCCACTGCGGCACGGTATTGACACCCGCTGGTGCAACGGACGGAAGTGCGACAGGGTCATGGTGATGCGGTTGACGCGGTACACACGCCGATCTTCGAGCGTATTGGCGTTCATTATTGCCTCCTCAGACTACAAGGCGGTCCCTAGCTACGCTTTTCCGTCCCGTCTATTGTGGCCGGAGTATCGGACGATCAGTAGAACGGCTGGTTTCCAAGCGCCATTCGATCGTGTTGTACCCCCGTTACGTTGCTGAACGTATTTGCGCGCAGCTACACACCCTTGATTGATACGGATACACATCTATATAAATACCTGTGTGTATACATATGTATGTGTATATATATATATATATATACAAATATATATATATATATATATATAAATATATATATATATAAATACAAAACACAAAAAACATTCGTATAACCAGAGACATTCCGATCATCCAGTACCTCTTCTATATCTGTCTACTTGTTTCTGATCGATCAATGTCTCCATAATCTTTCACTAACCCTGTCGGAGTAGCTTAGAGAATCCATTACGCATATGGAAGTCCCCCTCCCACACTGCGTTGTTGCTGTTGTTGTTGTTGTTGTATTACTGCTGTATTACTGCTGCTGCGGCTGTTGTTGTTGTTGTCAGCGATGATGTCAACCACAGCCAATAAATATAGACAAAGGGAACGAAAAATAGATACAAATACCTAGAGAGACCAAGAAAGCGACAAAGAGAACCCTTAATCGACACTGGGCCACTACACTGAAGTCCATCAACATCTTCTCTCAGCCGTGCCCGTCGTCACGTTGTTGTCGTCATTCTAAATAGTCTCGGCGTCGCTCCGCACGGCTACATATCGTAATACGAGTAGCAAAATGATTGTAAACATTATCATCGTCATGCTAATAACAATGATAATAATCCAAATAATCACCGTCGCAACTGTCCTCAAGCCATTGGTCGTCAGACCTCAAAAACCGCCTTTAACGACGTCGTGATGTCATGGGAAAAACGTACGACACGTCTGAAAAAGAGACGTTGAACTGGCGTCCCCGCCCTCAATGCACTACTAGTGTATGTCCAACAAAGCTTTTCTTCATCATGTTGTTGTTGTTGTTCTCCTTGTTGTTGTAGTTGTTGTTGTTCTCCTTGTTGTTGTTGTTCTCCTTGTTGTGGTTGTTGTTGTTGTTGTTGTTTTTGTTGTTGTTGTTGTTGTTCTCCTTGTTGTTGTAGTAGTTGTTGTTGTTCTCCTTGTTGTTGTTGTTCTTCTTGTTGTTGTTAATGCCGTGAGCATCTTAGAGAAATGCGCGCTTCAGTGCATAAACGAAAATCGTATCAAATACCGCCATATGCACACGTGCCTCGTGCTTCGTGTCCCGTGCCCGTGTAGCTCAGTCGGTGTGCATGTCCAAGCACACATACGTCATGTGCATGTATATCGGCGGCGCAGGCACATCAAGCATTCCCGAAAACTGTCATATGAAGAAAAACGAAAATGTGTGTAAAACGATGCCTCATCGAATGCTGCCTCGTTACCATCATGACATGTCGGGTCGTGGGCGCGACGGCATCGTTCTCAAAAACAACAAAAACGACAAGTGCAACTAAAATACGACAATAACAGTTACATCAGCAGCAGCAGTAGCAGAAACAACAACAACAAACAACAACATCAATGGCGACATGGACGTTGCATTGCGTTACAGGGTTGGCTTCTGCAAAATGACAATTGGCAAAGCTACCGCCGGCAACAGACGTCTGTCTCTTTGACTGATTGTCGCTCCATGCAAAGCACATTTGCACATTACGTATGTACATAAATAACTATATATATATATATATATATATATATATATATATATATATATATATATACATAATAACTATATATATATATATATATATATATATATAAACAACATTCCGAAATGACGCCAATGACTGCTAGGCGTTTGTAAAGTATTTGTTTAGTTGAACAAAAACTTGGTGGGTTCGTGATCGTTCAGAAAGCAGACGCTTTGTGGCCACCTCATTCTTGTGATCTGTCGTTGTATCAAAAGCATCTGAGTTGTATAAAAAGCCTCTGAGTTGTATCAAAAGTCTTACAAAATGGTGTATCTCGTATAGAGAATGCCGAGAAATCCTGGGGCGGCCATCTTCCCGATATACTTTCCAGACGTGACGGCATGCAAAATACTTTCTAGTCGTTCTTTCCAGTTTTATTTAGCCTACTTTGTCTTCTGTGTCTATCTGAAACCCCCAAGTTAGTCGCGCTCGGATTATCCAAGCGTATGGCATGGCTAGTCTTAGACGACATATGCGGCACGATTTCTGGGTGGAAGCTTGAACCAGCTATGGCCACGGAAATGCTAAGGGAGCTTTAGGAAGGCTAAGGTAAGCTGGATTTCCGCCTTTTATGCTAGCAGATTACATGACTTCAAAGATACGGGTTCGCAGATTCGAGTACTTTGGACGGTGGGGGAATCCGTAAGCAAGTGATTTGTGCGGTACTGGTCACTTCTCCTGATAGGCTATAGTACTGTTTTATGGAGATCTGGATCTCCATGAGAAAAACGGAAGCTGAAGAAGTGGGTATGTGTCTCAGCGCCGAGTTCCACACTACTCGATATGAATTTAACTGAGACTTTGTAACTGTTACTAGTGCACACTCAGTGACCTAGTCGCTCAGCCTGCTGTACAATAAACCGTGGTTCAAAAGTGAGAAAAAGACAAAAAAAGACAAACACTTTGCTTTCTTCATAGCAATTGTGCTATACAGGGCTACTAGTCTCTCCTTTGAAGAAGGTCAGTTCCCGGTCGCTTAAGGATTTTCATCGTTATCACGTTGCATACGGACAAAGGTGAAGTCGTTCTAGTTTTTGTTCTATTTATGTAGTCGATTACGTCCTGGAAATATTTGAAAGGATGGTACAGATACATCCCTTCGACATATCGAAGAGATCCACATTTTCTCTCTGGGTCAATCCGGTCCTCATACACTTGTGGCTGACTCTGTTGAGAAAAACCGAGCCTGCTTGAGCGTCTTCCTACACATGGCGGAAGCACTGAAATGCTTCAAACACTCGTTCTTATTCAAATGTTCATCTTTCCTAGTATGTATGACCGAATTTGCTTAAATTCTACCTTGCTGGTAGGTCTCAAATCGTCAGGGTTTGCCGTTCTGAATTAATCTGGCATAATACAGATATATAACCTGCTCACAAGGATTAGTCCTCGCTTCCCCTGTGTTCTTAATTCAAATGAATTTTATACTTTTGAGAACACTAATCGTAACAGCCATAGCTCGAAATCACTACAACAACTAAAAAACAATAGCTTTACTGATGACACGACGGTCTTACTTCGAATTGACCCGTCTGACAATTACCGGAGAGCATAGATAACTCGATCGCTCGGGTCGAAAATGTTATAAAGACCTTTTGTTATTTTGGCTTGGTTAAAAGGCGAGTAAAACAAGCATATTTCTGTTCCGGCCGACTACGGGAGTGCTCGATATGTGTCCGACAGATTTTAGCTCAGGCTCTATGAGTAGCTATATGATAGCTCAGGCTCTATGAGGGGCTATATGTATGGTACACCGCGTCTAAACAGAGGGGCAATTCTTCAGGGGAATCTCTGTCATGGCATCTTCATCTAGACCATTTATTCTGTGCTATGGTATCCTCCAATGGAGTGGGTATGATAGCATCCTCTGCACTGGGCTGAGATGCTACAAAATGACATGCCAGGGGACATCTTCGCTAGGCGACAACAAGCGATTGTCAGCCGTTGTGGGTTACTCACGACCTTGAGCAACGATGAGCAAATGTTGTACATCTACGGTCTGTGTTAACACAACTTCCATCGATGAAATGCCGAAGTGTGTTAACTAGAACGGTCATTAACTAGGATGACAACGAATGGTCATTGTATTTTGCAGCCGTAAATACGCAGATAAAAAACATAATAGCTCTTCTTTATTGTTGAACAAGGACAACCCCGCAGATAATACGCATTAACAGAGCATAAAGGGGTTACACGATTACTGGTGCGGTATGCTCGAGTAATTGTACTGTATGCGCTGACTGATCAAATTCTATATATATACTATATATATATATATATATGCATCGCTAAGTGACAATTGGTCATTAGCGTATTTTTCAGTGACAGTCGACCACAGGCTGCGTATCGCTATTTTGTAGCATATAGTATTTCCTACAACACGTTTGCCTTGACATACAACGTGAGAATGCCTTTGATGCCCGGGCGTCTATAGACTACTTAGTGGAAGACACATGCACTTACTTACATATACATTTGTATGTTGTACGTGTGGATATTTACATATTGACGCGGGTCATTCACCAGGTTAGGTAATGCAGAAATGGAATCCAAAAAAGCAATTCGAAGTGTCTTTTTCATTTGCTGACGTAATCTCGTTGTAACTCAGCGCACCTTAGCACACTTAGTCCAGCAACGTTTTAATGTTTTGATGCCTTCGAAAAAAGCACAAAGCCTCAAGGCGGGTTAACAAATGACCTTACCTACAGAATGACCCATGTATGTATGTATATATATATATATATATATATACAAGACGTGTGAGTCGGCCAGTTTTCATATCGTAGCATGTGGGCCGTTGGTCAGTTGTCGTCACTGGCTTTGTCGTGATAATGGCGATGACAATGATGCGAGGGTGGCGTAACATTTTTTCTTCGTCTAACGAGTCAAAGCCACGGAATGCTAAACAGGGTCTGGTGGTGGTGCGGGTTCAACTGACGGTTTCGGCAATAGATTTTCTACACACACATATATATATATATATATATAGATCGTCAGGATGAACACAAACAAATGCAGGCATATCTGTAGTAGCAGCCTAAGAAATGGCGTCCGCGATCAGGCTTGGATAGACGGACAGGCAGGATAGGGGTCTCCGCGCTAATTGTTTTCAAAGGATGACGACACAAGCAATAACACTAACCATTACAATAACCTTACTGTCATGTTGCTGTAAAAAGCGCAACAACGACAACAACAACAACAACAACAAGTCTTGCAGGCGTATTGTTAAGCTCACATTTCTCATGGCGCGGCCACGATCGGCCACCATGTTGAGCGACTGATTGCATCGAGCGCATACAAAACTGGGCGACCCCGTTGGGTCAGCCGCCTGTTGTCGTCGAACCACAAATAGTCCTTGACAACCTCTTTTGTCTGCCTCAATATTTGATTAATTGACTCTTTATTAATCTACCGACAGCGTCCAGTCTATCCGGCAATATATTTCCTTCATCAAATCAAAAATGACCGCCCAGGATTCAGAGTGTCTTCCGTTTCAGTTTGGTCCGTCACGCAGGCTTTCCAAGACCGCCAGCGGCCCGGCCCTAGTTCTGCGTTGTTGAATATCACCGATGAACAGAGGGCCTCTGTTCTGGGTTACTGGGTCTCACCGGTCACTCAGTTTCTTACCAGCGCACACTCGCCAGCTGGAGAGTCTTTGTTGCGATCTTGGAGAGTAATGGTTGGGTCGTAGTGGCTGTAGGCGGATGCCACCAGATGGCAGAAGTTGCGGCAACAGCCGCAACTACAATACCACCAACGTTAACCACAACAGCGACGTCACCAACCACAGGGCCACGCCACTGATGATGAGTTAGTTAACTCAGCATGTCAACGACACGCAGAGCGCAGTAGGCGTGACTATGAGGGGCGGGCGAATTGTGGATTTATCAGCCATTTAACTACGTTGTTGTCTTTGTTGCATCTGTTGTTACTGTCGTTGGTGTTGTTGTCGTTGGTGCTGCTGCTGCTGCTGCTGCTGGAGTTTGCCTTTGCCTTTTGACCTTCTGTGGCGCGTCTCCGTTTCACTCACGTTGGGTTGTCCAGTATAGGCCGGCAATTGACCAGCTCTTCTGGCCGAACAGCCCAGCTAGCAGCGACAGCATAAACGACGACGGCGACGACGATCAAGGCAGTGATAAGAAAAAACAATATCGTACACCTACGATATCTTTGCCGCACAGCTCGCTTGAGGGGCCGGATCGTCCGGCCACTGAAAACGCTGCTGGCTGCACCATTAACGCCACCACCGAGAACAACAAAAACCACAACAACAACCACAGAACCACGGATAACAACAACAAAACCACAACAGTGACCACGAGAACGACGGCAACCGCAACAGCTAGCGTCACTTGTGTGTACGCTAGTGATGAGTCCCTTCATTGAAGTGCCATGTCCGTCAGTCAATAAACCGCCACAGCGATGCCATGATTTCCCCTGGATCGCTCGCCCGCTGACGACTTCGAACACTTCGACTCATCTGTGGGTATTAGTGCCCCTGTGTCGAGTATCGTGGTCTCGTTATAGCCATCTTCATCGTGTGCTCGAGCGAAAAGTAAGAGCGAAATGTCCGCGCCTCGTTTTAGGAAAACGCGCCGGACGGCTTGACGGACGCTATCCTGATGGCCTCTACGGCTCTCTATGGGCCTCGAGCTCGGCTTATCGTCAAGACGGAAGGGCTTCTTCTCACGAAGAACCGACCGGTTCGGCTCGTTTGCGATGTAGTGGTTTCGTTTGTTCTCTATCCGTGGCATATCAATCTAGGCGAACTTGCCAGGCAAGGGTCATGGCGTCCATGATTTGAGCACGGAAGATGGGACATTGAGCTAATTCTTTTTCGCTGTGATATATCGGATCGTTATTATTCTTTGGAACAATTGTGAGACATTATGATTTCGCCTTGTACGCCCGCAGCGACTTTAATGAGCTTCTTTTTTTACAGATAGCCAAAAACGGAAGCTGTCTAAAAAAACGATGTCTTGCATTGATGACTCGCGATTTGCTCACATGCGCCTTGCAATGTCTACTAGAAACGTATAGGCATCCGCGTTGGCAGGGACCGGTGTCTTCTAGCCTAGAGGTAAACAACGCTAGCTCCATGACAACTCAAGGTAGTTTCTCCAGCTACTCCGGCCAATTTTGTGTTGTCCGACCAATTCAGATTCAACTGGGCTGTAAGGAAAGTGCAACGTTGCCCCTATATGTGAGACCGTTAGACTTTGTAAAACCACGCGACTACAAAGGAATAGTAACCCTATCAGGTCATAGCTCATCACTACCAGCAAAATATTTTAGGGCTGGAAATAAACGCCACGAAGACCAAGGCTGTGGAGAGGAAATCGATTGGCTGCCAAACACGATATACGTTGCAATGGCTAATTTTTGGAATTCGTCATTTCTTTTTGGCATCTGGGGCTTTGATTCCATTATACTGGGATGACCCTCACTGCACTTGTACATCGTCGAGACAGTGATCCGTCGAGAGCCTAGTCTCTCTTGGTGGAGAGGTCGGCGACATCCGGCGACTATCCATCCCGACGGCAGTGGCACTCTTTCACCTCAAGATTGCTCCAAGGCTAATGGGCTGATGTATGAATCTTGACAAAGTATGGGGACACATCCTTCGGGCAAACTTCGGCTTGCTTGAAAGGTGTTTCACAGTATAGATGAAGCAAAAAACTTTGCCCGCCAATACGGGTAAGGAGCCGCTTTTGTACCTAGTATCAGGCTGTGCGCCGGTGGTGGAGATAGTTTGATCTCGGAATGAGAAAGTAGGATTGAACAGGTCCAAAGTGAGGTTGAAGACCTGGATATTTTCAGTGCGTCTTACCTCTGGTCTGGTCTTGTATGTGAAAATAACTGCGATTATGCCAGATACATAGTTCATGGCTATCATCACCTGCTCTCTTCGAATATGAACTTCCACGAGGAGAACACGACTCATTGCCAAAATGCCATTATTTTTTTTAAAAGAAACACTGAATGATCATTAGTCACTCTTTTACACTTTCTACATATAACTAGTAACCACGTCTAAACCGGCTGTATGCGGATCTCCTTAGTTCGCCGCGGGAAACAAACAATTTGTTAAAAAAAATGAGCGACGGAAATGAGGCCTGAATTGTTTATTCTACGACTAAACGTCGCTGCGGATAAACCGGAAAACATTGGTGATTTTTGTTTGATCGCAAAATCTAACGTACTAGAACTTGCCGATCTGCCCTCCTATATATATATATATATATATATATACGCATATCTCTTAACATGAATTATCGTTTTGGTACGCATGTCTATTGAGTTTGTTGCGAGCCATCTTTGTCGTTATGATAATGTTTTGCGTATTCTGGTTCCGGTATGAGCTGTATGCATCTGCCATCGCAATATCTATTATATTTATACATAAATACCTAGCTTACACAGTCTGCGCACACTGCGCTGATATTAAGCTTGTGAGAATAATGCGATTAACAACGTTAGTGCCGCGTTGTATATATCGCTTGGACGTGCAATCTGCAACCTGCTTCGGATGCAAATTGAATGCAATGAATAATAGCCATTGTTGTGTATAACCCAATCGTGCAGTGTATTGGTACCAACACTAGAATAAATCGATTGTGGGTTTAACAACGAAAAATGTACGGTTCTTAAATCACCACTGCGTGCGCCCAACACGCATTGCGTGCTCGACACTATTAAGACAACTATGTGACACCGTTCAAAAATGACCAGCGAGTTTCGTGCAATGCGATGAGACACGCCGCACGGCGTCTGCACTTCCCAAAGCTGTAATCCATTACAATTGCAATTTACTCGACGCGCAATATGTTGATAACACTCGAAGTATAGGCGCTACTATCACTAGCGTAATTATTAAAAATTCCAGCTGAAGCAGCTCAGATCGGCTGCACAACTGGACGTACGGAAGCGTCTTGTAAAATAGCTACCGCATTCCTATGATCGTCTATAGAAAGGGGTAATCATGGCGGGAAAGCAGTCCAACTGGACGGATGGCTGTGTGATGTTTCACACACAGGTGTGTGCGTGTTTGTCATTCTTTTCGTTTTCATATGATAGAGATTCATGGGCGGTCTTTTAGCTTTGTGAACTGCATTGAGTCTCAAAAACAAGCGAAGCAAATCATAATAATAACTAACGGCAGAAACAGCTTATCGAGAATTGTTGTTGAAACATGTCGACAACAATTGCATACTGTAGGAATATATATATATATATATATATATAGACGTCAAGTAGTGCGGGACTTACAATCTTACTACACTTAATTTTTTAAAGAAGCCATTTCGAGACCAAGTATGTGGAGGTATTGTTGGATAACCCCTAGGGCTCCGTTGGCTGTTTCATCAAGAAGATCCTCGTCACAGACGATAACCATCAGTGCCAGATCGTATGCCTAGGCGACCGAATAAACTACCCGGGGGACGTGGGAGTCTAGGTGCGCCATCGTAAGCTTTATTCCACAGGATTAGTTCTACAGCCGGGGTCCCCCCCCACAGCCTTGGGGGATCCCGGCTGTGACTGCATAGCCCACGTCTTTGTAGCTAGACGCTTGGACATTTAGATACGACGCAGGGATACGTCTTAAGTAGGGGGGTACGCCTTTGTATAAAACCGTTTTGTGTATAGCGTTCAACAAACGTCTATTAAACGCGTTCTTGACATCTAAGAGAGTGGTCGGTAGTTTGCTTCAAAGGTTTGCTTTCGGAGCTTTTTCTGTGCTTTAGTTAGTTTCAGAACTTTGCTGATAGCTGAATGTGTGGAGTGTCCGGCTCGGAAAAATGCTGGTTTTCCAATAGCGCCCCCTCGTGTATAAAAAAACGTAATATATATATATATATATATATATATTTATACTGATGACGCCGATAGACCCAGGCTGGCTAGGTAAGGCTACCGAAGTAGGTAGCAGTAGTAGCATGGTCAACGCGTTGTGTGAGAAAATATGAGGAGCTAACGAAGGAGTGAATGCGGAGACACGAACGCACGTATCGAGCGGCGGCGACGATTCGACCCGGATCATCAGATCGACAAGGCCTTCATCACTAACCTTGTCCTGTTTTTCAGCCTTCATATGACGGCGACGGCAGCGGACTAGGAGGAGAAGTAGAAATAAGGACGACAGAGCTGACAATGGCAGTCAGCAACAACAACACAACAACAGCAACAACAACACATCAACAACAACACATCAACAACAACAAAAGGGGTTCAGTGAGAGCACTGGGGGGCGGGGGGGGAATAGCACAGCATTACACACATGGCCCTCTTGTTCGTTGTTTTGTTGCTGTTGTTGTCGTCGTCGTCGTTGTTGGTGTTGTTATTGTTGGTGTTGTTATTGTTGTCACCGCCGCCATCAATATGGATATCACGGCGGTTAGTAGAGCTGCGAAGGCCAGCACGCATTGATTGATTGATTGACGATAGCTGATTCATTTATGGATTAATTGGTGGCCGCATTAGTCCAGCGTCCCATATCCGGATATCGTGCGACGGTGCCGATGATAGCATTATCGATGGCTATAGGCGAAGGGCAAACAGACAGGCGGTTGGGCAATCAACTGAAGCATGATATATTTCCCGACTAACTGCCTGGTGCGACATTCTTCTCCCCGACACTACGTCTCAGGTCTCAGTACTATCTTCAGAGAGCCAGAGAGCGTGAGGCTTTTTCCGCATCTTACAGTAGAAGTGTTTTGCGCTATTTTGTTCCGTGATATTTTTCAGGTGGAACATTTTTCGGCTTTGTCCGAAAATGTTGCACTTTAATGTGAGCCTTTTTTTAACAACAACAACGACAACAACAAATCCTTGCACTAGTGCGAAATCACCAACCACCGCAGAGTTCCAGGGTGAGCCACCGAGTTGTGTCATCTCTTTTTCCAAGCACATTTGCTTGTGTATGTGTCCTAGAATTAAAACATTTTTTTATGGAGGTTGTTTTTAATTCTAGACTATCCTCCGTCCCCTACGGGCTTGGAACTTAACCTGAGGTAGTATCTTCAATGCACCGAGGGACCAGACATGTTAAGATATCTAGGGTTTTCCCAACAGTCCTTGTGGCAGCATGGCCGCTGACTCTCAGCGGTTTGGTTTATTATCTATTCTCAATGAGCATCGCTCAAAGAAAATTCGATCAACAACAGGGATCGAACCGGCGACACCCCGGTAGATGACAACCATGACTAGCGTACTAGTCCCCTAGACCACGCCGCCACAGTGTGTATGTGTCCTGACATGTTTGAACACAACACATAGAAGGCACCATCCCGCAGCCGGTATTGCGAACCTGCGCTAAAGCCGTGGCCGCCGACAGATTTGCATTTGTGCTGATTCGGCTTGAGTTGCTGATACTTCTGCTGCTGCTGCTGTTGATGCTGCTACTGGCCCTTGTTTTGCGGCTGCTGTGACGCGACTGTGTGTCGCGTCACGCCACAGTCTGTAGCTGGCTGCTGAGAAGTGGTAACACTGGTTTTACTCGGTCGATTCGGATGACCGACACAGCGACGTCGTTGTCGCGCCAGCCGACCACGTGATATCCGGACAGATTCATAAAGAATAATACTAAAAACCAGAAAACAACCACTACAACAGCAACAACTACGAGAGAGTTATAGCAGCAGCAATAATAACAATAACAACAACAACAACAACATTAACTACGTGAGCGTTATAGCAACAATAATAACAACAGCAACAACAACAACAACAACAATAACAAAAAGCGCAGCAACGGCAACAAAAGTCACAGAAAGCAACAATGACAACGACAACAACTCTAGGATCATGACTTGTATTTTTACTACTGCTACTATAATGACAGCACAATCGGAACTGCAAGAGTATATGTATTACCTGTTGGCTTTGGCTACTGCATGCGAATGATTTAGAGAAGACCGATTTGTTTAAATTAATACTGTATATATATATATATATATATATATATATATATATATATATATATATATATATATATATATACATTTAGATAAATTGTCACGTAGAATAGCCGTAAGTCAGCGCTGCAATGACGTTTCAATGTCACTTAGAACGCAGAAGTTCTGTGTGGGTGCATCTGACTGTTACTCAGCTATTGGAATATGTCTCTCTTCATTTCAACTAGCATTGTTTCTAGCTATTATAGCGTTTGCTTCGCCCTTCACCGAATCTAAACTTATGCCTGGAAGGGCATCCTGTAACACCGCTGTCCATGGTTAAATACCTGGGCGTGATCCTGAACAGGGTTCTTACAGGATCACACCTTATGTGCGCGCGCTATGCGGCAAAAAAGTTGCAAAGGCCTTAGCAGAGCTGGGAAAAATACTCCCGCAGACCGGAGGATCGACCGACTCCGGGCGCCGTATAATAGCTTTAGTAATAGATAGCATCATGTTATATGCCACACCCTTATGGGAGCGCACGATTAAGTCGCCTTCCCAATAAGACGCGAAGGCTTACGGCGCTGAACTTCGCCTGGGCAAGTCGCACGGCTTCCACAGCAGCCATACAAGTTCCTTCTAGACAGATTCCCTTCCACCTAGAAGCTAAAGGGGAGCTAGCTTCAAAAAGCTCCTTAATTAACGTCTGGACGGGGTAATGCTAATTACTAAGCGAATGGAGCCAGCAATAGAAAGCCGGGCCATCCTCGATACTGGTCGAAATTAGTACTCCCTAATCTCAAAATACATCCCTAAACACGGCTGGCTTACCTAGCCACTAGCGCAACTGCTAGCAGGCCATGGTGGCTGCTTTCAGCAATGCCCGCCTGAGCCGTATTGGTAAAACTGACGCTCCCATATGCCCTATTATGTCCAGCTCAGGATAGGCAAACGATCTGAAATACAGCTATAAACGCTTCGCCTTTTTCAATACTGAACGAGTATATCTATTGCGGCCACCCCCTACAATTAAAAAAAGTGTAAATCTGATCTTTACAGTAAAGCTCGCCATTGAGTTCTCAGTGGCAACCTGGTAAACAAAAAACTGCTTTCTTAGAATTTGTTAGACGGAACAGGCAGCTCTTGAGGTTGAATAAAACATAAAATACTATAGGTTAACTTGCATCGAACAACAACATGATTTGAATTTGAGCGGATGAACTACGCATAGGCTTGTGGTTGATACGTGGTTAACCGCACTTGGTGGGTGACGATCCTTACAGAAATAAAACGGGCGGAATTAAATGCTTGCATTTTTGGAAACAGGTACGTCCATCCTCACGGCATCGAAAGAGTAAGAAAGTTTTGTTATAATCATAATCATATAAATTTATTGTAGTAAATTTTGGTTGGCTCACGCTGAGCTTATAACAGCCTCGAATACTTATAGCTTATCATCTTCACGGACAGATAACTCTGTCACATATAGAAAAAAATGTGATATTGAGTAATCAATTACAATACGTTTGCACACTCGGCAGTGCTTGCCTTATATATATATATATATATATATATATAGGTGACTACAGTTTTTTATGAGTCCTACACACAAACATTACGCATGCATACACAATTCGGACTTTATGCTAGATTAATAATAATGTTAAATCGACAATCGAAATAGACAATCCTAAGTTATCAATCACGCCTTTGACCCTTTTCCATGCTGTAGGTCGCTTGTCGGTACGAGATTGCACATCCAGTATTGCCATTTTTGACATGACACGCATTGTCAATAATAATAATAATAAAATAATACCACAAACAACAGCACTAACAACATCAAAGGAATAACAGAGGGTCCCCGAAATATTTCTATAGATTTTGCCAAGCGAAACGCCGTGTAACACCCAGCAAAAGTGATCGGGACCACTTGCTCAACTATTATAGATCCGCGGTGTAGAATGCTAACGCACACTACCACAGTGTGCATTTTAAAAACAGACATCCACGCTTGATCCTGTTTAACGGACACGATAAAGCGAGAGAAAGACACGGCAAACACCACAAGACAACGCACGAAGCCGAGAACGGTAGAGCACATGGCTCGGGGTTGCAACACGGCTCTACTAAGTGGTCACCACCAACCGTTTACCCAACGGCAGGGCCTCTCCGGGAACACGTAATTACGACATTATTCGAGATTCCCAATGACCTGAGATAACAAAGTCCTGAGGTCACTTGCCTCGTTATATCGGGTGACGCCGCGCAATAAACTGGAGATTCTCAGAAGCGCGGAAGTCAGGATAAATCAGATACCATGTCACAAGGGCAGTGGCAGCGGTAGCGGTAGCGGCAGCAACAACAACAACAACAACAACAACGTAAGCAGCAATATGGCAACAATTAAAACAATCACAGCGGAGCAAAAAAGTACTAGTTAAAATTTTTGCGGCAAGAAGCGCCACTTCATTTCGCTTCGTGCTTTAGCAAAGCCTTGATTCGGCTAACGTTTCAGTGATGCCTCGCGCAAGGGGGCGCTTCGACCCACGCAGCACGCTATCACATACAACAGTGTACCTCATTGTCCATATGTACATCTATTAACAGCTTGTAGCAGTAGTTTGGGTGCTGCACTAGCTCGGCCAGCTCGAAGGCAGCGTCGTTAACGTTGGTTGTTCCGTCAACACGGTGCTTCTTCTATGAAGCCTTCTATGATCGGCCACGGTCATGGTGGATTCATTCACTGGAGTCATTGGCTCAAGTCGACATTCCCGCCCTTGCACCGGCGCCTGCCAACGATACAAACGCACTCTGTTTACGCACCGTGCGTAGGCAGCGTGTTCTCGTCCGGCGGACGGTCAGCGAACGGATGGATACTATCTTTGGTCGAATACAATAATACAAATAGAGAGAGAGAAGAGAGAGCGAGATATATGGATAGAAAGAGAGACATGAAGCGAGATAAGGCCTAAAAAGAAAAAGCTCACTTCAAGCGGCGGAAAAATGAAACCCTACTCGTTTTATTGTTATTTGGGCCAGACTTGAATAGATGAACAAAGGGCGGGCATTGAATGCGCAGAGCCACTCTGCGGCGCTGGTTGCGTGGGTGTAGCTACGTTTAAGTGTGCATGTTTAAGTTGTACATGCTTACTATGCGACGCCATTAAAGTTAGTATATATACATATATATATATATATATATATATATATATATATATATATATATATATATTTAAATGTGCAGAATTATGCAACATATTGTTCCAAGGTCAGCTAACGAATTGAGTGGATCGGAATTCCGGATATTTCGGAAACAACTTTCAACGTGAATGTAACCATATACTCGACTGAATGGTTCACCTACGGTTACTGACCAAGCCATATTGTTAACAGTGACAATGCAGTTGATAATGAAAAACTATATATTATGCATTTTTGTTCCGCTCAACACGTCCATATACGCTGTGGCCATCACAAAGATGTGGCGTCGGTTTTGTATGATTCTTTCTAGTATGATGAAGTTCCGCAGCAGAAACTTAAAGTTCTACAAGCTACTGCAAGGCAGAGCTTGAGCTACTGGAACACACTAATAATCAACACACTATTATAATAGGGTAGATAAATTTGATTATCTGAGGCTATGTTGAAATATTTTATTACTATAAGCCAGTCAAAGACATATTACAATAAGTTTATATTAGTTATTCTACCTTACTTAATAGCTAGTAGAATTTAATTAGTTTCGACGAAGGCAAATAATAATTATGTTTTAAAATAACAAATATTTTTAAGTTTCAAAACACGCGTCTCAACACAATAAATTATGATCAGTTTATAAATAACAAGCCATAGTTAGTTTAAAAATAACGAATTATAATTGAGTTTTAAATTTGTTTCTGACTAAAATTTATTTTATTCATTAACTTATATTTTCGATATGTCATCTAAGTTCACCTTCAGCCAAGAATAACCCTTCTCTGCATCATTCGGTATGGTATGCTAGAAATGAGGTCGCGTTGCCCCGCCGGAAGTCTTTGATGGAATGGAAAGTCTTTGGTGCAGGAATTATGCGGCTCCCTTGACTCCGGAAGTTATTTCCAAACGTTCGCCCAACCTAGTGAGTAGTCTCTCAGTCAGGGGGCCCGGCGGTCCCAATGTCTCGAGGGCCATTGGGCTGAAGTTTTGGGCTTTGGTCAGTTTGGCGTATTTGTTTGTCTTGTTTCTCTCTGCTAAAGTCGCGGCGAGCCTAATTTACAATACCAAATCATAATTAGGTTTCAAAATAGCAAACTTTCGGACCTTGTAATTCGGACAACACAATTACAACATAGTTCCACAGTTATACGGCCCTCAACTTCGTATTGGCGGACCTAATCGTTAACAATATCTTGTAACAGTGATCACCAGAACATTATGCTCTGAGTATTATACACACGTAAAACTGCATATGCGAAAAAACAAAACCCGATAAATGGTCTTCATAGAAAATAGTCTTGTAAAAAAATTCTACTTTACAAAGCTTTTACGAGCATTTTCCAACTACGTTGCCCGACGCTTTTTTAAGCCTAACCATCGGATATGAGTCGCCACGTGTCGTAAATCGTTTCCTAAGCAGGATTTTCTTCCTAACAGGAATTAAGGAAAATATTGTGTATGACCCAGTCGGGCTGGTTATGCAATTTTCATCTCAGCGTTCTGGAGAACATCCTCAATCATAATGATTTGTATAAGCGGGACCGTTGCCGTTGTAAACGAGTCACCTGGGAGCATCGCGTCGTGATGCTTTTGGAAATATTTTTGCCAAGCACTTAATCACATTTTTAATCCCACATTCCGCTAGCCCATTTTTTACCGCGTTACTCACCATGGCGGGTGATGCATCTAAGTCTCTTAGTCTGAAACCAGGCTTAGGAAATTGGTGATCTTCGAAGGTGTTTCCACCCAAAAATGAAATTAAAGGCAATACGCATTTTTGGCGTTCCTGTGCAACAGAATCAGTTAATTGCAGACAGACCTCGTGCGTCGCGTGCCACCGGTGCCTTTGCAAGTGAGGTTGTACAAGAGAGAGATTTTCGTATATAACAGAAAAACGTTTCGGTGGCAAAGTTGTCAATGATTGTGTGAACTTTTTTACTGTAATAGGCAGAAACCTGAAAATCACCCTATTTAATTTGGCTGTCTGCACAGGGATTTTTGTTCGAACGGGCCAAATCGCATCGTGCAGCATTCTATGTGCATATATCAATTGTATATTAATTAAATAAACTAGCCGTACACTCGTTCAGTAACTTATATTCATTTTAGCACTTGATTAAACATTATGCGTTGAAAAACGTTTTTGGAAAAGCAGTTATACTCGTATTGTTTCAACTTTGCTCTTTTTGAGCTAGGCTTGCGTCTTTCTATTCTTCTCCACATATGTTGAGTAACAGTAATGCTGTTGTGTACACAGCGGACAGCGTTTCGGCGTCTTTGGCTTCCCATTGTAGCATCATAGTTAGTAGATTCATCCAGTCAGGACAGGCCGGGTTAAGTTTATCAGAATAGGCTAGAGAAAATTAGAGCTGATACGCACGCCTTTTTCTAGCATATTCGATGCACTAGGTGGCGTCGCTGTGATTTAGGGGGGAACGAGCGGCGTCACTCGTCGCCGTCTACATAATCTTATACAGGCGTTTTTGTTTTTCATTCGAGTCTATGCAAAGAATGCGTGCCGCCATGGCGCAATAGTCGTTGCTTGTTGACACGGCGTGTAAAACTAGGCTCGTCGCGGTGGGCGCCTCCATTCATAAAGCGGTTGTTCGGTTGACTCTTTGCCACGGTCCGGCAGAGACACCTCCCTTCCGCTCGAGTGGGATCTGCTGTGTGTCTGCTGGCCTTGGCTTCGTCGTCGTCGTCCTAGGTGTTTTATTGTTGTCGTTGATGTTGTTGCTGTTGTTGTTTTTACTATGCAGTTGTTGTTGTTGTTGTTGTTGTTGCTGTTGTTGCTGTGATTCTAATAATCGTCAAGGTCATTCAGACGCGGCGGAATGTAGCTTCTCGCCCGAATAGTCCCAGCTAATCTGCCACCGCTCTTGCAATCACCAACAACAAAGGCAATAACAACAACAACAACAATAACAACAACAAAGGCAATACCAACAACAATAACAACAACAACAAATGTTGTGATGTTTGATGCCGAAGCCAGGCAGGCAGACAACACGTTTCATGACAGTCTGAAGGTGGAAGCATTGATCTCGTTTTGGGGCAATGCATGTACACGTCGCCATTCCTTTGGAGTTGAGGGCTATTCATGTATATTGGCTATGGCACGTTGCTAGGGAAATACCTTGACTGTTGTTGTTATTTTCGTTGTTGTTGTCGGTGGTGTTATGCTGAGGCTATTTTTTTTTGTTTGTCACTGCTGCGTTTTGGAGTTTCTCAATGTTGGTGCTGTGGGTGCTGTTTCTGTGTTTGTCGTATGTGGTGTCGTTGGTAATGTCGTTGTTCTTATTGTTATTACCGTCATTGTGCTTTACGATATTGCTGGCGTGCTTTATGTGCTCTCGCTGCGGTGGTTTTTCATAGAATTGTTATGTCGCGTGTGAGTGCTATTATTAAAGCTGTGTGGTTTCTATTTTACTATATTTTCACTGATTGTGCATTGTTGGTACTTTGTTGTATTTGCTGTAGGTTTGCTACATTCATCGCTATCGTGGTGATGCGATAACGATCTAAGCAACAACATTTCTAGGCGCAGTTTTGGATGCTCTGAATGGAACGAAGGACGTTGTGCTACGGTCTTGGTTATGTGAACTCAAGGTTATGTGATCTCATCTAGAGGGCGCTATAACAATAGGCATCACCGTCCGATGGTAGGCCGGGAAGAACACACTTGTCTGTGCACATTAATTCAACTGTAGATAACTTTGAGACCGGCGCCAACACGGCGCCGTCTTACTGAATATCAAGGCAAACTCACTTCTTTTACTTACTCGAAGTCAATGAAAGCGCCAAAGTTAGCCATGCAAACCCCTAACAGCCTAGGTTACGGAATGCCAATCGCTTTTTGATTGACCGTTTCTAGAGCAGAATTGCTATCTTTAAGAAGACGAGCTTAGATCGTAATCAATGCCCGATGGAGCAATCACCCTTTACGTTGACGCAGCAAGTGAGAGCTTGCGAATTCTTGTCTGAGAAATTCGCTCTTGATCAGCTAACACTAAATCAGTCAGTAATAGGTCTTATTTAGCTAGAGGACTACCGGTTCTAGCTATGATGGCACATAGTGTCCATGTACTTGATATCGTCTCCCCCTACAAACTTACCTAAACGGAGTTCCGCTTAAATCAGATAGAAAGTCAGTAGTAAAAAAATCTGCTTATTTGCGGCAAATTGCACATCATCGTTAAATATTTCTAAGCTAATAAACAAGGCTAATATACGTTAATAAAGAAAAAAACTTTATATATATATATATATATATATGTACAGGGTGTGACAGAAAGAATTTTATAGCGATACATAAAATTGTAGAGCTCGTTAAAGCAAATATTTTTTCCAATGGAACATGGTCTCTAAGAAGTCTTGTTTTGGAATGAGAGTGAAATTACTACAATTTATGAGACTGCCGATTTTGCCCGACATAGGAGCACAAAACGTGCTGTTGCGAGACAACCAATCTTCCTAGACAGAAACTAAGCACACCTTCGTGTTCGCGATAAAATTCTGCTCCATCCGAAATATATACAAGGCCGATCAGAAGACGCGACATGGTCGCTTAGAAGAGAATTCGCCAAAAATGAAGTTCTTTATTAAC